>JAQJVL010000351.1:182500-323967 GCA_035578905.1 Stictocephala bisonia
TTGAGAACTAACACATGTATAATCTCCTTTTTATGAATTTAGAGAGAGACGTATTTAAACAAAGATATAATTATTGATGAAGTTGCTAAAACCAGTAAACTCATAATTTAATTCTACTTTTGTAGTATCAATTGTGAGTTTAAAACAGCATATTTATTTGTAAGAATTCAATTTTGTTTAATTAAACTGTTTTAGACTAAAAGTACATTTCATCTTTCACCTAGCCACCTTTATAAGTATTTTTCCAACTAGCTACATTATTCGTTGTACTGATTATTCATTGGTAAAGTAGTAAAAAAAATCATTATTAAGTACGAAATTGTGTACGCCAATTAGTAGTTTTTGTGTCACGCAAGGGGCCCCACATTTGATTTTGGCCGAGGGCCTCACATGGAGCCAGACACCCCTGTAACAAACCTTCAGGTAATTTTCCAAAGACAGCTTGGAATGTTCCTCGTTAATTGCTGCGAGTATGATCTCCACGACTTTGTTAGGTTCTGTCACATTCTTCTGAAGACTGAAGGCAATTGTGTAACAAAGAGCAGTACACTTTTGCTGTAACACCAAGACAGTTATATTTTTAAACATTTGTAAAAACATCTACAGGTTATTTTGAAACTGTTATTTTATATAACAACTCTATAAACTTGTTCCGATTATACTTGTTATACATTGGGGTTGATGATATAGAACACCCCCTACCAATAGAGGGTCTGTGCCCGTACACCCCCTGCCAATAGAGGGTTTGTGGCCGTACACCCCCTGCCAATAGAGAGCCAAATCATAAACAAGGTGACAAGTTCAACTGTAGGTCACATAGAAAACTAAATTAGTCATGTCACAATTTTAGGTATATAATAAAGATTTACTGGAGAAGCCTTAGTTAACAGGTTAGAAGGTTAGAGTGGATGATGTGCCTTATGAGGGCTATGGCTGACCCGCGTTTGATACCTAATGTGACTATAGAAATTTGACCCCCGTGCCATCTTCAGTGATGTTGAGCCATTACACCAAAACAAACATTGGCTCGTTTTGGTGAAGGCAGCTGTGCCTTAAACAGGCATCTCTCTCCACTAAAAGCTATAAGGTATTTACTTCCTGATACAAATATTTGAAACTGGCAAAATTCTGTCTATCTGTTTTATAAACTTTATTCTGTCCCTACGTTCATATCAATTTTGTTAGTTATGCATTTGTTAATAAATGCTCATAAAAACTACTTAATGCATCTGTCTAAAAGGTGTATTGTAAATAACAGACTGCTCATGATTTAATCTCTCTCTAGACATATTGGATGCTGAGTTCCATCCAGCCCTTAAACTTGTTCAGTCTCACAGCTTGATGCTGGTGAACAAGCAGATATCTTGCTACTTGCTAGCCACTCAAGTTTTTTTAACATTACAGTCAATAATTTGTTTATAGAGTCAGTGACTATTCTTACTTTATCAAGCTTAGCCATAATGCGTTCTTTGCATACAAAAACATTTCAACCCTTGATTTGTGTTTCTAAGCAGGTTGTTTTAAAATTAAATCAACGTAAATTATAGAATTTCTGTCCTAACAACTTAGAGACAAAGTGTTGAGGGGATTATTGGCAATAGGGTCTATGTTCAATCCTCTTATTCCGGACAAGGCGTCCACTCAATGGTTGCCATCAACGTGGACACTACTAGAGAAATCTGGGGTATCCATGTTGAGTTAGTAATAATGACTTCATTCATTCATCTACACTCATCACATTCATTCGCCCCTTATATTCTCTCATATCTTGATGATCGGCGTCCTAATGATAAATAATGAACAATTAAATATTTCTCTACTTAAAACAGGGGTAGGAGTTAGATTGCATCATTATTTTTAGTCACTTGCATATTATATTAAAGTATACGCTGAGTGTGCGACTTGAAGGTATGTTCTTCATTAACAGTGCAGTTGTCTTTTCCTAAAGATAGTGAACAGTTAGTTATTTGCTAGAAGACTTGACAACTATGATATAGTGGGGCCAACTTTACTAGTGGGTATTATTCACTAAGCCATCAATAATAAAGTCGGTCCGAAAAAATATAAATCAAATATCATGGGGCTCTAGTCAGATTTTTTTTGTAAATCATGTCAAAATTTTAAAGTGTGATAGGTTCATGGTTGAGTAATGTTCAACTACAAAATGTGAGCGTCAGCTACTTAGACATGCTACCTTGTGGCCTAGCAGGGAAGAGAGAGTTAACTGCCACCGTTGTTCAGCTCATATAATGGTTTGGAGACGGAAGAACAGACAACAACCAGCCTATTAGTCAAGGGAGTTATCAAGTGGTTTCGAGTGGTTCGAAAGCCAACACCAGGTAGAGGTCAGAGGCTTGACTGAGAGAAGAAAAAAAATAAGTAGAGCTAAAGTAAAATTATTCACTTTAGAAGACTGTTAACTCTTCAGTATAAGTGTTTTTTCATGTTGTTAAACAAATTTCAGTAATTTTTCTTAGGTTTAATATCAGCCTTGATTTATCAGTTTTGAAGCATTTTCTAAAAATATTTCAAAGTAATACATTCTTAAAGTTAGCAATTTATTTTCTTTAGTTGTGTTTACATGATACTATTATGTGCATATAACAAATAAGTACCTTAGTGAGCAAATCTGTGAAACATTGCTAAAAGAATATGTACTTTCTTAAAATGTTTACATTAAATAACATAAATAGTGCAAAAGAAACGAATATTCTAAACTAACAACACAATACTCTAGAAAAATTTTATACTTTGGGAGCATTCCAAAAAATTCCTGCCATTTTTATCAAATGAATGATTCTTTCAAACCTTGTTGTTGTTTTATGATGAGGTACAAAACGCATTATGAATCAGACAAGATAAAATTCTGATGAAACACTATGATTATTTTAAATACAATTATATTTTATTACAATTGATTTTATTTTACCTACATAATATAAATTATTACTTTGCATCAAATATTCTGATCAGTGTTCAAATCAAGAGTTAAGGCTGTTTGGACACTCAACCAAAAGTGTTTGATATGACTGTCAGTACCATAGTTGGTTTAATCCCAGCTTCATAAGCTAAAGATTCTCAGTTAAATCCCAATCAGTCACAAATAATTTTGAAAGGATCAGCTGATAACCTTTGGCTGTTCATTTGTCACTGGGCTAGTAATTAATAGCACGGCTGTTCAATTGTCACTGGGCTAGTAATTAATAGCACTTTCTAGGGAATAATCGGCCTTAGTTTATGGAGATGACTACACTCACTCATCAACAATCATCACACTCATTCAAAATCCATATTAGGCCTTATATTTACGATCAACGTCTTACGAATAAATTTACCTGGTCCTCAGTAGTAAAATCTGCACCTGCCTCCAGGAGGGACTTAACAAATACATAATCCCCACGGGATGCTGCCATGATAAGGGGAGTGACTCCTTTATTGGTGGAGCAGTTCAAGTTGAGAGGTAAGAGAAGTATCATATCCAACACAGCCTTCCATTGCCTCTTGGTGATATAATGAAGCAGGCAGTATCCAGCCTAGCAACATTTGAGTATGACTCATTAGTTACTATTTGAATACTTCTTTTTTAACTTAATTTTGAAATTGATTAGTTAATTTTCCTTTGGTAAATAGGTGGTTGATACAATTAGGGATTATATAGAGAATAGTAACTAACCTTAAACATTTGTACAAAATTGAATGTTAGTTAATTTCACTAAAACTCATCAACTAATAAAGCTTCTCTATATTGATTCCATTCTGTGTTTATTTTTACTGTTTATTTTAATATACATTTGGTATTGGTTGCCAGAAACATCCTTTTATATATAATACCTTAAGTCGTTTTTTTGTCAACGAAACTCCTCCTTTATTTTTGACCATTTAAACAGTTGAGGTTTCAACAAATTTTCCTCTCGTCATATTTGTGCAATAAGATTTTAATTCTTCAATATTTTCACCCTGAAGGGTATAGGAACCCCTCAAATAATGTTTTTCGGCCATAAGAATCACATGGGGAGAGATTTTAATTAATGAACCGAACTGACCAGCTGTTCAAATGTAAATAATGATTTCCAAAAAGTGTTAACAACTGTAGGAATAAACACAATATACAAACAATTGTGTTGGTAATAATGACAAGATTATATCACAGATATCAGTTATCTATTGATATCTGTGATATATCTTTCACAGATATATCACAGAACAAAGAAACAACAATATATCTTTCATAATGATAAACCGAGAAAGGGTGTATGTATGGTTTTATTCTCATTAGATTGTAGGACTCCGCTATACTTAACTTGAAGTTTTCAATTGTAATCTAACACAGTTATTTTAGTTATTTAATTTATTGCTGTTAAACAAAAACAAATTAAATTAACGTGTTTAAAATAGGCTAAATAATATCATTCTGTGTTTATACAAATAAATAAAGTAATGTGAATGAGATACTGTAAATTAATGAATTATTGTGATTTTATGCTGTACAGTAGGTTTTACAGAAAATTCACAGCCTGTGGCTGGAGGCCGAGGTGTAACGAGCGCAGCGAGTACGGTGTTAGCACGCAAAGCGTGCGGTGATGTCCCCTAGTATTTAGTATAAACGTTGTCAGTCTTTCTCCTTATCCATATTGTTCATGCTGGAAGTCCATATGTTCACCCCAAACAAAAACTTTGGATAGCCCTCTCCATTACATGAATTTTTAAACATTCTTACATTATCTTTTCTTCAGTTTTATGAAGTTAGTTGTTCACATTGTTTTGCAGATTAAATTTCTGACTCACCTTCTGGTTATTGTTGTAAAATATTTTGCTATTTTGTATTATATTCAATTTAATTTACTTAAAAATTTTAAAGTGCTCTCTGTATCTTATCTTAATAGTTTGACAGTACAGTGCCTTAAGAAGTTAGTGCATTTTAATAAAAAACTAACTTCTTATATTCATCCATAAAATTTTGGGTGTATAACATTTAATAATAATATGTTAGGTAAACAAAAACATAGTGACAATAACCTATTGTTTGTTAATACTACATACTACTATATTTCAGGAGCAATACATAAAGTATTACAACAGCTATTGATGCTTTGTCAATCTCCCAATACGTCAGCAAGAAAAACACGATCTGTCATAGCTGCCTCAGGATAACACGAGACAGGGTCCCTGGCTGATGAGTAGTCAAGTAATACGGTAAGTTAGCATTATTTGAAAAAAAAAGATTCTTGATTCTTTGGTATTATTATAATGCAATCATTTATGTGTTTTTCTCATGTTTGTAGGATGAGGGTGACTTGACTGGTAATATGATTTGTAGTCAACTGTTATTTTCAATAAAATTTCATTTGGACAGGATTTAAGGGAAATCCAAAAATATTGACTTTAAGGAAAACAGATTGTTTTCCTGGATGAGACGTTTTTAAACACAGGACTCACTGTAAAATGTGCCTAAATATCAGCACATATAAAATCACGCAGTGCTTGAAGGGAAGACAACGGGACTGAGGTAGAAGTATTCTGTTTTTTTTTTTACTTTTTTTTAATTTTACTCAAGTGCAGGCACGGATCCAGAGCAGTGAATTGGGGGGGGCGAACCTGCGGGGGGTCTGGAGGGTATGGAATACCCCCCAGTAAGGCGGGGGGTCCGGGGGTCCTCCCCCGGAAAATCTTTGCTATTTTAACGTCCTAGAAGTATTGTTTTTAGCAGTTTGGGGGGTGTTTTTAGGGTTTAAATATAGAAGAATACCTAAGTTCTGTAATCGAAAATAAATTTGGCATATATTTATTCCAACAGCTGATTAATGACACTAGTATAAACAATTAATTGTCAAATTGGTATTGCCATAGGTATTGCCATTGATACTTCTTAGAACCCCTGGGGTAGTTTCCTGATGTAATTTCAAAATAAATTGTACAACTTCGAAATAGCATTTAAGTATATACATTTAATATCACAACTATTAAATAATAAAATGGATTCCATTGGAATGTTGTATTGTTAAAATTTTATGGAAACAGTTCAATGAGCAACAACTTAAACATAGTTTGGACATAGTTAACTGTGTAGAGTTACATTTAACACATTCATTACACAACCATTAATATAATAACTCAACTATCAAATCAATGTCGACTGTCAATCAGTGTCTCGGCGTCTCGCCACTACGTCGGCGCTAGACACGCAGTGTTGCCGGCGAAAATATATAGGCCTACCAATTACCAACCGACGACTCGGAAATTCTCCTTTCTACAAACTCAGACTACACATCCGAATATTATATATACTGTAATATTATTAAGACGGTAACAATTACTAATGTTATTTTCATGACGGTAAATCAAATATTTTATTAACATTTTATTCTAAGCGTGTAGGTACATTTTTTTGCTTTTTTCCGTTTGGGGGGGGCGATCGCCCCCATCGCCCCCCCCTTAAATCCGTGCCTGCTCAAGTGAGTAAAGTTTTTTTTAACTTTTACAAGTGTTCACATGGGCTATAAGTCTGTCCGTGAACTTTATTCAACAAGTGAGGTATCGACCATTGGCTCAGTGTGGATTTGAACCTTGGCCTTGCAGTCCGAAGCCTTAGCTACTGAGCCACCACAACGGCAATATTAGTTGTTGTTAATATTGCATATAAACATAAGTTTCTTCAAGAAATGAGGTGATTAAAGAGGTTGAAAGGACATAAGGTGGGTTTTCAAGAAAAGAAAAATAAGAAGGGTATATATTATTACAAAGAAATTAATTGAGCTTGTTTTGAACATTTATTTGATAAAAATGTTCTGCTAAACTAACAATCCAGTAGTATTGTCTTGACTAATTCTCCTATCATTCTAGAGCCCTAGTGGAATTTTAGAACATAAGCTGGACAAAATGATAACCAGAAATATCTAACAAAGAAAGGAGTAAAATGGTCATCTTTAGTGTAAAAGCTGAGCAGGACCCAACCACCCACCCATACATGCACAGTGGTATTGACCCACCCATCCAACCATATACATACAGTGGTATTATTGACCCTCCCACTCAACCATACACGTTCAGTGGTACTGGCCTACCCATACACGCACAGTGGTTTTAACCCACCCATCCAACCATACACGTACAGTGCTGTTGACAAAAAATTTGTTGGAGGAATATCTTTGACTGGAAACAAATACTTGACCAGGTGGCTGTTGCAGCTGGACTTACAGTTTTGGAGCTGTCCCCGTACTAGTACAATTTGAATCTCATAGAATTAGGATGTGTACAATAAAGAATAACATCACTTTACGTAATGTTTCATACTATAACGTACATGATGTTGTCGTAATGTCAAACAAAAACATCAAACCTGTAGCCAGGTAATGGAAGAGCTTTCTTAGGCCATAATATAAAATACAAAATTATTGAACTGTGACAGAGGTCTAACAGACTACAACTTTTAATGCAGCCTCAGGCCTGTATAATGTGATATTGTATAGTTAAAAAACTTCCAAAAGGGGAAACTTTATATTGTCACACATATGATAATCTATCATATTAAATATTAATAATAATAATGAAGCGGCCATAGCTAAGGGGCTAATCTGGCAGTTTGCCATCAGCTGGTCCGGGTTTGATTCTAGGTTTAACCATGAAGTTTTTTACCCATGGTTCGGAAGTCACACTAAGCCAGTAGTCCAACCCAGTTGTGTGAATATATAAAAAATACAAGTACAGAACATTTATGCCAAAAGTGCTTATAGCCGCTTGGCACGTTGTCAGACAATTACAATATGGATACAAGTAAGTAAAATTGTATTATCTTGTTATATTATTGGTGATGCCTATTGATCTAGCAGCTTTTTCTAGTTCAGATACATATTTCGTCCTCAGCCACACACACCCTTCCAGTGATGGTCACCCAACTCCCTCTGCCGACCAACCTCACTACCAGTACAAGAAAAACATGCAGAGAAATAGACCAAGTCACACTGCACAGGTCCAACCATTAAGGTGTATAAATAATTGTAAATTTTTAAATGTAACTTTACCCTCCAACTCAGTTTTTAGTGGCACTGATGATGCCACTCTAATTGAAAAATACGATCTGAACCATAAAAACCTGCAGGATTAAGAAGTAATTATATAATAAAAAATCAGGTCCTACCCTAGCAAAGAAATAAAACTTACAATCAATTGCCTTTAACTTTTTTTGTATCCATAATTTTTTAACATTTTTTATTTTTAAACTTTTAATAATAATAGTTTCTTAGCAAATTGACATTTTTGGTCAGGTCTGTATAGTTGTTTTCGGACGCGTTAGCTATTTAAATGATGTACTACTTGACTTGGCTTGTGATTTTTGTTACCGTAGAATTTTGTCACAAAATTACTACAGAATATAGTGGACCACACTGTCAATGTGGTAGCAAGTCACAAACCCCAGATTTATTTGACAATTTGTACAGTAAACAAAAACTTACTTTTTTTTAAAATCTAGATTTAGATTAGATAAATATTAAAAAGCTATAATTTTATATTTATAACAATAATTATATTCAAACACGCATGTGTCATCTCTTTGAACCGAAAAAAAGTATCTGAAACACAATCATTGCACTAACGAGTCAAAAACAAGTATATTTAATATTTAAGACTTGTTCTTATACAAATAAAAGTATATTTACTTAGGTTAACTAATAAACAGTACATAACCTGCCTTGTTGGCATGGTCAGCTTGTAATTTTGCATGGTCATGCACAGAGTGCCACAAGCCTGAGAAAGAGTCCTGATCCCAGAAGGAGTTCTGGGCAGCTAGTAACAAGGCTGTATTACCCATGCTGTCAGTTAGGGAGATATCAGCACCTCGGCTCACAAGAAAGTCCACCATGGGCAACTGAAAGAGCCTGATAGCAACCATCAATGCAGTCTCTTTATTCTGTGGGAAAATTATAATGTCAATCAATCGATATTTAATGAAAGAGAAGAAGTCAAGAGAGAAACTATTCTAAGCTAAATAAAGACTTTATTTGTTCTGTCTGTTCTTTTATTTATCTTACAGTGTATTAAAAACAATGATTAATGTAGATTTATGTTACATCCATATTAAAACATGCAAATCAGGTAAACGTATTGAAAAATAGATTCACAGTTGTCATTAGACATTTTTTATTTTGTTTTATTTTATTTTCTTGCTATAATACAGGTTCAACCCAATTACATTATAGCATTACTATACATTTACAATAAATTATATCAGGATGAGTTCAAGTCACTACGCTTCTCTGATTCTACACTTCACAACACAAAAACATGAAAAAAATACTTTTGATCTAAACATAGAAAAATAGGTAATGTTAAGATTTATAACGTAAAAAAAAACGATTTATTCAATGTTCACTATATACATGATGTTTCAGATCAACCAGCCGCAATATCCTGTGGCTGAATCGTTTAGCATAGAGCGATGCAATAAACTGCAAACCTGATAAACCTCATATGGCAAACATTCCAAAATTGTTTTTGTTGCATTTAAAATTCAGGATGTTCCTGAAAATGAGAGTCACAGGCTCGAATCTCAAAAATTCCTAGTTGCAACATAGGTCATGTTGCACCTCATTTTTAAGGCCTTTAAAATCATATCATTTTGATATAAAAATATTCAAATTATTCTCACCCCTAGGGGTGGGGTGGGCCAAAATATAAAATATTTTGGTTTTAAAGTTGATGCTACTGTAACTCTTCTGTACATCATGTAACAGGTCCACCAAATTGACGATTAAATTAATTAAATTAAATAAATGATAAATTAGTTTAATGAAGAAATAGATACATTTAATTAAAACAAATACCGAACATTCAAATAATATTCGGAATTCATTGTAAATTAATAGCCAACGAATATAGAGAAGTGGGCAGGCATATTTATTCCATGGCAGTCCTCCGAGACGTAAACAAAATTCCTAAGCATTGTTGTCGAGACAGATAACAGACCTGTTCAGTCTGGTGTCGCATGGGACGAGTCAATCTAACAATCCAAAGGGGTGTCAGTGTGACAATGTAATGGTCGAGTCCAATGTAGATGGGAGACGTTATTAGTTGAAAAAAGGACCGCAAGGGGCAGCACAAATCAGGGCAAAAAGCGCATGGCAAAGCCGGAAGTTAGCTCTGAACCCAAAACCCTAGCTTGTAACGGACTGGCAACCCACGCTAGCATCTCCAACGACTCTTTCACTCTAATTCAGGACTCCTCCGGGTCAGGACTCCTCCAAGTCAGGACTCCAAGCCAGACTGATGTAGCAGCCAGATCTTATTTGTTACCGCGGGTGACCGTTTGAGTTTAAAACCGAATAAAATAATAAAAATGTAGTGATTAATTTCTAAGCCAATATTCGTTTTTTACAACTTAACCGCAATAAAGTAAATAAAATCCGATGTCCAAATGAGAATCGTCTTGATGAACTTCCCTCCCCTGACGAACCAGGAGAGATATTAATTGTTGAAGCACAAGTCCACAAGCCTGACAGCACGCCAACTTCACACAAAGGAAAATATGCCAGAATGGCAAAAAATAACAAAGTGGAAACCACCCAAAAATTGCCCCCATCAATCCCTGAAACAATTGTAGAAGTTACAGAAAACTCACCAGAGAATGATTATTTTTTAGAAGTAAGCCAAGCTTGGAGGAAAGTACGCAAGAAATCAACGTTCAAAACAAAAATTTTCATCAACTCAAAATTTTCCACAAGATTGACAACAAGAAACCCATAATAATAACACACCAAAACATAGACTGGCTATCAAACAAAATTGAAAGAGTAAACCACTTCCTGACAGACAACAACCCAGACCTCATCATTTTCACAGAACATGGACTTACTCAGGCGAACTTACAACTTACCTACCTTACTGACTACTCACTTGTTGGAGGCTTTTGCAGGAGAAATCACATAAAAGGAGGGGTAGCTGCATATGTAAAGGAAGACCTAGTGGACCAAGTCAAGCTCATTTGTACCAGTGATACGACATCTGAAATGACATGTGAGGCTGCACTATATGATTTCAGAAGTGGAAAAGAAAACCTTTTGGTCCTTGGAGTCTACAGACCACCAGACTCAAATATTAATGACGTCATTAATGTACTAACAGAAATATTGGACAGATCCTTAGAAAATTAAAAAAAGTTGCTTATAGTGGGAGATATTAATGTTGACCAAGAGCAAGACAAAAGTGAAACAACTAAAATAAATGATCTCCTAGCATGCTACTGCATTGAACGTTTGTGCTTACCCCCAACGAGGATCACACCTACATCTAAAAGGTCAATAGACTGGGTGTGCACAAACTTCGGAAAAAACCTGGAAGTAAAGGTAGCTATCACTGGCCTCTCAGATCATACATCACAAACAGTCAGTATCAACCTCACTAAACAGCACAGCATAATGCAAAAGGAAAAAACTTGTGTCTTCAGTAATCGTAACCTAGGTAATCTTAAATTTCTTTTACAGCAACAGAATTGGGAATCAGTCATAAATAAACAAAATAAAAATCAAGCATATGCAAACTTTGATGAAATAATTCAAACGTCTTTAAATTCAGCCTGTCCATACACCCTTAAGAGAGCAAAACGAAAACGAAAAACCTTTTTATGGGATAAAGAAACGGAAAAGCTTAAAAAAGAATATACAAAGCCCTAGAAAAAGAACTGTGCTCAGGACTTGAGAGTGACAAGAGGGACACAGCCCTAAGAAAGAAAGCATATGATCTTAAATTAAAAACTTTAAAAAAACAGAACATAAGCAAACATATTGAGGAGTCAGAAAATAAGTCAAAAGCCCTATGGGAAGTTATCAATAGGGAACGGACAGCCAAAATAAAAGCTAACAACCAGCTCACACTCAATATTGAAGGTAAAATTACTGGAAACTCAACAAAAATTGCACGTCACCTCAACCGTTACTTTGCCAATATTGCTGAAGAAACTTTACGCCAGAATTCTATAGCACCTGCAACACAACAAATAGCAGAACTAACACAAAATCATTCAATAGAAAAGCAGCTACATTTTACACCTACAACAGAATATGAAGTACAAAATATAATAGAAGATATGAAATCAAAAACATCAAGTGGCCTAGATGAAATCTCCTCAAAGCTATTGAAAAGTTGCAAAGAATAAATTATTATCCCCTTGACACACATTATAAACTGCTCATTACAGGAGGGCATCTTTCCCGAAAAATTGAAAACTTCCAAAGTATACCCTAAGTACAAAAGCGGCTCAACCACAGAAGCAAGTAGTTATCGTCCCATATCTCTAACATCAACTTTTTCCAAAGTAATTGAAAAGGTTATACTGCAGAGACTTATAGAACATCTAAACTACAACAAGCTCTTAACAGATAACCAGCATGGATTCTTGAAAGGAAGGTCTACCATAACAGCAATCACACAGCTTGTTGAACATATTATTGATCAAATAGAAAGAGGCAACTCAGTTATCAGCCTGTTCCTTGACTTTAGTTGTGCTTTTGACTGCCTTGACCACCACCTACTTATCAAGAAATTACAATCCCTCGGAATAAAGGGGATACCAGGCAAATGGTTCAAAAGCTACCTTAGCGGGAGAAAACAGCTAGTGGAACTGAAATGCAATCAGAATGGAACGATGAGCAAGGTACAGTCAACACCAATTCTGATGAAGCGAGGAGTGCCCCAAGGCTCAGTTCTGGGACCAGTCCTTTTCCTGTTATTGAGAAATGACCTCCCCCAATATATGGATAGCCTCTGCCAAACTGTAATGTATGCGGACGATACCGTACTTACGCTGGCTAACAAAAACAAAGAACATCTTAAAAAAGAAACACTCAAGACTTTCAACTTAGCCAAGCAGTATAGCAGTAAAAATGACCTAGTCTTAAATGATAATAAAACTGTTCAAATGAAATACAGTATAAGAGGAAATGAACAAGATGGTCTACCTAGCATTAAAACAGAAGAAAGTACAAAATACCTGGGAATTACACTTGACATGAACCTGAAATGGAATGCTCACATCGAAGCATTGTGTAAAAAGCTTGCATCAGGTATCTATGTCATGAGAAGAATAATGAAAATATGTGGACCAACTGCAGCAAGAACAGCATACTTTTCGTTGTTCGAGGCCCATCTAAGATATGGCATTTCAGTATGGGGTGGAACAACAAATGCAAACATGGAGAGAGTATTTCTGCAACAAAAAAAGGCAGTGAGGATCCTAGGTGGCCTGGAAAACCAAGACAGCTGTCGGCAAGCCTTCAAAGACCTCAAAATACTCACAGTACCTTCACTGTATATTAGTGAGGTAATTCTGCTGGTGATGTCATCAGACAAACCAAAACTTGGAGACTACCACCAGTACAACACCAGAAACGCTTCTGACTTCTCACTCCCCATACACCATCTCAGTCTTGCCGAGAAAAAGCCAACCTACAAAGGAGCACTCTTCTTTAACAAGCTGAGTGATCACATTAAACAGGACACTGGGAAGCGCTTCAAGAAACAACTCCTGAAATGGCTTGAAGAACACCCACTCTACTCGGAAAAGGAGTTCCTGGAACGAAGAAATGAAATAGACATCCCTTAGCAATATAACGACTCATTATTCTTATTTTTTGACTTAAGTTGCCATTACCTTATGCACTTATACCTATTAAATCTAAATTATTGACGCCAACACCATTCTCTATGACTGTGTGAATAAAGAACTTTTGTCTTTGTCTTTGTCTCCAAGTTGAAACTGAAGACCACGAGGAACTACAGACAAAGAATTTTAAAGATAAGTTCTAGTTTATAACTAAGTTAATCATGTTATAGAAATCAGTAAAAAAGTAATTAAACTCATTTTTGTAATATTAAATTTCATATATCAATTCAAAGATAAAAGAATGTAATAAATTAGCTTTTTCAAACAATAGTCTTTTTCATTGTAATTTACAGCCTCACCGATTTACCCATAAAAAACGACCCTGAGATACTATAAATAAATTTAATTTGCATAATATTTTATCAAATTAATAAAAAACTTAATCTAATGTAACTCATCCAAGGAGAGAGGTTACAATCACAAGGATATAAAATTCTTAACCAATACCACCAATCACACGTACTTTCAAATAACAATATGATTAGGCCCTTGTCCCCATCTTCAACAATTTTTAACCCGTTAAAATTAAAAAAAAATAAAAATAGCTTTAAGTAAAAATATTTTAATGGGACCTCATAACAGTAGTACATAAAATTAAAGGTCTTTAAAAATCAAACAATTTTATATTTAAATATTTGTCATATCTATGTTAGTTTTCAAATTGCAAAAGAAAACAATTTTTTACTGTGAAAATAGGTTCAGGTAAAGATTTTTTACCATTTAACTTGCTTCATATCAAATGAAAAGTCTCTAAACAATTTTTGTATATGAAGCATTTGCAATTATTTATTACGGTTTTAAAAAGGCAGAGGCAGTTACTAAGAAAATGTAAAAATTTGTAAAACTTTAAAACTCAAAAAATGTTTTACCTTTACGGACCTTTAATTTGCTATGCAGCATGACATATTTTGATGGTACAACATAAAGTGTATAGGAGGGTGGAGGACAATGAACATCATACCTTGGCTGTACCCATTCATTACCTATCACCACAGATACAAAACCCCATTAACCAGAGAATCACCATATAGATACAATATCATCTTGAGACAGTGGACAATATCTCTTGGCTGTACCCCATTCATTACATTTGCCTATCACCACAGCTATAAAACCCCATTAACCAGACAATATCTCTTGGCTACACAACAATTACATGGATACCAGACAATCACATGGCTACAACTCCTGAGATATTGGCCAATATCTCTTGGCTGAACTCAGTCATTGCCTTTGCCTATCACCACAGATATAAAACCCCATTAACCAGAGAATAATCACATGGCTACAACAACTCCTGAGACAGTGGTCAATATCTCTTGGCTGTACCCATTCATTGCCTTTGCCTATCACCACAGTTATTAAACCCCATTAACCAGAGAATAATCACATGGCTACAACAACATCCTTAGACAGTAGACTATATCTCTTGGCTGAACTCATTTATTGCCAATTACCACAGATACAAAACCCCATTAACCAAAGAATCACCATATAGATACAATATCATCCTAAGCCAATGGACAACATCTCTTGGCTGTACCCATTCATTGCCTATCACTACTGATACAAACCCCATTAACTATTAACATATTCAGTGATGGTGACCCCCATGGGAGCTAGCTGCTACTCCACTCAGATGCTGCCAACTTCCATCGAAGTCACTCTGCCATTTCAACATTTTCAAACATTTCAACTGATAGATGAATTACTTCAGCAATAAAGTAATTTTTGTATTTTTTGTATTATTGGAGTTGGTGCAAACAGTTAGTTATTTGCAACTTCAAAAACATGAGTTGTGCTTGGAGTGATGCCTACTTGCACTGCAGCCAAAAACTAATGACGTCATATTTGTAGTCATAAAGAAATAATTTAGAACTTTCACAAACATTCATATCAGTTTAAAGGGGTTTTAGTTTATTTTCTGAAATAAAAATTAGCATTTTAGAGACGTTTTCCATATTTTTCTGTGGTTGTGAATGTGTTAATCAGAGAATTACCACATAGGTACAGTAACATCCTGAGACAGTGGACTCATCTCTTGGTCTACGTCGCTTGTGGCCCCAAATACCAAAGCTGTTTGAATTACCCCCGAAGTAGGTTGCTATATTTAATACAAAATAAGCAAACATTTTAAATTTAATTCCAAACAAAAATTTATTAAAATTTAAATAAAAATATCAATTATTTTATTTAATAGCATTAATTATGATTAAGACAAACTCAATATCCCATGTGCGAATGATGATATTGATCCATACATAAAGCCCTCCCCCCCCATATTACTACACATGTACAGTTAGATTTTGCTAAACTGCGCTAACTATCCTCAGACTAGAGGGATCACAAAGAAATTCAACATGTAAAGTGCTAATTATTAAGTTTTATTTAAATCAGTTTCAATTCTACTCGCCGCAAGGCCTTTTAACAAAATATAATTATGATTGTTAGGTGAGGAATTATGGCTACTGATAATGTGAGATGAGATTAAGAGAGGGTACTCCTCTGTCTCACTTGCACCACACAGTGCATTTCACTCCTCTATCTCACTTGCACCACACAGTACATCTCACTCCTATGTCTCACTTGCACCACACAGTACATCTCACTCCTCTGTCTCACTTGCACCACACAGTACATCTCACTCCTCTGTCTCACTTGCACCACACAGTACATCTCACTTGCACCACACAGTACATCTCACTCCTCTGTCTCACTTACACCACACAGTACATCTCACTCCTCTGTCTTACTTGCACCACACAGTACATCTCACTCCTCTGTCTTACTTGCACCACACAGTACATCTCACTCCTCTGTCTTACTTGCACCACACAGTACATCTCACTCCTCTGTCTCACTTACACCACACAGTACATCTCACTCCTCTGTCTTACTTGCATCACACAGTACATCTCACTCGTATCAGTGCGTTGAAAAGGTTGTTTTCTACGCAGCCCATGTATCCTGTAGTTTGACAGTGCTACAATTTCTTTATAAATATCCTTATTTCTTAAGGCTAAATGTAAATAGACGTTAACTTTGACTTTTAGCTTTTTAAAACTTTTACAAAATATTCTAGATACCAGTTACAATATTCAAGTGAAGTATTTTTTGGCCTTCAGATTATCACACCAACCTCATTAAAACAATCCAGAGGATAGCCTTCCTTCAACAGTCTTTTCACTATTTCGAATTTTCCAATTGCAACAGCTCCAAAGAAACAGTGTTGATCTCCCTGGAAAATAAATGATAACAACAATTTAAACCAAAACATAACAGCAAGAAGTGTAATAATAATATCTGTAGTGTTGGATATAGCAGTAAATATAAAAGCCAAATACCATTGACTTGACGGATCAGTTTCTCAAAAGCTACGAGGCTTTGGACCATAAAACTTGGCACAAATATTCTCTATAGGCTCAAGAAGTCGATTAAGAAATGATTTAAAATATTTTCTCTCGAAGAGTTCAAATAATATAGGTAATAAATATCTCTATATCGTCCAATCAGTACCTTTGTTATCCTTCTTAAGGGAATGAGAGAGTTTAAGGCTGTACAACCCGACATGAGAGGTTGTTTTTTAATAAAGTAACCGCGCAATGTGAACTAAAAATAACAAAATTACATGAGCACGTTAATACGAGTGTAGTGAGTGTCGGAGTTAGCAAGCAAAGCATGCAGGGGTACTAGGGGTCCCTTGTTTGTATAAAAGAATTTTTTAAGTAATAAAAAGCTATAGATACCTAAATATTTTTCAAAAAATTTTTAAAGATATAAAAAATAGGGTACTTTAAGATTGGTTAGTTGGTGTTTCCATTTTGTACTGTAAATTTTGTTTGTATGTTGGTGGGTAAGTTAGCTGTCAGGTTCAGTTTGTATTAATACAGTAGTTAAGTTTAATTAATTTTTAAAACATTTAAAAATAATCTTGTAGTAGAAGAAAATAAAAAAACATTTAAAAATGTGTTTAGTTTTTGAACTTACATTTTAATATATACAGGCTGTATCAATGCATGGACATACAATACATTCAGGAATTGATTCTATTGATTAAAATAAAGAAAAATGCTTCTTTTCCCAGAATCCACCATTTTATTTTTGTTAGCAAATAATTTATAAGTACCAGGAGTTGAATTTTGTAAACTAAAGAGGTAGCATCCATAGCTCCCAGAGGATCCTGAGGATCGTTCATTGTTGCTCTACCTTGTAAGTTATTAATAAGATTTCGTTTTGGAGGTCTTCCGCGTTTACCTTTAGCCCCTTTGTGGAACTCGGCCTGCGGCCTCGAGGGGGAGCTCTGCAACAGGCCTCATTGGAACTGGGCCTGTGGCCTCGTGGGGGAAAATTCGGCCTGCGGCCTCATCGAGGCACTCTGCTACAGTCCCATTGTGGATGTCGCCTTGTGAGGAAGATCAGCTTACGGCCTCGCCAGCATTCGTAAGCAGTATGACCATGAATTTTGGTTTTTGGGCAGAGGAGCTCGTAAACATAGTCTTTTCTAAAATATGATAATATATTAGTAAGTAAGATAAGAACCTTTAATTTGATACCTCACTTGGGTGTATTAGTTTAATATTACCAAATTTTGGGTTTTTGAGCATATTTTTAATTTGGGAAGGGGGACAGAGCCCTTAACGTGTTCTCTTTCAAAATGTAATGGTATAATGTGATTTAGAAGATAAATATCTATATTTTGATACCCCACTTTCTGCAAGAAGTCGATAATGATTCCATATTGGTTTTTCTGCTGTAAGTTCTGTCAAACAACACTGATTTTATAGGGGTTAACCTAATTCTACAAAATGTAAAATAAATAACATTATACTACTAACTATGTGCAACACATACGAAAACTAAGGTACCTAGAAAAGATGACGGTAGGTATCACATGACGTCACATGTGCTAAATGAATGAATGAATGTTTTATTCCCAATTTGATACACGAAAATAATAAAAATATAATACATAAGTGAAAATAAATAACACAGTTATAAATAAATATTGTGCTAGAAAATAGCCTACATGGGCATTAAAGCCTGTGCATAAAGTCAGTTGTGCATCGGTCATAATTAAATAACACAAAAAAATAATGACAAAATTATTAAACTACATTTTGAAAAAAAAACTTTGCTAGTAATTATTTGGATAAATTAAAAAAATTATACTAATTAGTAAATGGAAAATGGATTAGAAATTAAAAAAATAAATAATAAAAACTATGAACTTCTGGAAATATCAAACAACGCATTATCTATGATTTTATCACATCTCAACCCATATTGACATTCTGCTAATATTTTATTTTTATATAGGTAAGACATGAGTTGCTCCTTTACTTTTTTTTTACGCTCCAGGATTTTAGAGAAGACGCTTAACAGGGATATGGGGCGAAAGTTATTTTTATCTGTATAATTATTTGCTTTATGTAATGGAAAAATGTTGGCTAACTTTAAACTATTAGGAAACTTGTCACTCGAAATGCTTAAATTAACTAGATGTAGTAACGGACGGGCTAGTATGAAAAGATTTTGTTTAAGAATGTCAGCAGAAACGTCATCGAAACCAGGTGCGAACCCTCCCATGAGTGCAGTCACATGTCGTACGATGTCAAGTGCAGTCACAGTTCTTAAGTGAAGTCACAGATGTATGTATGTACGGAGTCCTTAACCACTGGTTTCCCTCGAGAGTCAATACTATTTGCTAAATTTTGTCCCACATTCGCAGAAAATGAGTTAAAGTCGTTGGCAAATTTCTTTATAATAGTAGGAGTTATGTTTGAAGCTGTAGGAAACCCATATTAATAGGAAACCCCTGCTTATTTTTTGTCCTTACTACTAATACGTTAATAATGTTCCAAAATAGTTTTGGATTATTATTAGCCTGAACTATTCGTTGTCTATAATATTCTTTTTTCGCGTGTTTAATTGATCTACTCAATTTTCACCCTAAATTACGAAATTTATCTCTTAATTGTACATTAAAAGGTTGCCTTTTAAGTACTTTACTCATCTTATCTCTTGAGCGAATCAATCTGATAAGTTCAGGTATGCTCCATGTTTTAAGCTTTTTCAATCTCGTTGTAGTATTTATTCTTGGTTTTTTAGAACTAGAGTTTGAGGTCTTGACTAGTTCTGTAAAACTAAGTGAGCACAGGTCACTACATCAGTGTACTCAAATACAGAAGCCCAATCGATTTTCACTAAGTTTCGTGTCAGCAGTCTGTAATCAGTGTAGGTACGTATAGAGTCGTCATGTATGTCAGGAACAGTGGTGTGTAGATTATCGGAAATTATAAGTGCTGTGCTGTAGTGGTCAGTAATGCTAGTCTGGAACACGGCTGTTTGTATTCTTTCTACATTTTTAATCCTCACAAATATATGGTCCAGACAAGACATGCAGTAATCTGTAGTTCTAGTAAGTTTGTCGATGAGCTGAACAAGTCTCGCTCCCAGAAAACTGTTTAAATAGTAATTAAATTGTCTAGAAGTAAGTCTATATTGAGGTCGCCTATCAGTATGCACGTTTTGTTCAAGTCAAGACAGTCGAAGTAAGTCTATATTAATGTCGCCTATCAGTATGCACGTTTTGTTCAAGTCAAGACAGTTGAAGTAAGTCTATATTGATGTCGCCTATCAGTATGCACATTTTGTTCAAGTCAAGACAGTTGAAGTAAGTCTATATTGATGTCGCCTATCAGTATGCACATTTTTTTCAAGTCAAGACAGTCGAAGTAAGTCTATATTAATGTCGCCTATCAGTATGCACGTTTTGTTCAAGTCAAGACAGTTGAAGTAAGTCTATATTGATGTCGCCTATCAGTATGCACATTTTGTTCAAGTCAAGACAGTCGAAGTAAGTCTATATTGATGTCGCCTATCAGTATGCACATTTTGTTCAAGTCAAGACAGTTGAAGTAAGTCTATATTGATGTCGCCTATCAGTATGCACGTTTTGTTCAAGTCAAGACAGTCGAAGTAAGTCTATATTAATGTCGCCTATCAGTATGCACGTTTTGTTCAAGTCAAGACAGTTGAAGTAAGTCTATATTGATGTCGCCTATCAGTATGCACATTTTGTTCAAGTCAAGACAGTTGTAGTAATTTTCAAGTGCAGTTGTAAATAAATAAGGGTCACTATCATGAGTACTGTACAAAGCAAGTAAATTATAAGTATTGTTTGAGTGAACAAAGTTTAACTTGAGTCCGTACACTTCTCCAAGTGTTACTTGTGCAACTGTCTCTGACAAACGATTATTAACTAAGTTGACTATTCCATCACACCAATTACGCAAATGCTCTGAAACCATAATATAAAAACCCTCAACGGAAAGTCCATCCTCTCCACCCTTCAACCAACACTCTGACATAATAATTAAATAGATACTTGAAATTAAAGGATTTAAATACAACATAAGATCGTCGAAGTTTTGTGAAAAACTTCTTATATTAGTATGAAATATTTTAAGACCATCTCCACCGTTATCTTTATTCTCATAAAAACGTGAGTATTTGTCTAACGTGTCAAGCTCTAAACAAAATGAAAACGTGTTGTTTGTTATTTTCGATGTCGTCCTCGTTCGCCATTATTCGATCTCAGCCCACGACAGCCCAACCTGCCCATTTACAATGTAAAGCCATAAAAACATACTTAATTACAAAACAACATATGTACATTTATGCGGATTCCTAATACCATAATAAAATAAAATAACTAAATTAAGTACTGTACATTCAGTAAAACAATACTATAAACATTAATTTGTATTATATTGAAATATTTTATGAAGTAATAATATTATAAAAAATAAAATAATATTGTAGAACGACTCAACCGGATGAGTTGAAATTTAATATATTTCTTCTTATCCATATAAAGATCAATGTCGTAATAAATAGTCAACTCGTTATTTAATTCCGTTTCCAATGGATGTGACGTTCAAAGTATTCTCTTAGTTTTGCTAACATGTATTTATCAAAATTTTAGTTCTTTAAAAACTAAAATTTTTGCCGGCGTGGTGGTTTAGTGGCTAAGGCTTCGGACTGCGGAGGGCAAGGTTTAAGGTTTGAATCCCCACTGAGCCAACGGTTGGTACTTCACTCGTTGAATAAAGTTCACGCACATGACTGTAGGCCCATGTGAACTGACGAGTGAAGTTTTTTTTAATTAAAGAAAAAAATTAAAATGTTAAAAAGGTAATGTTTAAGACCTTACATGGATACTCTACGACATTTATTTAAAAAACACACACACGCACACATTTTTAAGTGAAAGAATCTGCCGATTCTCACCCGTTGTTGTTATAAATGCAAGCTGTTAAAACAAGATAAATAACAAATTAGCTGAAACAACATTTCAAGTGTGTGGTAAACTACTCATTGGTTTTCATAAGACCAATAAAATTGTAGGTGTTATATACGTTTCCAATACAATATTTGGAAAAGATATTTTCTTACTTGTGTTTATATATTTTTAAGAAAAAAAATGCTGAAATTTTCATAGATTTGTAAAGAAACCAGTAAAGTCCCCAAGTTTGGCACTTTAATTCTGGGACACCCTTTCAGGAAACTGGTCAAAATAAAGAGAAAATCAAGAATACATTTTTTTCCAAAAACGTTTAGTTTACCATATAATTTTGGTTTTTCACAAACTAATTTTTTACTCCAAGTTGACTCGACCGATCTTAATGAAACTCGCTATGGATGTTAATATAAAAGAGACCTACTTATTCTATGAAAAAAATCAACTTGATCCAATTTAAACATTTTAAAAGGGCACCCATTTTAAATGTTTAATCGGAAATTGTGGGAAAACGACAAGCAATACTAAGAACACGCTTTTTTAGATAATTTTATAACCAATCTGTCAATACCAAACAAATTAGAATAGGACAAAAAATAACCAAGACACATTGACATTAATGTTGAGAGGCAGCAAAAAAGCCATTGGCTTTTAGCTTTTTTGCTGCCTCTCAACACAAATTCAATGTGTCTCGGTTATTTTTTGTCCGATTCTAATTTTTGTATATTGATAGATTAGTAATAAAATTATATTATCTAAAACAAACTTGTTCTAAGTATTTTTTTGAATTTTTACCAATTTCCCGCAAATTCCGCTAAAATTTTTAATATAGTCGCTATTTAGAAATTTTAATTGATCAAGTTGATTTTTTCTTAAAATGGGTATCTATCATTTGAACATGCATAGCGGGTTTCCTTTAGATCGGTTGAGCCAACTCGGACATAACAATTATTTTGTGAAAAACCAAATTGGCGAATATCTGGTAAACTAGCGTTTTTGGAAAAAATGTTTTCTTGATTTTCTCTTTATTTTGACCTATATAACCATATCCTGAAGTTTAGAACTTTATCTCTTGTATACCATGTACATTATAAATATATTACATAAACAGTATGTTTAATGGTTTCTTTCGAAATCCATAAAAATTTCAACAATTATTTCTTAAAAAATACACACATAAGTAAGAAAATATATCCAAAGGTTGTATTGTAAACTTACATAATCACCTACATTAAATGTCGCAAATTTTATAGGATTGTTTGTCAGGTCAATACCAAACAGATAATACCATATAAATATGTCCTATCTCGATTCGTTTTCTGTCTGTGTGTCTGTATGTGTTTTTTACAAAATTTTAAATATCTCAAAAACCGTTTTCCATACAATATTGAATTTTCTTATGAAAGCTGATCTTAAAAAGACACATTTTATGAAATAATTCGGAATGTCTACGATTATCAGTTTTAAAATGGTGGCTGTCTAAAGGGTTCAAAGTCAAATATAACAAAAACTACATATTTTTCCCAAAAACGTTAAGGCATAATATTTGTAGACTACGTTATGCCAATTTCAACGGTATGCCAATTTAAAAGATCGGTTTATAAATAACAGAGAAAACCGATGTTTATCTGAGTACTGTACTCTTTTCTCTTTAAAAGTACATTGTCGAGAAAAAGTTACTTTATAAAATTGATAACAGAATTTTGTAATGCCACCGAAAATTTTTTAAAACTTCGTATATGCGGTGTTTTATACGAAGATGTTATAAAAAATTTACAACTACAGGCTATTAAATCTGCAAAATGGTCTGGTCGTTATTTTTACTATAGTGAATTTTCAAACATCACAAGCCATATGAATCTGTAAAAAATTGTGTATTTTTCACATTCTAAGTACGACTAAGTAACATTTTGAAAAAGTAAAAATTTTAAATTACCACTCATAATCACAGAATTATATGAGACAATGTTGATGGTAATTTAGTGTTCCTCCCGCCTTATACTTTCCCACAGTTGATGTCAAACCCAAGTATCTATACTTTTTGATCCGATAGTAGTCATCTCCCTAATACCTACTATCGGTATTACTTACATTAGTATCGGTATTACTTACATTAGTATCGTTATTACTTACGTTAGTATCGGTATTACTTCCATTAGTATCGTTATTACTTACATTAGTATCGGTATTACTTACATTAGTATCGTTATTACTTACATTAGTATCGGTATTACTTACATTAGTATCGTTATTACTTACATTAGTATCGGTATTACTTACATTAGTATCGTTATTACTTACGTTAGTATCGGTATTACTTACATTATTATTGATATTACTTACATTAGTATAATCATTACTTACATTAGTATCAATATTACTTACATTAGTATCGGTATTACTTCCATTAGAATCTGTATTAATTACATTAGTATCGGTATTACTTACATTAGTATCGGTATTACTTACATTAGTATCGGTATTATTTACATTAGTATCGGTATTACTTACATTAGTATCGGTATTACTTACATTAGTATCGGTATTACTAACTAGTAATACATCAGGTTTTTCATCAACACGTTTTAGAACACTCTTCTAACTCAATAGTCCTAATTTTTGCATTGCTTTATTGTGAAGATTTTTTTTATTACAGCTTACATTTATAAAAATGGATAAAAATTATAAGATTATACTTTTCTTTAAATATTATTTTGAAATTAATGCCATAAAATAATAAACTAGTACACATTCAAGGTCATCAAAATTGCTTCTTTTAATTTCGGTTTTTAGAAAATTGAAAGTTTGTAAAAATAAAGTTGAAAAACTAAAAGAATATTTTGAATGTTACACCGTTGTACAGGCAATTTATCGGGCTACAAAAAAAATATGTTTGAAAAATGTACGCTTGTTGAGTTTTATTTCAATAAAAAAAATTAATATGACTACCATTCTGAAACAAAACAAAGTGACAAGTTGAACACTTTTATAACATTGGTCTGTATATGGATAAGTAATACTGGCATATGAAATTTCAACTCAATCGGTTGAGTCGTTTTACAGCTATACGGAATTTAGTAAAAATCAAAATGATGAATATCTGGGAAAAGAAGCATATTTTAACTTGTCTACAAAATATTATTTCTTTATTTTGGCCCATAGAATCAGTTCCTGAAATATTTCCACACATGTCACATACACCATGTATGTATTTTATAAGACATTAATGTGATTTGAGCACTTAAGTGATATCTTATTTATATTAAATATATTTTTCCTATAGTTTATGAAGGAATTATTTTTGAAAAAAAAGTTATGTTAATACTTATAGAATTCAAAACGGTTCCATTGTGAGACTGGTGTTGGAACTCTCTGGAAAATGGAAATGGAGTTAACTGAAATATAAATAGCACCAGATAGTTCAGCATGGTATTTGTTTTAAATATAAATAGCACCAGATAGTTCAGCATGGCATTTGTTTTAAATATAAATAGCACCAGATAGTTCAGCATGGCATTTGTTTTAAATATAAATAGCACCAGATAGTTCAGCATGGCATTTGTTTTAAATATAAATAGCACCAGATAGTTCAGCATGGCATTTGTTTTAAATATAAATAGCACCAGATAGTTCAGCATGGCATTTGTTTTAAATATAAATAGCACCAGATAGTTCAGCATGGCATTTGTTTTAAATATAAATAGCACCAGATAGTTCAGCATGGCATTTGTTTTAAATATAAATAGCACCAGATAGTTCAGCATGGCATTTGTTTTAAATATAAATAGCACCAGATAGTTCAGCATGGCATTTAATTTGTTTTAAATCAGCTAAAAATACAATCTGTCAAAATAAATCAAACAAAATGTTCTATGTACTGCATATACATACTTTTAAACTGAATTATTTTGCAGGTACTAAACATTGTACTTAACATGATAATATTGCAACTAATCAATTTGGGCAATTACCGTAAGAATTCTAAAATAGGCCATTTCCGGTAACTTAAGCTCACACAAACCCGTGACAACAATGTAAAAAAATTGCAGAAGTAATTTCTGCAGGTGTTAGTTTAGTTTTATATAAACCTAATAAATGGTAATATATTGTCACACACGAAAGAAGGACACTTTTGTGTATATTTTTTCTGGAAATATATTGTTGTTATTTGAAATTCCTGTTTTAGATTTGATGGTCTTTATTCAAAAAGTATAAATGTAGGTAATTACCTAATAATTTATTGTACGTGAAATATATTTAATTTTATATCTATAGCTCACAGGCCTGTAAATGTACTAATTTAGATATATTTATAAAAGAAGCAAGAAACAAATGAAACCACTGGCTCTGATAAATGGAATAAAATCAGATGGACTACGACCATCATACAGAGTTATTACAATTCCAGTATTAAGGGGAGTAAAACTGGATCAACAATATATATGGTGGTATACAACCATCGTCGCTTGGGTCAATCAAATGGTGGAAAACAACCATCGTCGCATGGGTCAACCATATGGTTTAGACAACCATCGTCGTTTGGTCAACCATACGGTGGAAAACAACCATCGTCACTTGGGTCAACCAAATGGTGGAAAACAACCATCGTCGCATGGGTCAACCATATGGTGTAGACAACCATCGTCGTTTGGTCAACCATACGGTGGAAAACAACCATCGTCGCTTGGGTCAACCAAATGGTGGAAAACAACCATCGTCGCTTGGATCAACCATATGGTGGAAAACAACCATCGTCGCTTGTGTCAACCATATGGTGGTAGACAACCATCGTCGCTTGGGTCAACCAACTTCATTTTATACATTTAATACAACTTGTGCATAATAAAGTACCATTAATTATTCAGTTTTTCACGTTTTTGGCATAAAAAGTGAAATACATAAAGATAATCGTGGAATCCGAACCATATTACATATGGCTGTTAGTGACTTGGCCCTGGAACCCAGAGAATAAATGAACTGAGATCGCATCCAATCGTGCGCTAAATGTGTGTCGAGTGGCCTACCTTGCAATGACCTTGTCGGTCACTCCCTTCATAGCCTAACTCCAAATCTTCAAGGATAAACGTAGTGATTAATACTACATACGTATAAAGCTGTACATTAGTTCAAATCCGTTTATAACCGCAACTTAGGCGTTCGCTTCAGCGACAAGAAAGCGACCTATGTTTATTTCTTATCTGTGAACAAACCCAGTAACATGAGATGTTTTAGCACATGACTGCGCCGAAACATCGCATCTCCTAGTAGTTGTATTACAGCATTACTGACAGTCACACTAAATAAAATACATGTACGAACCAAAACATGATATGAACTGGTAAAATATTAAATACACAAATCATGCTCTTACCAATTCCTCCACATTTAAGTGTGCGCATATTTCTTGAATCTCTTCGCTCTTGAAGAATATATTAGCGCGATTTGAACATTTGTCTTCAAATTTTTTTATTACCTCCGGTTTTATAATTTCAAATTTATCACATTCCTCTCTCAGCTTTTTAGACGACTTGTATTTTGTCCTTTTTCCCCGTGCCATCTCAAAGCCTATAAGTTGATTTCCAAGTATAAAACTAATATAGCAGAACCTTCACTTTGGATAAACTAACAAAAAGTACCTTAACGCTAACCATTAGTTTAAAATAAACACAGAAATTTTATTAAATGTATTTGTCATGTCACATGTTAGTTGGTTTCTGGACACCTTTGTTGTTGTATCAGATGTATAAATCTTGGTAGTAAATTGGGCTCTTTAAAAATTATGTTGCTAAATGTTATATATAATACGTGAAGCCGTTTTTTGCTAACGTAACTCCTCCGTTATTTCTTGACCAATTTTAACGTGTTAGGTGTCAAACGATTCACCGCTATGCGTAGTTGTGCATAGAGGCCTGTTTATTAAATATGTTCACCCTGAAGGACACGTAAAGCCTTCAAAGTACGTTTTTCGGTCCTAAGAATATCACGGAGAGAGATTTAAATTAGTCAAAAAGTAACCGTTGTTCAAATGTAAATAAAGATCTTTATAAGATTTTAACAGTTGTTGGTAATGATGTTACAATATTCTTTCTTAGATTATATTAGTCTAGCTGTACAACCCGCCCGCTTTGCCGGTCATAATATTGAGTTTGATTATATAATCGAAATATGCAACAAGCTTTGAGTTTACACTGTATTTTTCCGCTATTATTTCCACTATATTTAGAACAGCTCATGTTATTTATTATTTACTACTGTACTAGATTTTTTTTAATTTTTAAAGTTTAGCCTTCAGACCGGGCCATGGTTCTAGACGTGTAAGAAAAGTAGTGCGAGAAAGATAGTGAATATCTCCTACCATAATTATCCTACGTCTATTGTGCACAGTCCGTTCAAAATCTTATTTTGGTTGGCTGATATGTTTATATTTGCTTGATGATTGAAATTTAGTGATTTATAATATTTTTTATTTAATCATTGAACATAATGTTCTTTAAATTCATAATTGAGTTGGATTATATTAGAAACTTGAGTTTAATGTAAACAAAAAATTAATTTAATACACGGTTATAAAGATAAAACACTAGAATAAAAATTGAGATAGTAATTACAATAATAATTACAATAATAGTGCTTCTTCTACAATATTGTGATTTTACAGTAACTTATTTGGTTACGTGCCACGAGAAAACATAAAGAAATCGTTAATAAAGAAAACATATTTTCGGAAGAAAAACAGCTGATTTTGTCCTATGAGAGAGCACGGTAGTTGGAGAATGCGCTAGTTATCACGACGAGGCTGCGCAGTAGACTGTGACGTCACATGGACGAAATCACCAGGTTTGATCATTCTATTAATACTGGTAACTAATTTGACCAATCACGTGGAAGTATTTTCTAGGTACGGTGTCCGAGATGTTTATTTTTTTAACATGAGTGTACGACTGTTGTTGGAGAGGGAAATCAAATAGTTGCGTATGCTCGAACCACACGCCCAAAACTATGGACTGGTCAATACCACAATTTTATTCAATTTGTTTTTATTTTACAGCTGTTACTCAAATAAATAAACAATTAATATTGCTCCATAAGAATACAATGGGAATTTCGGATCCCAGTAGGATGGAGTCCTAAGATCGGAGAGGTAAACCCCTGGAGGCTTTCTTAGTGAGCCTCTGGGGCCAAGATAAACCTACTGTTGGATTCAAAAAGCAATGTTCTCGAGTTTGAACCACTGTTAGAAAATAAATACTCATCCGATTCCGTTGTGTTGTACACCGACATTTACATTATTTAATTCAACGTAATTTCATATAACTTACATGTTTTTTTAAAGACTTTAAGAATTTTTTATAGCAGTTAGAATACAAAAAAACACGACATTTTAGCACTTTTGGAGTAAAGCTCAACTTTAAAATTTTCTAAAACAAAAAGTTCTAGAGATAAGTCAGTGAAACTTTAACGACATGTGAAGAACGTTGTTTTTTGTAGTCTGTCCAAATTCTAGAATGTATACTCTTTTACGTAATTTTACGAAAATAGTAGGTCACTTGTGCCTTAGTAGTTTTGAACAATCTACATACTATGGCAGTTTTTGACATTGACATTTTTATTTTTGTGGTTAAAGATCGGCAATCTTTTCGTAATTTATAATTAGATAACTATTCAAATAGAATGTTAAAGAAGAAAATGTGGCAGGAGATTACAATAATGTTTGTAGACAGTGAGTGCAGCTCATTAAACGAGCAGGCTGATTCATGTAAATACAATTTTATTGTTTTTTATGTAATTTTTGCTTTGTTACTCCTTCAAAACGATTAATTATAAGCTCATGATCTACTTACCAAATTAATTTCCAAACAAAGTAGTGTTTCCGGTAAGTAAATAAAATAATTGTACCAGGAGTAGTAATAGGATTAGTTAATTTATTAATAATTTAACTATTAGTACTTTTATATTTTTATTCATCAACTGAAAAGTGTGCATTATTTATTTATGAAGTATAAACAATGTAAATGTTTGATTTAACATCTATTTCTTAACGGAAGCATCCAGAGTCGGAGTCGTGGTCGAGTCGCTCTTGGTCGGACTAGCCATGGCCAGTGCGCGTTAGCCCTAAGTTGCAAAGACAACATTTATTCCTATTTCCTTCTAAAATATTTCTGACTATCATTTGCAAGATTTAATAATTCACACTTGTGGGGATTATCTTAACAATTATTGCTCGTATGAATCTATAAAGTTTTATCATATAAAAACTTAGCTGTTACTTTTGATTTTAGATTAAAATGGTCAGAACATGTAGGCCTAGATTTAATAATGAATAAAATTAGGAAATATATTTTTGCATTTAATCAGCTTAGTGAAAGTCTGACTTAAAAAGATATCAAATTAGCTTATTATGCATACATTCAGTCATTATTGTCGTTTGGAATTATTGCTTGTGTAGGGAGGAGCATCACAATCAACTCTTCAGCCATTTTACATTCTGCAAGAAACCATACTCAAATTTGAAAAAAAAACCTATATGTTATTCAACTATTAATCTTTTTAAAGAAAGTGTCATCTTCACAGTCCAACAACTGTATGTACAGTTTCTTTTATTGCACATGTTTAAGCGTTTACTTCTATGTTTTCACCAGTTAAACACTCACATAATTCCAGGTTTTCACAAAATATTGGCATAATACCGTTACGGCTTGTTAAATCAATTGAACAGACTAATTACTTTAATGTTGTGCATGTTTTGTACAAAAATATTTATCACCACTTCAGCAAATTAAATATTCTTACATTCTTACTTATGAGACGCTGACACAAAGTTGTGAATATTTTAAGGCGAACATGAATTATGATATGAGTGTAAGATGAGTGTGGATGAGAGTGTAGTCTGGTTACTAACTGAGTTCAACTGTTCCTCAGAAAGAGCATTTATTTATAGCCCAACAGCCAGGGCAACTAAGGGACCTACAGTTTTACGTGGAATCTGAACCACGTAGTGTTGGTCTGATTTTCAACAAACGGACAAGTCTGACTCTCAATATGTTCGGTTGTCAATCAATTACATTTAAAAAAATGAATTTTTATTACAGTTAAGAATTGAGGAGACCGAGATAATAATCAGATCCAATTACAGAAGACGGACCTAACCCAATGTGAACTTTGAACACCACCTCCACTCCTCTCTCGCTATCCATGCGCAGTATTCTTCAGCTCTTCTGTTTGTTTGTGAATAGTTTAATTTAATTATTTGTATTAATCCAATATATTATGTATAATATTTAATATATTTTATTTTACCACTTATAACAAATTTTTAAAAAGTTCGACCTGCGGTCTCACCAAGGCACTCTGCTGCAGTCCCATTTGTGGATCTCGTCATGTCACCTCGTGAGGAAAATCGGCCTAGGCCTCGCCAGGTTTCTTAAGCTATGAATTTGGGTTTTGGGGGCAGTGGAGCTCATAAACATAGTCTTTCCTCCAATTTGATGGCATATTATTAATTAAGAGAAGAATACATTTGATTCACTTGGCTGTATTAGTTTAAATATTACCTAATGTTGGGTTTTTTAGTATATTTTTTCATTTGGGAGGGAGAAGAGCACTTACATGTTGCCACTTCCTAAATGTAGAGGTATATTGTGACCTAGGAGATATGTACCTATAGTTCGATACACCACTTTCTGCTACAATTCGAAATGGTTCCATATTTTTTCTGCTATAAGTTGATAACACTGGACGTCTAACAGCTTCTAGGGCAAAATCTGAATTTTCCCAGGGTTTAGACCGGTGCTAATCAATTTCTCATGGTCGAAACACCCCCATCCCCCCAAATTAAAAAATCCTTTGAGCCAAAATTTGTATCCAGGCGCTGCTTGTTTTAGATAAGAAGATAGTAAAAAGAGAATTTATGATTGACTATGAAAATAAATACAAATAAACACATTAATTAATAAAGAGTAAAAAGAAAAACAGTGATAGAGAAAAACAATCCGACAAAGTATATAAATTGGTAACTATAAACACATATTTTTTTTTTTAATACTAAAACGTTTCTCCACATATGTCAAGTAAGTAAACAAAACACACATGATCTTCTAAACGATAAATTGTTTAATAATTCCCATACGAGACGTCTAGTAGGCTCTGGGGCAGAAATCAGAATTTTCCCAGGGTGCCAATCGATTTCTCGTGGCCGGAAACCTCCCAAAAAATTAAAATCCTCGAAACCAAGAAATTTCGTCTGGACGTGGCTTGTTTTAGATAATAAGATATACTAACAATACTTCCTGTTTATTTATTTTTTTAAAGATGTTATTACTCAAATTACATACTAAAGTGCCAACGTTCAGCCTTTTAGCAACTCGTGTCTGCGCACAGGCTTCCTCCTATGCAGGCCTTTTCCCAATGGCTAGTATTTTTAACTAGGAAAATATGTTGTATTGTATTGAGTTTCAATTATTTTATATTTATACTTATTATACATGTATTTATTGTGCTAGTAAGTCTGTATTAAAATGATGTATTTCTTTATGTTTCTGGGGGAAATAAAATTCATTTAATTTCACTGTATCCAATATTTTATTTTGCTCATGATGAAAGAAAAACAAATCACACGTGAAAGAAAATTTGAAAACCACCCAAAACAATAAAAGTTGTAAAATGATTGTAATTTAATTGAGTATTAATATTGGTCCACCCAAGATCTGAGCCCCTTTCTGACTTTGATAGCCCCATCAACGAAGAGTATACTGGTAATAAAATGGTGTTAGTGTTAATTACAGTCTGTCGCCCTGACGATGGCTCTCTGTATCGAGGCCGAAACGTTGGCTGATCCGGCGGTACGGAGTGGCGGCCCTAGACCTTACGGGACCTTAGGTAAATTTATTTTGGCGAGGCCCTAATTCCCAAAAGAAGTGACTTCCAAAATTCCAACAATTATAATTTTCTTAAACTAGACTTTCCATTTCATTGTAAAAATATACTTCTTCAGCATTTAGAATGAAAATGAATGTAAAAAAAGCAAAATTAATAACAAATCCATGTTCTTATTAAAAAAGCAGTAGCATAGCAACCAAGAAATATAATAGAAACACGCCAATATTTTTTTATGTTTACCAAGAAAGGCCGTAGTAATATGACATAAAACAATATGCAGTTTGCTACCCAACAGTAACAGAAAGTCAGTATGTTATCCAACAGTAACAGAAAGTCAGTATGCTACCCAACAGTAACAGAAAGTCAGTATGCTACCCAACAGTAACAGAAAGTCAGTATGCTACCCAACAGTAACAGAAAGTCAGTATGTTACCCAACAGTAACAGAAAGTCAGTATGCTACCCAACAGTAACAGAAAGTCAGTATGCTACCCAACAGTAACAGAAAGTCAGTATGTTACCCAACAGTAACAGAAAGTCAGTATGCTACCCAACAGTAACAGAAAGTCAGTATGCTACCCAACAGTAACATAAAGTCAGTATGCTACCCAACAGTAACAGAAAGTCAGTATGCTACCCAACAGTAACAGAAAGTCAGTATGCTACCCAACAGTAACAGAAAGTCAGTATGCTACCCAACAGTAACAGAAAGCCAGTATGCTACCCAACAGTAACAGAAAGCCAGTATGCTACCCAACAGTAACAGAAAGTCAGTATGCTAACCAACAGTAACAGAAAGTCAGTATGCTACCCAACAGTAACAGAAAGTCAGTATGCTACCCAACAGTAACAGAAAGTCAGTATGCTACCCAACAGTAACATAAAGTCAGTATGCTACCCAACAGTAACAGAAAGTCAGTATGCTACCCAACAGTAACAGAAAGTCAGTATGCTACCCAACAGTAACAGAAAGCCAGTATGCTACCCAACAGTAACAGAAAGTCAGTATGCTACCCAACAGTAACAGAAAGTCAGTATGCTACCCAACAGTAACAGAAAGTCAGTATGGTACCCAACAGTAACAAAAAGTCAGTATGGAACACAACAGTAACAGAAAGTCAGTATGATTTTACTATAAATAGATTATATAGCAAAATCTATGGTAATATTAATGAATAAACATATATCTATAGATATGTATTTATTGGTAATATTTTGTAAAACTGTAACTATAACATTAACATTTTTGTAGCATACACTGGTATAATTCTATAGTATTTGGGAGAAAATTAGGAATGTTATCATGTTTAATAAAACACTTTAAAATGTTGAAGATTATTTTGACAAAGCTTACTTACTTACTCCCATGGCCACACATATCTAAGAAGATATTTGGCCGCACCAACAAAGCCCCTCCATCTGTCTCTATCTTCCGCGTCTTCCTCGGTCACTCCCAATCGCTCCAGGTCTCCCTTCACTTGTTTACACCCCTTTTTCCGTGGTCTTCCTCTCGGTCTTCTTCCTTCGGGATTCCTCATTATAACTTGTTTCAAATTATGATTCTCCTCTCTTCTTAAAACATGTCCAGCCCATCTAATCCTTCTGCATTTAAATTCACAAACTACATCCGGGTCCCTGTATAGTTCTCTCAACTCCCTGTTGTGTCTCCTCCTCCACTCTCCTTCTTCAAAAATTGGCCCTTAATTTTTCTGAGGATGTTATTTTCAAAGACAATTAGTTTACTTTTTCCTTTTTATTGAGTCTCCATGTTTTAGCTCCATAGAGCAATACTGGACTGATGATTGTTTTATATATTCGAATTTTGGTTGTTTGTGACAGTAATTTTGAAGACATAAGTTTGTTGCATGCATAGAAACACCTGTTTGCAAGATTTAGCCTATTTTGTATTTCTATTTCATCTTTGTTTTCTCTAGACATTACAACGCCTAAATACTTAAAAGAATCTACCTTTTCAAATTCATGGCCTTCTTACTTGGGAGAGTGTCTTGATTTATGTTAATTGGATATCTGGCAAATTGCATATATTTGGTTTTTTCATCATTTACTTTTAGACCTAATTGTACTGTTTCTTCTATGAATAATTTTTGTTAGCTGCCGTACGTCTTCTAAATTTTCTGCAAAATTTACTAGAACGTCTGCTAATGCCAGTACGTTAATTTTGGAGCCAATTGTTATTCCTTCATCCATTTTTGATACTTTTTGGAGAGCTTCTTCTATCGCTAGGTTGAAGAGGATTGGGGAGAGTCCATCACCCTGTCTTACACTTGCATTGATTTTGAAGGGTTCCGAAACTCTTCCATTTACTCGTACTGAGCCTGTGGAGTCCGTCATACATGTTCTAGCAAGATTTATCAACTTTATTGGAATCTCAAACTTGTCCATCTTTTTCCACAGTCTCTCTCTATTTAAACTATCATATGCTTTTTGGAGATCAATAAATATTACAAAAAATTCTTTATTAAACTCCCAGTACTTCGACATAATTTCTTTAAGAATAAATATTTGATTCGTTGTGGACCTGCCTTTCATAAAACCTGTCTGATGATCCAGGATTAATTCACATGTATACTCTTCAATACGACTTAATACTATCTTAGATAAAACTTTATAAGGTATGCTAAGGAGTGAGATGCTCTAAAATTACTACACTCTTCTTTCTCTCCTTTCTTGTGTATGGGAACAACTATTGCTTCTCTCCAGTCATTTGGTATTTCTTCTCTTTCCCAGATTATTTTTATTAATTCCCATAGCTTGTCTATAACTATATCTCCTCCCTTCTTTAGAAGCTCTGCAGGTATTTCATCCCTACCAGGGGCTCTATTGTTTTTTAAAGCTTTAACTGCTTCTTCGACTTCTTCTCTGGTTGGTGTTTCTACTTTTGGCTGTACATGATAGTAGACCTATATATCTACGTTATCCTCGTCTGTTGCGATGTCCACTCCTTCTACATTTAACAGCTCACAAAAAATTCTCTCCATCTTTCTATAACTTGCTGAGTCTCAGTTACTACAATTCCCTCTTTGTTCTTCACACCACATAGATTCGGAGTGAATTCTCTTTTGAAAAACCTTACTTTTATATAACACTCGCATTCTTTGCTGTGCAAATTGTGTTTGCAAATTGCTGTTCTTGTTCTGCTTTTTCAATCAAGCTGTTTATGTACCTTCTTTTCTTCTTTCTCAATACCCTGCTTGTTTCTCGGTTTATCTCGTTGTATCGTTCTTTATCCTCTATGGAATTGCTGTTTATCCAGGTCCTCTTCTTCTCCTTTCGTTCTGTTACCTTTAGTTCATCGTTCTGTTACCTTTAGTTCACATTCCTCATCAAACCAGGGTTTTTTTATTGGTTCTTTTCTTTTTCCCACAGACTTCTTTTGCTATTTCGATTATATTTTCCTTAAAGCCGTTCCAGTTTATTTTGACAAAGAAATAGTAAAAATAATCACAACATCTTTAATTATATTTAGATGCTTCATTCGAAAATATATTAATGTAAATGAAAATAAAAGCTAATAAATATGTTACAAACAGATTTTGAGAAGAAGAAATTCCCCTTCCTTGTTAAATTTCATGTACCTCATGAAGCAAATATTTTCTTTTAATCTTGTGTTATCGATAAATCTGTATAACTAGGATGTATTATGTATTAATAGTAGGCATACACAAATTACTATTATAAATTTAAAATAAATAATCAAACCCTTAAACAAAATGGTCTTTGAAACACTGCCTGAAAACCGACATTCTCTGAGGAACAACAAACTAGCTGAAGGTTCATGAGTCATACCGGCGGAAGCGGCAGTTTTGAGAGTTTTGCCGTTCAGTATTAACAATTGTATGAGCGGCACGGCATATTTGCCGTGACGGTGGAAACCGCCCTATGAGTAACCGGCCCCACGAGAAGCGCCGTGCACCACACCTGCGTGTAGAATTAATATTCTCTTTCACAAATTAAAGATTGTGTTACGTTCACTACAGGAAACTAGTGAGAATTTCACTCTAAATACATTTAGAAAACCAAATATATTGCACAGTAAGTCTGTGCAATATAAAAAAAAACAGTAAGAGCAGTTTGTAGTTGTCTGCAACTATTTAGAACTTCTTGGTCTGGTTTATTTCGCAAAGCTCTAATATTGTACAGAAATCCAAAATTGAATTGGTAGCGTTGAAGCTCTGTGAATCGGGAGTTGAGACTTAATTGTATGCACTCTGTGATAACATAGAAGTAGGGTACTGTGTCCTCATTACGTCTTCTGGAGAAGATATAATTTCTTCTTCTCCTTCATAATCAAAGAGACGTTTTTTCTTGCGAATACGAGTATGTCTGAATTCTTTGCTGACACCAATCTCTTCGACCAAAGAATTTGCGTTAACCCATACAGAATTCCAATCATTTTTTCTGTATTCGGATCTAATCTAAAAATATGTCCAAGTGCTTAAGTCCATATCAGGTTTTTGCCAGCTTACTTATGATGTTAATTTTGAATAGAATGTCATGCCACACTATCAAGGTAATAATAAACTCATAAGAAAGGATTTACTGGTGTACTGATCTATATTCACTAAACATAGAAGGGTCTCCGATATCTGAAAGTGCTTCAAGGCAATCTGCTGCGTCTTTTGGCTGATATCTTACAGCTTTCGCGCTTTCAATTCTGCACTCCCACCTTGTTTCTGATAAAGGCTTGAGTGTTAAGTTTACTATTGCTTTTAGTACTGCCCATCTCACCTGAGAAGCTGAAAATAGTGTGTACAACCGTTGCAAAATTCCAAAAAAGAGTTAAGCTGAGGTGCACGATGCTGCAGCATCACCAAGAAGAAGGTTCCAGTCATGGCAACCACATGGGGTGAAAAAGGCTAAAGGGTTCATCTCAAGTATTCGTGCCTGCACGCAACTTTTATGTCCCTTCATGTTTGCACCATTGTCGTACCCCTGGCCACGACAACCTTCTAATTCCAAATCAAGTGATTTGAGTTCTGAGATAACATAATTAGCTAAGTCAGCACCTGTAGTTTTTTTCTACAGGTATAAAACCAAAAAAAATGTTCCTTTATATCTCCAGAGTTCACATCATCATACCGAAGAACTAAAGACATCTGTTCTACATGACTGACATCTCACGTGCAGTCAAGTATAATTGAGTAATACTTAGCTTGTTTTACACTTTCTATGATTTCCTCTTTTACTTTTCTGGCCATCAGATCTATAAGATCATTCTGTATATTTTTTCCTAGGTAGTGATTATTTAGTCTGTTATCTGTTATACGTTCCAAATGACCTCTCATAACTGGATCAAACTTAGCTGTGAACTTTACCAAATCAAAAAAATTGCCACTGTTTTCTGCAAGTAAGGCCTCCCTATGACCTCGAAATGGCAAATTGTGGGTAGCTAAATACTCAATTATAGACAATATTTTTTTTAAATGTCTTTCCATCGTTGCCTTTCAGATTTTAAATGGTTTTGTAACTCTGAATCCAAATTTTAGTTAGTTTTCAACCTTTTATCTAACTCAAGCCATTTTAAAACGTTATCAAGGTGTTCAAGATTTCCCTCGCGCGATTTGGTACGGTTACTTATGTTTTTCCAGTCATTACAACCGGAATAGGTAAACGCATTGTTTGTGGAGGAAAAACGTTTGCATGGGAAACAGAACACTTTGTCGGCTTTTACTGAGTAAACAAGCCAGCGCCAGTTCTGTTTCTCACCATTACTTAAAATTCTAGTGTAACGCGTTGTTGAAAAATGTCTGTTGTTATGGTCCACTGGATGATGTCAATATTCTCTCTCACTGGGCCTTTTCGTATATTTAGCTATGCATTAATTAGAAATTTAATTATAATTAGCTTGTCATTAATTAGAAGTGACCACGCATTCGGGTCTGGGTCACTCATAATAGAATAAGTTAGTCTATCAGTATCAAAAGTCAGTGAGTTAGTATTATTAAAATAGGCCTATCTTTACTACAACTTACTTCATTTTCGCTTGTCTGAAAATTATCTATATTATTATAAATAGGACTAATAGGAGTGTCAATTTCAATACTATCTGCATTGTTGTGATCATTATGGAAGTTACTCTTTTCATAATTATAAGATTTTTCATTTGACGAATCTCTTGTACAACTTAATTCATTTATAGGCTTCAAACTTGAGTTTTAACTATTAGGCCTAGCTGCAGTACTGCTAGAGTCTGGTGTACTAGCTGCAAACATAAAACCATTGATTGAGTACTCTCATGAGACTCATGGTATTCACTGTCACTAGGAGCTTTAGCTTTGGCTGCACTTTTTTATTTTTAGTGCTTAGGACATATTTTTCTAAAAAACCACTTATCTTTTATGTGAACTCCTCTTTCGCCTTTTTCTGTTGTCTTTTAACGCTGTCACTTTCATACTTTCTTCCAACGTCTCCCTCCCTTTTATTATTTCCACCCGAAAACATGGTGAATCATTACGCAATCATAATCATTAAAACAGAACACAAACGTAATCTGCAACGAAACCGGCAATTAATGATAAACAAACAAAATAAACACATAGATAAAAAGCAAAATATTCACATTAATAGTATTATAGACGAAACTTAGTGTTTAGAGAACCGTAAATATAACCTCAAACTCGTCGCATAAAAGTATTCAATAGCAGAAATGAACGCCTATTTCCAGTAGCACTGACGGGCTCAACCTCGTGTTCAGTTTTTGTCTACATTTTCCAATATTTAGTGACTTATCTGAGTCGTCTGCCACTGCCACTGTCCGACACTGTTTTGCGTTCACTTGTCCTGGCGACTGATTGCAGGCGCTGGGGCGCTGCGGAGAACATAAAACATCCATATCCATTGATAATAAAATATAATATTTTTAAACCACAAATTCCGTGTTAGTAAATCAAAAATACCTTGGTGATTTTTTTACGAGTTTAGGTAAAATTAAGTAAAGTGTAAGTCTTGAGATATTCTTGGTCCTTGAAAAAAAAAAAAATCTTCGTCAGCAAGTCCCGATGCGGATACGTTGCCTGAAGCGCGGGGCCCTAGGCGGCCACCTATCTCGCCTAATGCCTCTGCACGGACTTTATTGACACGGTTATCTCTCGATGACCAAGAATTTCTATAAAATAGAAGTCTATAGAGGAATATGGTAAGAGAAGTTTATATAATTAAAGTTAATAACTAAATTCTCAAGAAACAAAAATATGTAAACTTAATGGTTAGCTGAAATTGTTTGTTTTTATTTTGAATAACACAACACGATTGTTAACTATTATTTTATTTTCAAAAACAAAATATTTTATTACGGAACAATATTACATTGCATGCCATCGTCAGTATGGTAAGCTAAAACTTTCCATTCGATCTATGACAACTGGTTCTCTACCAAACATACAGAACATTTAAATTCATTCCAATTTCATTCATTAATTTGAATTTTTCCACTCTGGACTCATCCCCTGTCGGTACATTAGTCAGTGTCCCAATTGCCGTAAACTCGTCAATACTATAAAATACGTGCGCAATCAATGCTGTTTAGACGAGTTTTAAATGTCTTAGGCATTGGAGCACAGAAGAAGGATCACTTCTAGCACCATGATAGAAAATAAGGCACTACTTATCATGGTAAAAAATACGCATGATTTTACCAGAGCAATCATCTGGTAGTCTGTTGTATAGATGAACTCCTGCCTGCGAGGGCTAACGTTCGTGGACTACCGTCTTGTGTCTCCCAGCTTGGTAGCTCTCTCCCTTCCCTTTGTTTCATAAGAGTGTATGTCATATGTTTCTTCATAAGAGATTGCATTTAGATCTAAAAAAGTACATGTTACTTTGGTAAACATTAGTAAAAACATTTAGTAAACAAATTAATTAGTAATGTATACTGTATTAGTTTCAAATGATGTATCTTGAATTGACCAAATGTACTTTATCTGATTTTTCAAATCGTGTTTCATGGTTGTGTCTAAACAAAATATGTATTACAATGGAAGATGCCACTTTATAACAAATAACAATACAAACTTTCCACTCTTTTATTACTCACCGTTATTACGATTCTTAAATTAACAGATCTGGTTACATTTCCTTTAACTAGTAATTACATTTTTGGATATAGGAGCGATCCAGCTGTGAAACCTGCAAAATCTCGTACATTAACTTATAAATAAAAGTTTGGGTACATGTACGATCTAACTGTAAAAACATGTTAAATTCATTACCAATCCTCACTTCTCTCACAATATCTGTGTTGACGACAGTTGCGCCAAGAATCAGCGCCATTGTGCGTGCCGGAGTCAGCAATCAGCACATCATGCAACGGTCGTATCAGTGTCGGCATCAGTGTGATGGTAGTGCTGGATTGTACATTACGTGGTACATATGCCTTGCTGGAAATTGTGGTATCAGTTCCAGCACGGTTGAGGTGATACAAGATTATAAATGTGAAGGTGGATGAGAGCATAGAGAAGGAAGGTCTTATCTGTGGTGAGAGTGTCGTCAACATCATTCGTGTATGATTTGTGAGAGAGCCTTTAACATTATATGTGTTTGGTTGGGTGGGAGTCTTCAACATTGTACGTGTATGGTAGGGTGAGAGAGTCTTCAACATTGTATGTGTATGGTTGGTTGGGAGAGCCTTCAAAAATATATGTGTTTGGTTTGGTGGGAAAACCTTCAACATTGTATGTGTATGGTTGGGTGAGAGAGTCTTCAACATTGTATGTGTATGGTTGGATGAGAGAGCCTTCAAAAATATACGTGTTTGGTTTGGTGGGAGAGCCTTCAAAATTGTACGTGTATGGTTGATGGAAGGAAAAGCTCTCACATTTTCCCCTTGATAACACTTACACTTACTCCAATACCCATAACCACCAAACATAATGTGAAATAACTTTATTTTAATCGATTGTAACTATATATAATATAAACTGTACTTAAATAGGCCTACAAGGGTTTTTTTACTGTGGTGCTATTGGATCTTGTAAATTTTAAAGCCGACAAAGAACTTTAAAATTATAACATTTCCTTGTTTTTGGATAGAATTAAAAATATTTAACTATTATTTTTCTAAATGGCCGCCATTTTCCAATATGTTGTGCAGTTAATTCTTTTCTAATGGAACACCAACATATTTTTTGGTGATTTCGGATAGTGAATTTAATTTTAAGACTTTTTAATATCTTGTTAATGTTTGATATATCGAACCGTATACGAGTTACATCTTATCTCTTAATTTTTAAACCAGATTATGTAATTACTCTTACAGCCAGGGACCACAAGTGACTTAGGTATGATCCTACAAGTCCAATTTCACAGTCAAAATTATTGTAAAACTCAACTTAAAAATACTTCTGAACCTATTTTCTCTATTTGGTAGTTGGATTCTCAATACATCAATATCCATCCTTCAAGAATATGATCATTACCCAGGGTTAGGTGAATAATAACTACATAAAAAATACTAGTCTTGGAAAGTTTACGCTTTAACATACGTATCTACTGTCACATATCATATCCTGGAATCAGATTCATGGTATTTGCAGTATCTGAAGTAGACATCGAGTTTTTTTTCCATTTTTGGAAAGCTGCGAGCATATTATTGAATCTTTACATGTTTAAAGCAGGTGGTTCAGGCTGTGCTCGCACAAAAGTTTTTGTTTACATCACCTAATACACTACTTTATCCACATTAAGTTTCACAGTTGATACTTTTCATGAAACTCTTCCCCAAAGCGGGCGTGATACTGCTCGACTGTGCGAAGGTTATGTATAATTCCTAGATGACTGTGCGAGAGCCGGTTTTTTGGCGTGGTATGAGTGCTGTACCCGTGAGAGAGATGCCTGACAGCCGAGGAGAAGGTCAACTTGCCGACAGACGGCAGCTCACAGTTCTGGATTCCGAAAATTGTTCGGTAAGGAGTCTGTTAAACACTCAACTCTGAAAATAAGGTTGGTTTTAGTTATTATTTTTAGGAAAATAACAAAAAACCTTGGGCATATTTTAAAAAACTGTGGAGGGTAAAACAGTAGGCCTAAATCTCATGTTGGATCGTAGGAATGGTTTTTACAGGTTTGCTTCTGTTTTGATGTTCACGCCCAAGTATGTTCCTGTTGATCAACATTGTGATTCTGAAATGCTGTTTACTGAAATAAGAAAGCAATACGATAAAAATAGCGTCTTTAAAGTTGCGTCTTTTAACAAACCCTACTCCAAAAATTATTTATTTTAAATTGATATAATCATAAAGTTATTAAGGGAAAACGTGAGAGCTTTCTCTCCCATTTAAACATCAACCACACACGTACAACGTTGAAGGCTCTCCCATTCACCATTCAAATACAATTTTGAAGGCTCTAACCTCTAACCAAACGCATTTCTTATTCTTACTTATGAGACGCCGACACAACGTTGTGCATATGTTAATATTGAAGGCATCAAACATATGTATAAACATATTCATACAATGTTGAAGGCTCTCCCATCAACCATTCACATGCAATGTTGAAAGTTCTCCCACCAAACCGTACACGTACAATGTTGAAGGCTCTCTCATTAACCACACACGTACAACGTTGAAGGATCTCTCATTAACCATTCAAATATAATGTTGAAGGCTCTAAAAAATCATACTAAGATTTGTCATCAGAATTTATTTTGTGTGATGTCAAATTACGAGATGCTTCAAATATATCTTCAGTATGAAACTCCTGATATGCTCTGTCTCTATGAGCACAATCTTACGTGTGATAAATATAATAGCTTCTTTTTGCCTGACTGTACAAAGGTGTCTTCATTCTGTAAAACAAGGACCAAAGGAGGTCTCTGTATCTTGTCAAAACATAACCTTGAGTGTGGAATGGTGGATGTATCACAATTTTGCCACGAAGATTACTGACAAATGGCTGCAGCGATTCTAGCCTCCGTGACAGAAGTCTTCTTGTCCTTGCAGCATGCATGATTCCGGGGTATGACAACAATCCCTTTCTTAGTCATTTATGTGAATGTCTTGATAGTATGTTCACCATTCTACGAATATCATCGTTGTTGGTGATTTCAATATTAATATCTTAACTGTCTTAGTTTCAGATATTTCTTACGAAATGAAAACTGAAATCAAATATTTACTGCGCAAAATTTTGACAACAAATTTAGTTCATTTCATAGCATTCTTAAGCATCATTTCTTTGTTTACTTTCCTCTGCAAAAAAGCAAGATAGTTAAGGAAAAACATTTTATGAAGCCTCAGCTCACCAACGAAATTCGTCAGTGTAAGGATACATTAAAGTGGCTCCATTGCTTAACAAAGGACCTTGACGCACAACATCCCCTTAGGCAGGAATACAATCTACAAAAAAGCTGTAATAAGAGGGCAATCCGTGAATCTAAGTCTACATTTTTCCTCAGTAAGTTAGAGAACCAGGTTTTCTAATAAAGTAAAAACCATTTGGCAGGCAATTGAACGTAAAAAAAAAAAGCAACAGTTATGAAAATATTGTCTTGGCTAACGAGGGTGGGGAGTATATTTGCGATCCTTTTGTAGTCACTAATATTTTTTATATGTTTTATTCTATCCCAGATAAGAGTTTTCTTATTCATCATAACCATGGAATTACTTCTTCCTCCCAACATTAAAATAGTTACTGTCCCCGATCCCGATCCCTGTTTCTTTTTCCATGTACTGTACTCGAAGTACATCGAGAAATTATGTCTCTTGAATCAAAGAAATCATTCGGGTCAGATGAAATTTCTCCGTACATTTTTAAGAAAAACGACTCTAATAATGCATCCTCTAATAAAAACGACTCTAACAGATCAATATCCCTCATTTCATCGCTATTAAAAGCTTTTGAGAGAGTATTTTTGACCAGACTCTTAAAATTCATTAATTAACTTGTTCTCTCGTTTTCAGTTCGGTTTACGAAAGGGAAATGTACTGTAGACGCTATCAACTGTCTCATATCCTCTATTGCCATGGCTCTAGACAAAGGCAAGCCTTCAGTGGGTATCTTTTTTGACCTACATAAAGCCTTTGACATGGTAAATCATTCTGTTTTATTGAATAAGTTACAAGGGATGGGTCTCAGAGGACGTTTGATGATAATAACTTGCAAGTTAATGAAGGTAAAACTCAAGTAATTGAGTTTTCGTTTAGGAGTTCTCACATTAAAGAACGTTTGTCATTTTTACTGAACGAAAAAGAAGTCATTTCAGTGAGAGAACAAAGTTTTTAGGGGTTCACATTGATAGAAAAATTTAAATTTTGAAACACGCATTTCCTTAGTCTGTAAAAAATCTGGTATTTTCATATTAAGAAATCTAGCCTCGTTTATGAACAAAGAAGTATTAATGTGTGCATATTATGGTTTAATTTATCCATTTTTATCGTATGCCATTGAAATTTGGAGTCATGAATGCACAAAGACCAAATTTATATTTAAACTTAACAAAAATGCATTTAGAACCATAATAAAAAAGAAAAGCTTTTCCTTGCAGACACCTCTTCAAAGAACACAATTTACTCACCTTTCCGTGTATCTTCATCCACCGTGTGCTCTTGTATATCAACATTTTATAACCGATCTCCCAAAACACGAGTATAATCTTAGTTCGAACAATAACCTTAGTCTACTTCCTCACAAAACTGCATTTTTTAGAAACATTTACAGTTTAATGGCCCTAGACTCTTAAACGCACTGCTAAACTCAATAAAATGTGAAAGTGGCGTGAGCGGGTTTTCTGGAAAATCCAAGCTTACCTTTTGTCTCATGCCTTCTCCAGTGTAGATGAATATTTGAAATGCCAGCATTAATGGTTAATAACAATATTTTTAAAGGGTTCTATATTAATCTTTACGATTAATGACGCTATTACATAGTGTACATAATGCTGTATAAAATAAAGGAATTTTTTATATGATTTGATCTCCCACCTAACCAAATATTTAAAATGTTTAGGGCTCTCCCCTCAAACATACACGAGTGACGTTGACGACTCTCACCACAGACAAGACCTTCCTTCTCTATGCTCTCACCCACATACACATTAATGATAACCTTGGATCACCTCAACCGTACTGGAACTATTAGCACAGTTTCCAGCAAGGCTTGTGTACCTCGTAATGTCACTCCGGTTACCATACCAGCACTACCATCACACTGATGCCGACACTGATAGTGATACGACCGTTGCTGATGTGCTGATTGCTGACTCCGCCACCCACAATGGCGCTGACATTGATGTTTGGCGCGACTGTCGCCAACACAGATGTAGGCGGGATCCGAGGTATGGATCAGATTTCAGGTTATTTTGAAAACAATATTCTCCACTCAACAGTTTGCTTTTAGATCAGACAGTAATACAAGTGAAGCGGTTACAAACTTCATTAGAATGCTACTGTTCTTTGGAAAACAAAAATCTTCCTCTATTTTTTTTAATTTTTTAAGATCTTACAAAATCTTTTGATGGTATCAGTCATAATATTCGTAGTATCAAAATTAAAGATTTTCAAATTTGACGATATATCTTGTCAATTTCTCTCCTTCTACCTAAATGAGAGTTTTCAATCTGTATATTAAAATAACTAATATAATACATATTTTTTCATTTGTCATTGGGCTATTAATTAATGACACTTTCTAAGGAATAGTCGGCCTTAGTTTGTAACACTGACTACATTCGCTCATCTACACTCATCACACTCATTCGAGATCCATATTCGCCCATATCTTGACGATCGGCGTCTTATGAATAAAAATAAATAAATAAATTTATAAATATCATGGGTACCCCAATAATCTGTATTGTTATTCCCCATTTGTATTCATAATCTATATTAATGATAATCCTGTCTTTCTCAACAATGAATTTTTAAAAGGTTATTTTGCTAATGATCTTGATTGAAATTTAAAAAATAATAATTCATTACTTACAGTTATTTCACTATTATTATTATTATTATAGTCATTAATACAGAGAAAGTTGATTCTTAACTAGTGCAATATAAATAATATCAGTATAAAAAAATCTAAAATTAATACAAGATTTAGATAGTCCATTCGAGCGCAACTATTATTTGTAAACTAAAACGAATCTTTTGAGAGTTACAATAAACTCAAAACTAAATCGAGATGAACATGTTTATTTCATAGTGAAAAAATATCAAAAGACATCTTCATACTTAGGCGTTTGTCTCAGCAGCTTAAATAAACGTTTATTGTTCTCATTTTCATAGCCATATGTAGTCTACTTTAGTATGGGGTCAGTAGTACGAGAGATTCAGTGAAGCCTATTCAAGTTGCCATGGAAATGGTATTAAAACTATTCAACAATCTTCCCTAGACAATTAAAGATCTACCGTACCAAGTTCATAATTGAAATAACAAATTACTATTTTTAACAACTAAACTTTTTATATAAGAATGGAGATTTTTTTATGGCTTGACTTTATCTGACTAAAAACATAGTATATCACTTGTATTAATTTGTTGTTTTATATTATTGAATGCTAATAAATGAATGTTAGTCTATGATGAATGTTTTCGAACTATATTTGTAACTTTTGCCAATACAAAATTGTGTAATATTTATGATTATGGCAGTAAATAAAATTTAATTTTAAACTTATCAGTTTTCTGACGTATATTATTTTTTTAGGATACTGTCGTATCAAGTGTAAATTTTTCATGGCTTTTTATTTTTTTAATACTGCAGTTGTATAATATAAAATATAATTAGCCAAAAATGTGTACGTCACATAAACTTAAGGGTTTCAATTTATATGGTTAGGTAAAAACGTTTTTCAGTGCTGTAAATTTATTTCTAATTGATAATTTTATGTATTTTCAATAAATAATGCCTTGTTCATTTACAATTCACATAAAAGTGTTTTTGTGTACTGCGCGGGCTGGTAGTTTCAGTCCAAGGTTCTTATATTACAAACAGCAACGGCTCGCCTCACTTCAGGCATTTCACAAACATAGTCATATGAATTCACATTTATTCAAAACAAAGCCATACCACAGTTTTAACAATGACTACAGATAGGATTCTATATGTAGTCATTGGTATTAAACACTACATTCTAAATTAATCAACAGACGGAAATGCCATCGAGAGTACGGATATCAGATGTTTTACGTTGTTGCGGTTTGTTTTGTTTACAACCAGGTCCCGAGAGGGGGCCCCACAAACCTAAGAAAATATTTCAGACCCCATGAATTTCATATTCAACATAAAAAATATAAATGCGTTCTTTAAATGGGAGCACTTGTATTTATTTGATTAAATATTGTTTCAATGCTTTAAAAAAAATGTTTAAACAGACATTAAAAAAGTCTTATCTGAATTATGAAATTAAACTCCTATAATTTTCTCTTTTACAGTAGGCCTAGATTCTAGACGTTCTTCTCGTGGCCGACGATTCCACCGTACACTAGACCGTCACGTCCACGCCAGACCACCACGTCTGCTAGACCTGGTGACCCATTCGTTAGTCTCAAAGCACTGTGTTCGTACAATGTGTATGTTGGATGTTGTGTGTTTGTAGTGGGAAGTTAAATTCGTTTTAAAATCATCTTATTTTATAGTGTCTATGTTGCTTTAGATAGTCATAAAGTTTTTTGTTTAATGTGCCATATGTATACATTATAAATATTATATAAAGTCTTCCGATTATTTGCTGTTACAATCTCACAATTGATAAGGATAAGTAGACCGAAGGACATAATTTATTTTTAATAAGATTGGTTTTGTTTATTAATGAGTTCTCTTGCGTAAACTACGACTGCATTAGCTGCTAACAAAGAGTGCATCATTAACCAAAGTCAGCTCTTCTGATGCTGTTGATATTTTTACGCCCATTCCTCGTTATTCTGAAGGAAACTTCACTTCTACAAATGTTGACAATAATATCCTGATATTTGGGAACGTTTAGACATGAAATCTATAGATATTTCAATGTTAAAAGAATGTCCTTATAAAACGGATACTTTATCGAGAGACAATACTGGCAGGCTTTTCCAATGCCAATATTTTCTAAAACGCTGGCCAGTGGGAAAATTACTAACATGGACTGGATGATATGGAGTAGGGAAACGATAGCTCTATTTTGGTTTCTATATTGTCTTTTTGTAAACTTCGTCTAAAAAAATGGACGTAGTTCCAACTTCTATCGCCAGTGTCGCATGACTTCTATATTTTCTTTCCCTTTAGAGCCCTCTTAAATCAGTGAACAACTTGTAACTATGTAAATATATTTACAATGTAGGAATAAATTTGGAATTATGTATAGTTTAATTTAATAATATTTATTTTATTTTTGAATATTTAAATTATTTCTTGTTCGTATAGCATGTAGCCTATTAAACTAAGAGTAACTTATATAAGTTTTTTACTTTGTTTTGTAGTTTGTTTGTAGTTTGTTTAGTTGTTTTGAGTTGTTTGACAATTTTAGAAACATGTCTGCTACTGATTTGCCACAACAGCAATTGAAATTACAGTTAATTGTCTTTTTCTGAGGGCTGCTGAAAAATCCCTAACTGTTTCATATTCTTTCTGTGTTCGAGATATAAATTTATGTTGCAAAGCCCATTGGCTAGGTTTTGGATCTATAAAATCCTTTAGTAATTACACCAATTCGTACAAGACAGTATATCAAGATGTTCAAAACGATACAACGTAGATCGCAACGTGGGAAAAATGTTAAAAATAACGTCCAACATTTTAAAACTAGACTGAGTAATTCCATCGTACTTGTAATATTGTTAGTGATTTTTATTTAATTACATATATATTGCCATATACATACATATACATATCATTGTTTCACTATATCAGCTTCATCATTTTCGTTATGTAAGAACTGATATTTGTTTTTTTAGGATTGTTTTTATTTTGTGTAGTAATTTTAACTAAAATATTTGACAGTAAATAGTCATGTAACAGGTCCACCAAATTGATAGGCAAATTAATTAGTTTAGATAAATAATAAATTATTATATAGAAGGAAAGAAATATATTTAATTAAAATAAAAAGAAGTTTTAAATCATATTAGAGAATTGTCGTGTGGAAAATAACTGTGGGACAGACGAGAGGCTCCAGCAATAAATCACTGTAAACAAATCCTTTGTTCAACACAGGATGGGTGAGACAAATTCCAAGAATTGCAATCGTAAACATGTAGGAATGCTTCAGGGACAGGAGTGAACAAGTCGAATGGAAATTTCCACCAGAAGAACACCAGGTCTCTAGCAATTTCAATGTACTAAACAACGTAGACGTCAACTCGTGCCAAGGACCAATCAGAACGGGACATATCATTCCAAATTTGCCCGTAGGCCGCAGCAGCTGTCAAAACAGCCACATCATGATATACCCAGAAGGGTCATAGTCGCGTACCCAAAAGAAAAAGGGCGGGAATCCAACTTCAACGGTGAAGAGACGTTTCTCCCCCCATTCAAAGTCAGATCATAGAACGTGAAGGATGTCATCATCCATCGACATCCCGCGATTTCGGGCATGTAAATTTTTTATTCTTTGAATTTATTAAAATTCAAAGGTAGTTTTGTTCTTTAAAGTCATTTTTGATAAAGATAAACAAGTGGTGCTTTACGATTTAATATCAGATTAAAGTATGTGTGTTAGGAGCACGATGCAGTCTATTAAACCACGCGGTTGAACTTCAAGACCACGAGGACGCTCAGCTAAGTTTTACTGATAATTTAAGTTATAATCTAAAAATCAATTATCAACTTTTTAAATAATATTGTTCTGATTGTCATTTTTAATATATTGAAATTGAATTTTTATTGTATTGCAAATACTAATTGAGTAACGTAATGATTTTGAATAATGTAAAATAAATTAAATTTTGTAAAGTAAATTTTGTTTCATTATACTACGTTTTCTCACCGAATTACCCATAAGACCCTGAGAACAAAAAATTAAGAGTTATCATGTTATAAAATAAAATAAATCAAATCTCTGCTACTCTTGTTTTCAAGAATCAAATATTGAATCAAGGTGATACGATAACCTCATCAAGGTAGCAAGTCACAAATTTTTAATAAATGCTTTGAAACAAAAAAGAAATAAATTAAAGAATTCTGATTTATTGAATATCATTATTTTAATTTAAGCAATAAATTAAAATAAATAGAATAAATAATGTAACAAAGGCACAACGTTACAAAATGGCGCTAGAACGTGAGGCGTCAAAAGTTTCAATGTTACAGTCACTATGAAATATATCACACTTACTAGTGGAATACCCTTGGAATAGGTTGGAGTTAATTGTCTCTTCAGGCTTGTTCCCAAACTGGAAACTACCTGACTCAGGATCCCAACCCCTCCCCCCATTGGGCGGGCATCACTTGCGCAGAATGCAGAAAGCCAGGTAGAGGCTTTCCATCTTTTGCGCGGAGAGCTATAGAGGACCCCCAGATAGGTTCCATCATTTGCGCTAAACGGCGGTCTCTTTGAAATATATATCCTATTGTTTTCTGTAGTGTGGAATTTAGTTATAAACAGTGAATGGAGCTACGAGATGAAAACTCAATTCATTTTTAAGTCGATAGGCAATCATGATACCTTTAACACTTGAAATATAATCCATGCATCATTAGTGGGGCAATAAATATCCATTGTAAATTAGGTTAGGTTAGGTTAGGTTAGGTTAGGTTAGGTTAGGTTAGGTTAGGCATGACGGAATTACCGCTCTCAGGCTTACCTGGACTGGACCCTGCGCAAGTGATGGAAGGGGATTAGGATACCCTTGCAAACATTTTTTGGAGGTCAGAAATTCTGCGCAAGTGATGGACGACTCCCCCATTTGTTTGCAAACTGGAAGACACGAGTAACCCATATACAACAAGCTTTGTTGCTCCCATTGCGTTGTTATGAATTCCATTACTTTAATAAGTTGTATATACTTTGAGGTCACTAGTGTGAATGATGGTATCTAAGTGTTAGCACTCTCACTTAAGGAGGTGGCGGAAAACTTGTTGACCTCTGTGACACTTATGTCACATGTTCAGCAGCCAGGACATAAAAGCACGCTCAAATACCTGGGCAGAGGGCAGGTAGTGGATCTGTAGGGGTGGACTCAATTCACTGTTCACTGATACGTAAAACCCGCCTGGACGAGTTGACACTTTTTTCTAGGAATTTGGGTCCTGGACGAGTTAGCACACAACCTACAAATCAATCATTAGAAAAGTAGTCCTACGAAAAGTTGGGACTAATTTGTTTTTCACGATCAATACCTCAATGTCATTCCCTAACTTATAATACATTATTAACTAACAATACTTAACAAGGAAATATTTTAATCCTGAAAAATGAATAATATGCCTAACAAAATTTTTAGTTAAATATTGACTAACATCTCCTAGTTTTCGCCATTATCTCTAAGGCTAATAATGATAATAATTGGTAAGGCGTAATAGAACTAAAATATTAATGGACGATAAAAACAAATAAACGTACAACGTGGAAAGAAATCCATTGTGCAGCACTGCGCAAAGAAAACTAAGGCTGAAGCGTAAATTGAGTGAAAACTTGTGACATGAGACAAGGCGTAGGTCGTATCGAGGCGTGAACTTGTCAATTAGTGTCAGTGATAAGGAACTGCGCCCGTGTTTCCCGCTCACTCAACTGGCGAAAATATAACAATTACAACTTTCTCCCTGTAAACTGATGAAGGAAATATTCATTAGGGACGCTTTCTTAATTTGACAATTAGTTGAATACCTAACGAATTGGTGTATTAATATGAAAGTTAGGTGATATCGTCATACAGCATTTAAAAATTAACTAGTATTATCTGACAAATTTCCGTGGTAAACAATAAAGTTTTAAGTTTTAATAAAAAAATATGGCCAAGATAACAAGGCTGGCAAATTTCATCAGTTTCGACTTTAAAATTAACTTTTGTTGATACAAACTCTTCCTATGGATGTAACATTGAGTAAACTTATGGGGCTTAGATACAAATAAAAAATAAAAAAAGGAACAAAACAAAAATAGGTAGATACTTCAATTTTAATTGAAAATGGATAACTTTACAAAGGCACCGCATTCTTTTCAGCACAACTTATTTAAGACAGCAACCATAAGACAAACTTGGCAATTCCAAACCTTAATAGTAGAAATTTTAATAGGCCTTTGTTTTAAGATTAAGTTCAGTAAACTATCCTACAATAGAGCTTTAATTTTACATAATATTCAACCCACGGCTGATTTTTTTTTATTGTCTTCCAACCTCCAGTAGATCTATCTCTAACTACTGTAAGCTATTCAAGTTACTGACACTTTGTAACTTGGATAATACTATAAATAATACATTATTTATTTGTAGATATCATGCATAAAAGTAGAATGGATATGTTCTAATGTGTAAACTAATTAGTATGCAGGATAATCTTAAAATACGTACGTCATAGTTAATTTATAAAGATAGGGAAGCAACATGAAAATGCAAAAAGTTGGATTAAAAGTAAATAATTAAACATTTCCGTTTGTCGACTGGAGTCCAGTTTTACTTTCAGCTCAAACAAGGTAAAAGAGCGGAACCGGAAAGTCAAACTGATGCTGAGTACGACAGGAGGTTATTGACACAGTGCTGCCAACCGACCGGTGCCTTGGCAATAAATATCTCTCAGACGGAGCAGAGTGGGAACATTGTTTCAAGTATGATAATTGTTCAGCAGCAGCTAAGCACCTGTCCTGTGAAACTGAAAAGGCCTTCCGCTCACCGGTGCGTGAACCCATAACGGCATCTCTACCTCAGTCATTCCACCGAGCCACTCTAATTCTGAGAAGCATACCACCTCCAAACTTCCTGGATCGGAATAGGAGTCAGTTTATTTCTGATGCACTCTTTGAATGGTAGTTGAGTGAGATAGAAGCATAAACATTCTTCATGAAATCCTTGCTTTCGATATACGCAACATAGTAATATTTACGACATTTAAACTTATGCTTATGTAAGCAATTTTTAGGAGCTCCCACTCACCCCTACATCCCAACGATCCTCCTCTGACCAATGACAATGGCCAGTTGACTCTCAAGTGTCCAAAAAAGCCTTGAGGCTCACTTGAGGAATTGGGCTAAACTAGCTGAGCATGGGTTATGATTACACAGTCAACAATTATATCCTGCTCTCGGCATACTTAGAAACCCGTTATAACCATTATCGAAAAGATCTAGGTTGTGAAGCCTATTGGAAATGCTAGCACATCTCATCAAAGGATCACAAACACCAAAGTGTGTGCAATATAATGGATATCTTGAGCGAAAGGTATATTCCGGAACTCTTCTACCGGTAGTCTCTACCGAGCCAATGTGGCCATGAAGCACTCTGAAAACAAACAAAAAGTCAGTTAGAGTGCAACGAGCTAATAAAGTTGATAAATTAAGGTCTAAACACACCTACATTTCACTTAGCCCCGGAAACCATGCTTGCCCTGTGCCGGAAACTTCCGATGTCATCAAATCGCACTTTAAACATCTTATCCAAAAGGTAAGATTTTATCCACTGAATAATATCCAGGGAGAACTAAAAGGAAGAAAGCTTCTTTCAAAGACATGTTGTAGTCTCTAATAATAATAATTCTAAAAATGCCAATGAACAAAGCTTCTTCAGGCTACGCTCTAAAAGAAAGAAATTTAGACTTATAAGCTTTAATTGCTGGAGGAAAACTCTGGAAGCACTGCCATGATAATATTTCCTTGATATTTTGAATGCGTTTAGCTATAAAAATGTATTACCCGGTTAATATTTACTTGTTAAAAAAGGGATCGATACTTAGTCCAATACTTGTATTGATATATGTTAGTAATATAGGATCATCACTACGCCAAGGGTGACTCGTTCAGTATGCTGATGATGCTACACCCTGCTGTAAGCTACGTTTACACAAGAGTTACCAACAAAAGTTAACAGTGTTTTTGTTAGTAACAAAAGTTGATAACAAAATATTAATAAGAGATGTTAGTAACATTATCATTTGACTTGTCGTTTTACCATCAACAAAACTTATTAGCGGCCAGTGTCATAACTAGAATTTATATTTTCCTCTGGGAATACCACATCATAGCAAGAGCGAAATGTCGGTTATCTTTATGGTGGTTCGGTTGGCATTAGGGACAACTGAATTCCGCTCGCAGTGCTGGCTGTACTTCTGACCGCGAGTAACTCACACACAGACACTCGACCCCTCCCCACCCTGTCTGTATAATTGTAGGAAGTCGTTGAAGGGCAATCCTGCGGGTGCGGGTGCTGTGTCTCGTTGTACGCGTGCGTAGCGATTAGATTGTAACATAACAAGCGGGTAAAAATACATGCCCCATTTGAGTATATAAAGTTAATCAATTTTATAAATTAGGTGATATTAAAAAGCATAAGATGCCAAACATGAAGTTGTATTTCTCGTCGTAATAAAATAAAAATATAAATGCAACATTAATTATTTAAAATCAAACTGGCTAATTTATGAGTCAAATAAATTATGAGCAAGACCAGTTCTGTGAGGGTCTGTTTTTAAAATTTGGGAATAATAGGGAAAATAGTTTCTTAATTGGGCATGTGCCAAGAAAGCCCAAATTCGCATATTTGAGGTGATGTATTTATAATTATAAACACAATTTTAATGAAATAACTACTTGGGAGGCGTTTAATAACTGATATTAAAACATTGCAATCGAAACAATTTTTAATTTTCTTTGAGTTATCAGCCTTAAATAATGTGGGTAGCACCATGACGCGGTTGTCACCGGAAAATGTAGATTCTGAAAGTTATTATGTTCATAACATTCTACATTGTATAGTTACTCTTGTTATCAACACCTGGCCACCCCTATCTGCACAGTCTCCAGAAGGAAATGTTATAAACACCTGGCCGCCCCTACCTACACAGTCTCCAGAAGGAAATGTTATAAACACCTGGCCACCCCTACCTGCACAGTCTCCAGAAGGAAATGTTATAAACACCTGGCCGCCCCTACCTACACAGTTTCCAGAAGGAAATGTTATCAACACCTGGCCACCCCTACCTGCACAGTCTCCAGAAGGAAATGTTATCAACACCTGGCCACCCCTACCTGCACAGTCTCCAGAAGGAAATGTTATCAACACCTGGCCACCCCTACCTGCACAGTATCCAGAAGGAAATGTTATCAATACCTGGCCACCCCTACCTGCACAGTCTCCAGGAGAAAATGTTATAAACACCTGGCCACCCCTACCTACACAGTCTCCAGAAGAAAATGTTATAAACACCTGGCCACCCCTACCTACACAGTCTCCAGAAGGAAATGTTATCAACACCTGGCCACCCCTACCTGCACAGTCTCCAGAAGGAAATGTTATAAACACCTGGCCACCCCTACCTACACAGTCTCCAGAAGGAAATGTTATCAACACCTGGCCACCCCTACCTGCACAGTATCCAGAAGGAAATGTTATAAACACCTGGCCACCCCTACCTGCACAGTATCCAGAAGGAAATGTTATCAACAACTGGCCACCCCTACCTGCACAGTCTCAAGGAGGAAATGTTATCAACACCTGGCCACCCCTATCTGCACAGTCTCCAGAAGGAAATGTTATCAACACCTGGCCATCCCTACCTGCACAGTCTCCAGAAGGAAATGTTATCAACACCTGGCCATCCCTACCTGCACAGTCTCCAGAAGGAAATGTTATCAACACCTGGCCACCCCTACCTGCACAGTCTCCGGGAGGAAATGTTATTAACACCTGGCCACCCCTACCTGCACAGTCTCCAGAAGGAAATGTTATCAATACCTGGCCACCCCTACCTGCACAGTCTTCAGGAGAAAATGTTATAAACACCTGGCCACACCTACCTGTACAGTCTCCAGGAGGAAATGTTATCAACAACTGGCCACCCCTACCTGAACAGTCTCCAGAAGGAAATGTTATCAACACCTGGCCATCCCTACCTGCACAGTCTCCAGGAGAAAATGTTATAAACACCTGGCCACACCTACCTGCACAGTCTCCAGAAGGATATGTTATCAACACCTGTCCACCCCTACCTGCACAGTCTCCAGAAGGAAATGTTATCAACACCTATCCACCCCTACCTGCACAGTCTCCAGAAGGAAATGTTATCAACACCTTGCCACCCCTACCTGCACAGTCTCCAGAAGGAAATGTTATCAACACCTGGCCACCCCTACCTGCACAGTCTCCAGAAGGAAATGTTATCAACACCTTGCCACCCCTACCTGCACAGTCTCCAGGAGGAAATGTTATTAACAACCAAAACGCATGGTAACATTTATTAGTAACAAAATGTTATTAACATTCTCAGATCAAAGTATGTTACTGAATTTAACGGCTCTTGGTGGATAGCAAAAATCGTGTTCTTTTATAAGGGGATGCAAAAGGTTGCCGACAGGGTTGGTGTTGGGTAAAGTACTGTATATAGAGTTGTGCCTGTGTAATAAATACCTCGTTAAAGGACTACTCTCTCCCCAGAAAAAAAAAAAACAGATTGTGTAATTTTAGAAGAGATTTTAGATAAGGTGAACTTTGCAGAAAAGACAGTTCATCACTACCTCAATAGGTGAACGCCTGTGAATTGGCCTGGCGCCTACGTCGCACCAGCTCTCAACTCTCCCTGAATAGTGTATAGTTACAATTGCATAATAACCAATAGGTTGATACAGACAAATACACTAACCAAACAATATGATTATAAAACTATGATTCGTAAAGTAAGCTGATATTTTACACTTACTAAATTACAAATGATTTAACAATATTGGTGAATGATTACACGAACAATGCTGCCAACACAAGATATCGTCTGACACAAAGTCGTATCTACCTTCCATTGAGCAATGAGATTGGTAGTTGTTTACAGTTTATTTTATTGGCTTGTCGAGAGGCCGTAATTGTCAGCTCTGTTATCCCCGCCGCATCTCCAGATCAGCTGATACGGCTGGAGTCAGCATCAGCTGATCGTATCAGGCCGCTATTGTTGTCGAGTCATTTTAGAGGTCAACGCTTCTATCTCATACTTCAGTTTATATCTGAAATCTAAGTCCTATTTATTCATATTTGTATTATTCATATTTTATCGTATAATTATATGAATTTAAGCAAGTCGTGAGATATGCTTAAGGGAATTGCGAACGTGAAGAAACGGCATACTTTGAAATTAAAATTAGCCTTCCACAAAATTATACAGAGTCAAACTAGTACTTATAAAAGATAGAAAATCACATTAAGTTACTTGGAAATTTCATATTGGAAGCTGGCGTTTTAATCAATTGAATGTTTTAACGGGGTACAGAGTACACTGTGTGTATAAAAATGAATACAATACTTGTTTGTAATATATAATCTGGTTAGTAGTTTGTAATACGTAGCCTAATTGAAGATTGTCCCACCATCAGAAAAGACCATGAGCTATTCTGGTCTAGGGATGAATGAGGACGAGCTGTCTGTTTGTCTGAAAGCCTGAGACGCACAGTGTTTTTCCGATCGGATTATTTATCGATGACGCTGTAACAGTGGTACAAGGGAGTTCATCAGGAGTTACTCCACTGGGCGGAAAATTAAACAACCACTGCCACTACATTGAGCGTTTTTCCTGCCAATTCTGTTAATACAATGGCGTACAAGACCAAACGCGCAATTGCATAAATGACGTTAATCCTACCGTCGTCATCTGTTTTGTGTGTGTTGATCCGCCGTTTAAACTTTTGGTTTGTACATTTATTTGTATAATTAATTCAATAATTATGGCTCATGTTTAAAAAAAATTCAATTAGTTAGGCTAGATTACATTAGGCTGGTTAGGTTAAAGAAGGTTAGGTTGAATTTTATTAAGTTGGTTATGGAGGTCAAAATAGGTCAAGTTGGATTACTTTAGGTTAGGTTCCGAATTCCTCTCTTATTTGATTGATTGGATGAACCCAAATAAAACTTATTTCTTCGTTTTCTTTTCGATGTATGTTTTTATAAGAAAATAGGAAGAATGTGCTTTCTGTCCATTTCAAACTAAATAAATTAAATAAATGCACTTCTTTTAAAGTTTATGAATCAGTTGATCACAGTTCACAGTTGAATCAGCTGAATAAAAAACACAGCTGTTTCTTAGTGACGCCACTGTCCTCATGGAACAGTTGTTGTCGGTGTCGAAAAACAATCCTTCAATATGTATAAAATAAACTCGTCGTCTTCGGGCGTTATTTATTACCTCATTGTATATTTCAGTATGAAATTAAAATTATATTTGGAATACAGTTACTGTGCATTTATGTATTTTATGCAGAAGATTACATACCATATGTAGTGGATAACGTTTATTTACACTTGTGTCTCTCCTCATTTTTCAATAGTAGCGTGTTTCCCGCCTGCCTCATCCCCCTATGATATTAACAAACCTCTCGCGTAACAATCCATAGGGGTATCAGAGGTATTGAACCACTGCCCAGTACCCACCCATACACGTACGATGGTATTGAACCACTCGCGCCCCCATATATGTACGGTAGCCACCTTGACAGCCTCCCCAATCTCCTACGACGTACCTTCCGTCCACCCACTATGACGTCGGTGTACCAACTCCATCCACTTCAACCCTTGACGTATCACCCACCCACCCACATAAGCCATCTCTGGCATTGCCAACTGTCCACCCACCTATGGGCATTGACGAAATGTTCGCCTTCACAAGACGGGCTGGGTATATGGGATACACGTCAAGTCATTTTTGGTGATTAGTCGTGTTGTTTACATGGAGATTCGTTATAAATATATGGCATTCGTTCCGACGAGGATAGCTAATGTTGCAAGTGTCGGAATTGTTAACAAAAAGCTATTGTTAACGATACCTTGTTGGCCAGTTAATTACCGAGTCGTGGCGGGATGGAGCACACATGGGACCGATTAGTGACGGAGAAGTATATTTACGTATCTTTAAATCACCCCCGTTGGATATTACTATTTCTGAAGGGACTCGCTCTGCATTGCCAAAAATGTTTTCATTTTTATTGGCACTTAATTTGTACTGTACTATAATAACAAATTTGGTTGTGTCAAAAAACAAACGTTGCCTTCATATGAAATACGGAGCTGTGTAATTTAGAGAGCAACATTTTATGAATTTATTATATGATTACTTGAGAAAAATATTTTACATTTTTACTGCACGACAGCACTTGTTTCGTTCACTACGGGGTGGTTCTCTACGCTTACTTTCCTTTCCCTCCGTTGTTCTCTCTAAACCATCGCATCAAAACCAAAGCTCAGCCTGCTGCCATTTTCAAAGATAGCAAAATTGTATCGTCTGGAAACCAAATAAGTCTACTTAAGGGGACTCAGAATTAGTAAATTTTACCAAATCAGCTAAGCTGTTCTGTCATGTTTGTGGTTTTTATATCTGATGTTTGAAATAATAATTACATGAATATTAAGTTACTCTTACGGAAAAAATTAAACATTTAGGGGCTGTTTATACCCCTTAGAAGTGGAACTTCAAGAAATCCTATCTTAGTGGGTCTCTTTGATACAAAAGCTGACCTCCCTCAAAATTAGATCATATTCTGTTCAGTGGTCCCGGAGATTTCGTGATGAGTGAGTATATCATTTTTGGATTGTACCACAGTATATAATATAAACATACAGTAGCAAAGCTCAGCCGTTTTACCTACCAACAAAGTGAGGCTAACGATCCCAGCGGTCGAATAGCAAATAAACGATTTGATTTTAATATTTATACTCAATTAATTGTATTTCATCATAAATGAACTGCCATGCTGTCCAGCGGAGAAATTCCGTAGCTCTGCGAATCGTCGAGCAGTTGGAATTTTTCTCAAGAGTAAGCTTCTCTACTGTGTGTTAATATTATACTGTGATTGTACAATTGATTTTATGAGCAGACAGGTAGATTTCTCATTCAATGTTAATTGGTGTGTCTCAAAATACTAGCTGTTTTGTGCTTCATTGTGGAGCAATATTGTAGTCCCATGTAAATGTTATGCAGTTTAAACTATCTGTAGTAGCTGACCTCACTAACTAACCAAATTACAGGCACAAATAGTCATTTTAGATGAGATATCTATTTGTAAGTAATAATACAAAAAAATACTTACATATTAAGATTATAAAAACTATCCATTATAAGAAGGTGTTAGAAGTATGATTAATCTGATTGTTCGTACTCCGAGTACAGTCGTCAACAACCACCCGCCGATACACGAGTGTTCTCGCTATTGAGTGAATACGGTCCATCTACTCAATATTGCTGTTTTACTCTTGTACACTGTGCCGTAGCACAGAGTCGGGTCGTCTCTCGGATGGCCGCCTTCCTCTATTGGTTTTCGTTTGTGTCTCTGTGTTTCATTTCGTTGCTCCGTGTTTCTTCTTCGCCGTCATTGGACTGCTGCCGTTCGTCATCGTCGGTATGGTTGTCTAAGTTCATTGGGTAAGTGTTTGTAATTTTTGCTTTTCTTCACGGTTACGGCCGGAATGTTGTTTATTTGTTGTCAATTAATGTTCTGTGTATTGGGTTTCATTTTCATTTTTATAGTGCTGTTGCTCGTTCCTCTAATTCATTTTATTCTGTAGATAGGTTAGGCAGTTACATGGCTGCCGATTTAATATGTATTATTTTATGTTGTTAAATCTTATTTGTAATGTTAATATTATTTAAATTTGTTACGGTATTTAATTTTGCTTTCTGTTTAGTATTAATCTATTTTGTAATAAAAAAAGTGTTTCTTATGCTAACTGTATTAATTAACAAAGCCATGCCTAGCTTCCTTTTTAAGTTATAAAAGGTTAAAAGTTAAAAGTTATTGTACGTAAGTTTCTTGGTTAGGGTTATTATTATTTAATTTGTATTCATTCTATTTTATTCTGGTTTTTAACTTATTTAAGTAATTTAAAAAATTGCTAAATTTAATAACTGTTTCATATGTTTTTCTTATTCTAGGTCTAGCCCACTTTTCACGTTTTTCCTGCCTTTACAAGCTTTTGCAATAATTGTGTATTTTCTTGATGTGTGTTTTTTTTATAATCTGTTTTTGACCTAATTTATTTATTTTAAAACATTTGTGATATTTTTTGTTTTCAATTTTTAGGTAAACCCCATTTTTGGGCAACTCACTAGTTTAGAGCATCCTTTGTTAAACATAAATTGTGTGTGTGTGTTTTTTTTTTTTAATAGTCTTGAATAGATTTAGACTTTATTATTATTAGACTTGAATAGAATTAGCTTTTCCTTTTAATTATTAATAGCGTTTTGATTGAATAGATTATATATTTATTTACTATCCTAATAATTTTTGATTTTTGTGGGGTTACATTAATTATGTAGGGTCTATTCAGCTTTTGGCTCCAGGGTCCGGGAGGGGAGCTGGATCGTCACCTGCATTGCCTTCCTCCTTGATGGGGACGCAGCTGAGGACCTACGGGCTGGGCGGACCACTAATGTTGAAGAAAAAAACTAAAAACACTCGAGTTTGAAACATCACTGTAAAGAAACTAATTACTCTAGAAAAATACAAATGACATTAAAATTTTCCTTGTTTATTCCTGCGCTTTAGAGTCCCCATGTAGTTGATAAAATGCCTATTCAAGTTTCAATTTAATCTGAACAGAGGTTTTGATTGAAGACATTTTTCAAGTTGACGTTTCGGTAAAGAGCGTTAGAAATCACGCTCTTTTTTTATTCTACCCGTGATTAAAAAAAATGTTAAAAGATAAAAATATTCTTTTTGCACTCTAAAGCGCAGGAATAAACAGGGAATATTTTAATGTCATTTGCATTTTTATAGTGTAATTAGTTTCTTTACAGTGATGTTTCAAATTCTAGTGTTTATAGTTTTTCTTCGACAGTAGGCCCTCTTTTCTGCCCAGAGGGAGCTGCCACATTCTTCCTCCTCCCTCACTGCGCTTGTTCACCCAGGCAGAAGACTTCAGCATGCAGGTGCCACGTGTCATTATTTTTCTTCACCCTCCCGGCAACCCATTGTGATTGTTGTTAAAAAAAAGAAAACAAAAACAAAGAATATGTTAAAAAAAATTGTGTAGTGCTTCAGTGAGATTTGGTGTTTATTTGTGGGTGGGACATTTGTTTTGTGGAGACTGTGATTAAGGGTGGGTTTTTATGGTCTACATCGGAGAGAACTGTTAAGATTTTATTTTTCTATTTTTAATTTAATTTGTGTTTACTGTGATAGGGGTTTATTTCTTAACGGGGATCTCAGGGACTTTTTATTAATTAGTTTATCATATTAGAAATAGAAGCCGACCAGCCTAGTCAGCAGGAATCGGCGAAATTATCAAATTAAATATTTTTGTTTCTTTTTTATAGTTTTCAAAGCTTGGGTAATCTCAAAATTACTTTTACGTTCCTGATGGCCATGCTGTCTGTACATTTTAATATTGTTCTGTTGTTCCTTTTAATAAATTTGTTATCTTTTATTTAATTCGTAGTTCACCTGTTGTCTCATTTATATGTTTAGTATTTGTTAATTTGTCAGTTTCCAGGTGTGTCTTGTCAACATTTTTAGGTGGGTAATTTGTTGTTGTATTTATTTTATTGGTGTATTTATTTTTAAAGTTATATTTATTAATGCTTATTATTCTTTAAAAAGTTGTATTACTGTTATATTCTGAAAATTCATAATTTTTTGGCTAGGCCTTAAAATAATTCTTTCCCAGTCTAAAACTGGTAACAGCCGAACTGTTCACTTTCTATTTAATTTATGTCAGTAATTTTTGAATTAAGAAATTTTTTTTGTAATAACCCTCATTTTTGGTTGTAACCTGTGTTATTTCCGTGTCCTCCTGAGTCCGGTGCCTACGCATCAACCCTCGATGGGCCCAGTAACGATTTTACAAGGGTGGGTCGCAACAGCAGATAAAAAGGAAAAAAAACAGTTTTTCCCTCTATCTAAAACTTAGTTTTAATGATTTATGAAAGTTCAGATGATCAAAACATCCTCATTTTTATAATCTGCCTATCACTGAGAATAGAAACATATACTCTACCATGATTACTTACCTTAATTCAATAATTACTTCAAAATGCCATTTTTATCAACTAAATCTATTTTTATTTAAAATCGAATTGTTATGTAATCATTCAGTATACTGAAGACTGTTCCTTAAATGAATAACCTCGTTTGTTAGGTAGTATATGGCATGTAAGCAATCAGTATAATAAAGACTCTTCATTAAATGAGTAAACTCGTTTGTTAGGTAGTATATGGCATGTAAGCAATCAGTATAATAAAGACTCTTCATTAAATGAGTAAACTCGTTTGTTAGGTAGTATATGGCATGTAAGCATTTAGTATACTGAAAACTGTTCCCTAAATGAGTAAACTCGTTTGTTAGGTAGAATATGGCATCTAAGCATTTAGTATACTGAAAACTGTTCCCTAAATGAGTAAACTCATTTGTTAGGTAGTATATGGCATGTAAGCATTCAGTATACTGAAGACTGTTCCCTAAATAAATAAACTCGTTTGTTAAGTAGTATTATAACAGATTTAATTTGCTGTCAAACTTAAAATAAGTAAGCAATAATTTTCAAACTAATTGTATAGTGTCCACCAGATTATATTCTTTAAGGAAAAATTATGCCGGAGATTTTTCTTGAGCTAAATTGCTTTTTATAGCGATATTTGTATTTAGAAACACGGTTTTATGAGTGAAATTGGGCGTGAGTCGTCTTCAACCTGTCACTGTAGCAAAAATAATAATAATAACATAATATCTTGTGGATGTATGACAGTTTGATTCATTTTGATTAGTTTGGTAAAAGTCTCATTTAATAATTCAAACAGGTTAATGAGAAATTAATTTTTTTGTAAAACCTTGCAAACTCGGAAACGAAAAACGCTAGACAAAATTTATCTGAGCAAACAATAACAGTGTTATTTATGTATAGTTAAAATAATACTGTGGTACTAATAAAACACGCGGATAAATAATTTAGAGTTGATGAAGTAAACTCATAGTTCGTTTACATCGAGGCTGTGTCGGACGCGTAAGGTATACTCTGCTCAAGGGAAAGTGTAGACTGAATATTCAGTCCAAGCGTAAAACGAATTCCGATCGACGATATTTCCAGATAAGAAATGTTTCTCCAGTAAGAAATAAGGTAAGTTAGTTGACTTTTGACTTTGAGGTGTGTTCGTGTTCAGTTCTTTATCGATTTAACAGTGCTTAGTATAGTTAAATCACTAGTTTGTTTTTATTACAGTTATTTAGTTTTAGTGATATAACACGTTTTTATTTATTTAGATGTGACAATAATGCTTTAGGATTCAGTGTGTATATAATTATCAGTGTTTATTGCAATTATAATATTTAGGCTCTTTCAAATTTTAGGAAGTGTTCTATTAGTAGTTGACAAGAAATGTTTGCAATGGAAGAGGCAAGAGCTGAGCCAGTGACTGTACATTGTGCGTGTGGTATCACTGCCGCCTTGTTGACAATCGAGTTTTGAAAACTTCTGAATCTTTTTTCCTAATTCAAGAAAATTCTATTTAATACGAGAGTACGATTTTAGTGTCACTTAAATAACACAATTAATTTAGGTATAAAGAAATTTTATCTAGCGTTTGTCATTATCGAATTTACAAAGGTTTACATAAAAATTAATTTCTCATTAAACCTGTTTGAATTATTAAATGAGTCTTATACAAAACTAATCACAATGAATCAAACTGTCATCCATCCACAAGAAATTATTTTATTGTTATTACTCTCGCTACAGTAACAGGTTAAAGACGACTCACGCGCAATTTCACTCATAAAACCGTGTTCTTAAACACAAATATCACAATAAAAAAGCAAATTAGTTTAAGCAAATTATCCAGCATAATTTTTTCTTAAAGAATATAACAAGGTGGACACTATACAAGTAGTTTGAAAATTATTGCTTACTTATTTTAAGTTTGACAGCAAATTAAAGCTCAGAGTTTTGTCATTTCAGACCAGTGGTGCATGGCCGTTCCGCCAGTACCAAAGTTATTTTATTCGGACTATAAATGAGTAGCCCCGTTTGTTAGGTAGTATACGGCATGTAAGCGTTCAGTAGCCTATACTGAAGACTGTTCCCTAAATGAGAAGCCCCGTTTGTTTGGTAGTATATGGCATGTAAGCATTCAGTATACTGAAGACTGTTCCTTAAATGAGTAGCCTCGTTTGTTAGGTAGTGTATGGCATGTAAGCATTCAGTATATTTAAGACCGTTCCCTAAATGAGAAACTTTGTTTGTTAGGTAGTATACGGCATGTAAGCATTCAGTATACTGAAGACTGTTCCCTAAATGAGTAACCTCGTTTGTTAGGTAGTATATGGCATGTAAGCATTCAGTATAGGCCTACTGACGACTGTTCCCTAAATAAGTAACCTCGTTTGTTAGGTAGTATATGGCATGTAAGCATTCAGTATACTTAAGACCACTCTCTGAATGAGTAACCTCGTTTGGTATTATATGGTATGTAAGCATTCAGTATACTTAAGACCGTTCTCTAAATGAGTAACCTTGTTTGTCAGGTAGTATACGGCATGTAAGCATTCAGTATACTGAAGACTGTTCCCTAAATGAGTATCCCCGTTTGGAAGGTATTATATGGCATGTACGCATTCAGTATACTGAAGACTGTTCCCTAAATGAGTAGCCCCGTTTGTTAGGTAGTAAACAGCATGTAAGCATTCAGTATACTGAAGACTGTTCCCTAAATGAGTAGCCCCGTTTGTTTAGTAGTATATGGCATGTAAGCATTCAGTATACTTAACACTGTTCCCTAAATGAGTAGCCCCGTTTGTTAGGTAGTATATGGCATGTAAGCATTCAGTGTACTAAAGACTGTTCACTAAATGAGTAGCCCCGTTAGTTAGGTAGTATATGGCATGTAAGCATTCAGTATACTGAAGACTGTTCCCTAAATGAGTATACTCGTTTGTTAGGTGGTATATGGCATGTAAGCATTTAGTATACTGAAGAGTGTTCCCTAAATGAGTAGCTTCGTAGTTAGGTAGTATATGGCATGTAAGCATTCAGTATACTGAAGACTGTTCCCTAAATGAGTATACTCGTTTGTTAGGTGGTATATTGCATGTAAGCATTTAGTATACTGAAGAGTGTTCCCTAAATGAGTAACTTCGTAGTTAGGTAGTATATGGCATGTAAGCATTCAGTATACTGAAGACTGTTCCCTAAATGAGTAAACTCGTTTGTTAGGTAGTATATGGCATGTAAGCATTCAGTATACTTAAGACTGTTCCCTAAATGAGTATACTCGTTTGTTAGGTAGTATATGGCATGTAAGCATTTAGTATACTGAAGAGTGTTCCCTAAATGAGTAACTTCGTAGTTAGGTAGTATATGGCATGTAAGCATTCAGTATACTGAAGACTGTTCCCTAAATGAGTATCCCCGTTTGGAAGGTATTATATGGTATGTACGCATTCAGTATACTGAAGACTGTTCCCTAAATGAGTAGCCCCGTTTGTTAGGTAGTAAACAGCATGTAAGCATTCAGTATACTGAAGACTGTTCCCTAAATGAGTAGCCCCGTTTGTTTGGTAGTATATGGCATGTAAGCATTCAGTATACTTAACACTGTTCCCTAAATGAGTAGCCCCGTTTGTTAGGTAGTATATGGCATGTAAGCATTCAGTGTACTAAAGACTGTTCACTAAATGAGTAGCCCCGTTAGTTAGGTAGTATATGGCATGTAAGCATTCAGTATACTGAAGACTGTTCCCTAAATGAGTATACTAGTTTGTTAGGTGGTATATGGCATGTAAGCATTTAGTATACTGAAGAGTGTTCCCTAAATGAGTAGCTTCGTAGTTAGGTAGTATATGGCATGTAAGCATTCAGTATACTGAAGACTGTTCCCTAAATGAGTATACTCGTTTGTTAGGTGGTATATGGCATGTAAGCATTTAGTATACTGAAGAGTGTTCCCTAAATGAGTAACTTCGTAGTTAGGTAGTATATGGCATGTAAGCATTCAGTATACTGAAGACTGTTCCCTAAATGAGTAAACTCGTTTGTTAGGTAGTATATGGCATGTAAGCATTCAGTATACTTAAGACTGTTCCCTAAATGAGTATACTCGTTTGTTAGGTAGTATATGGCATGTAAGCATTTAGTATACTGAAGAGTGTTCCCTAAATGAGTAAACTCGTTTGTTAGGTAGTATATGGCATGTAAGCATTCAGTATACTGAAGACTCTTCATTAAATGAGTAAATTCGATTGTTAGGTAGTATATGGCATGTAAGCATTTAGTATACTGAAAACTCTTCATTAAATGAGTAAATTCGATTGTTAGGTAGTATATGGCATGTAAGCATTCAGTATACTGAAGACTCTTCATTAAATGAGTAAATTCGATTGTTAGGTAGTATATGGCATGTAAGCATTCAGTATACTGAAAACTCTTCATTAAATGAGTAAATTCGATTGTTAGGTAGTATAAAGCATGTAAGCATTCAGTATACTGAAGACTGTTCCCTAAATGAGTAAACTCGTTTGTTAGGTAGTATATGGCATGTAAGCATTCAGTATACTGAAAACTCTTCATTAAATGAGTAAATTCGATTGTTAGGTAGTATAAAGCATGTAAGCATTTAGTATACTGAAGACTGTTCCCTAAATGAGTAACTTCATAGTTAGGTGGTATATGGCATGTAAGCATTTAGTATACTGAAGAGTATTCCCTAAATGAGTAACTTCGTAGTTAGGTGTTATATGGCATGTAAGCATTCAGTATACTGAAGACTCTTCATTAAATGAGTAAATTCGATTGTTAGGTAGTATATGGCATGTAAGCATTCAGTATACTGAAGACTCTTCATTAAATGAGTAAATTCGATTGTTAGGTATTATATGGCATGTAAGCATTCAGTATACTGAAAACTCTTCATTAAATGAGTAAATTCGATTGTTAGGTAGTATATGGCATGTAAGCATTCAGTATACTGAAGACTCTTCATTAAATGAGTAAATTCGATTGTTAGGTATTATATGGCATGTAAGCATTCAGTATACTGAAAACTCTTCATTAAATGAGTAAATTCGATTGTTAGGTAGTATAAAGCATGTAAGCATTCAGTATACTAAAGACTGTTCCCTAAATGAGTAAACTCGTTTGTTAGGTAGTATATGGCATGTAAGCATTCAGTATACTGAAAACTCTTCATTAAATGAGTAAATTCGATTGTTAGGTAGTATAAAGCATGTAAGCATTCAGTATACTGAAGACTGTTCCTTAAATGAGTAGCCTCGTTTGTTTGGTAGTATATAGCATGTAAGCATTCAGTATACTGAAGACTCTTCATTAAATGAGTAACCTTGTTTGTTAGATAGTATAAGGTATGTAAGCATTCAGTATACTGAAAACTGCTCCCTATATAAGTAGCTTTGTTTGTTAGGTATTATATGGCATGTAAGCATTCAGTATACTGAAAACTCTTCATTAAATGAGTAAATTCGATTGTTAGGTAGTATAAAGCATGTAAGCATTTAGTATACTGAAAACTCTTCATTAAATGAGTAAATTCGATTGTTAGGTAGTATATAGCATGTAAGTATTCAGTATACTGTAGACTGTTCCCTAAATGAGTAAACTCGTTTGTTAGGTAGTATATGTTATGTAAGCATTCAGTATACTGAAAACTCTTCATTAAATGAGTAAATTCGATTGTTAGGTAGTATAAAGCATGTAAGCATTCAGTATACTGAAGACTGTTCCTTAAATGAGTAGCCTCGTTTGTTTGGTAGTATATAGCATGTAAGCATTCAGTATACTGAAGACTCTTCATTAAATGAGTAACCTTGTTTGTTAGATAGTATAAGGTATGTAAGCATTCAGTATACTGAAAACTGCTCCCTATATAAGTAGCTTTGTTTGTTAGGTATTATATGGCATGTAAGCATTCAGTATACTGAGGTTAGTTCCCAAAATGAGTAGCCTCGTTTGTTAGGTAGTATATAGCATGTAAGTATTCAGTATACTGTAGACTGTTCCCTAAATAATTAACCTCGTTTGTTAGGTAGTAAATAGCATGTGAGTATTCAGTATACTGAAGACTGTTCCCTAAATGAGTAGCCTCGTTAGTTAGGTAGTATATGTCATGTAAGCATTCAGTATACTGAAGACTCTTCATTAAATGAGTAAATTCGATTGTTAGGTAGTATATGGCATGTAAGCATTTAGTATACTGAAAACTCTTCATTAAATGAGTAAATTCGATTGTTAGGTAGTATATGGCATGTAAGCATTCAGTATACTGAAGACTCTTCATTAAATGAGTAAATTCGATTGTTATGTAGTATATGGCATGTAAGCATTCAGTATACTGAAAACTCTTCATTAAATGAGTAAATTCGATTGTTAGGTAGTATAAAGCATTTAAGCATTCAGTATACTGAAGACTGTTCCCTAAATGAGTAAACTCGTTTGTTAGGTAGTATATGGCATGTAAGCATTCAGTATACTGAAAACTCTTCATTAAATGAGTAAATTCGATTGTTAGGTAGTATAAAGCATGTAAGCATTTAGTATACTGAAGACTGTTCCCTAAATGAGTAACTTCGTAGTTAGGTGGTATATGGCATGTAAGCATTTAGTATACTGAAGAGTGTTCCCTAAATGAGTAACTTCGTAGTTAGGTAGTATATGGCATGTAAGCATTCAGTATACTGAAGACTCTTCATTAAATGAGTAAATTCGATTGTTAGGTAGTATATGGCATGTAAGCATTCAGTATACTGAAAACTCTTCATTAAATGAGTAAATTCGATTGTTAGGTAGTATAAAGCATATAAGTATTCAGTATACTGAAGACTGTTCCCTAAATGAGTAAACTCGTTTGTTAGGTAGTATATAGCATGTAAGTATTCAGTATACTGTAGACTGTTCCCTAAATGAGTATACTCGTTTGTTAGGTAGTATATGGCATGTAAGCATTCAGTATACTGAAAACTCTTCATTAAATGAGTAAATTCGATTGTTAGGTAGTATAAAGCATGTAAGCATTCAGTATACTGAAGACTGTTTCTTAAATGAGTAGCCTCGTTTGTTTGGTAGTATATAGCATGTAAGCATTCAGTATACTGAAGACTCTTCATTAAATGAGTAACCTTGTTTGTTAGATAGTATAAGGTATGTAAGCATTCAGTATACTGAAAACTGCTCCCTATATAAGTAGCTTTGTTTGTTAGGTATTATATGGCATGTAAGCATTCAGTATACTGAGGTTAGTTCCCAAAATGAGTAGCCTCGTTTGTTAGGTAGTATATAGTATGTAAGCATTCAGTATACTGAAGATTCTTCATTAAATGAGTAACCTTGTTTGTTAGATAGTATAAGGTATGTAAGCATTCAGTATACTGAAAACTGCTCCCTATATAAGTAGCTTTGTTTGTTAGGTATTATATGGCATGTAAGCATTCAGTATACTAAAAACTCTTCATTAAATGAGTAAATTCGATTGTTAGGTAGTATAAAGCATGTAAGCATTTAGTATACTGAAAACTCTTCATTAAATGAGTAAATTCGATTGTTAGGTAGTATATAGCATGTAAGAATTCAGTATACTGTAGACTGTTCCCTAAATGAGTAAACTCGTTTGTTAGGTAGTATATGTTATGTAAGCATTCAGTATACTGAAAACTCTTCATTAAATGAGTAAATTCGATTGTTAGGTAGTATAAAGCATGTAAGCATTCAGTATACTGAAGACTGTTCCTTAAATGAGTAGCCTCGTTTGTTTGGTAGTATATAGCATGTAAGCATTCAGTATACTGAAGACTCTTCATTAAATGAGTAACCTTGTTTGTTAGATAGTATAAGGTATGTAAGCATTCAGTATACTGAAAACTGCTCCCTATATAAGTAGCTTTGTTTGTTAGGTGTTATATGGCATGTAAGCATTCAGTATACTGAAGTTAGTTCCCAAAATGAGTAGCCTCGTTTGTTAGGTAGTATATAGCATGTAAGCATTCAGTATACTGAAGACTCTTCATTAAATGAGTAACCTTGTTTGTTAGATAGTATAAGGTATGTAAGCATTCAGTATACTGAAAACTGCTCCCTATATAAGTAGCTTTGTTTGTTAGGTATTATATGGCATGTAAGCATTCAGTATAATGAAGACTGTTCCCAAAATGAGTAGCCTCGTTTGTTTGGTAGTATATAGCATGTAAGCATTCAGTATACTGAAGACTCTTCATTAAATGAGTAACCTTGTTTGTTAGATAGTATAAGGTATGTAAGCATTCAGTATACTGAAAACTGCTCCCTATATAAGTAGCTTTGTTTGTTAAATATTATATGGCATGTAAGCATTCAGTATACTGAGGTTAGTTCCCAAAATGAGTAGCCTCGTTTGTTAGGTAGTATATAGCATGTAAGTATTCAGTATACTGTAGACTGTTCCCTAAATAATTAACCTCGTTTGTTAGGTAGTATATAGCATGTGAGTATTCAGTATACTGAAGACTGTTCCCTAAATGAGTAGCCTCGTTAGTTACGTAGTATATGTCATGTAAGCATTCAGTATACTGAAGACTGTTCCCTAAATGAGTAGCCCCGTTTGTTAGGTAGTATACGGCATGTAAGCATTCAGTATACTGAAGACTGTTCCCTAAATGAGTAGCTCTGTTTGTTTGGTGGTATATGGCATGTAAGCATTCAGTATACCTAAGATTGTTCCCTAAATGAGTAGCCCCGTATGTTGGGTAGTATACGGCATGTAAGCATTCAGTATACTGAAGACTGTTCCCTAAATGAGTAGCCTCGTTAGTTAGGTAGTATATGTCATGTAAGCATTCAGTATACTGACGACTGTTCCCTAAATGAGTAGCCCCGTTTGTTAGGTAGTGTATGGCATGTAAGCATTTGGTATACTGTAGACTGTTCCCTAAATGAGTAGCCTCGTTAGTTAGGTAGTATATGGCATGTAAGCATTCAGTATACTGAAGACTGTTCCCTAAATGAGTAGCCTCGTTAGTTAGGTAGAGTATGGCATGCAAGCATTCGGTATACTGTAGACTGTTCCCTAAATGAGTAGCCTCGTTAGTTAGGTAGTATATGGCATGTAAGCATTCAGTATACTGAAGACTGTTCCCTAAATGAGTAGCCCCGTTAGTTAGGTAGTATATGGCATGTAAGCATTCAGTATATTGAAGACTGTTCCCTAAATGGGTAGCCTCGTTAGTTAGGTAGTATATGGCATGTAAGCATTCAGTATACTGAAGACTGTTCCCTAAATGAGTAGCCTCGTTATTTAGGTAGTATATGGCATGTAAGCATTCAGTATACTGAAGACTGTTCCCTAAATGAGTAGCCTTGTTAGTTAGGTAGTATATGGCATGTAAGCATTCAGTATACTGAAGACTGTTCCCTAAATGAGTAGCCTCGTTAGTTAGGTAGTATATGGCATGTAAGCATTCAGTATACTGAAGACTGCTCCCTAAATGAGTAGCCTCGTTAGTTAGGTAGTATATGGCATGTAAGCATTCAGTATACTGAAGACTGTTCCCTAAATGAGTAGCCTCGTTAGTTAGGTTGTATATGGCATGTAAGCATTCAGTATACTGAAGACTGTTCCCTAAATGAGTAGCCTTCTTAGTTAGGTAGTATATGACATGTAAGCATTCGGTATACTGTAGACTGTTCCCTAAATGAGTAGCCTCGTTAGTTAGGTAGTATATGGCATGTAAGCATTCAGTATACTGAAGACTGTTCCCTAAATGAGTAGCCCCGTTTGTTTGGTAGTATATGGCATGTAAGCATTCAGTATACTGAAGACTGTTCTCTAAATGAGTAGCCCCGTTTGTTAGGTAGTATATACCTACGGCATGTAAGCATTCAGTATACTGAAGGCTGTTTACTAAATGAGTAGCCTCGTTAGTTAGGTAGTATATGGCATGTAAGCATTCATTATCCTGTAGACTGTTCCCTAAACGATTAGCCCCGTTTGTTTAATAGTACTGTATATGGCATGTAAGCATTCAGTATACTTAAGACCGTTCCCTAAATGAGTAACCTCGTTTGTTAGGTTGTAGGGTATATGCCATTATATCCTGATTGTCTTTTCTTTTGATCTATATGCAGTTTTATAATTTTTTAAAATTGGTCTATATTGTATATTCCATTTCCTTCAAAATATAACTATTTTTTTATTTTTATTTAATATTTTATGACAGTTGAAGCCTTTAGGTTGGGTGACTCAGCCGTCAGCTGGTCGATTTGTCCTTGTCTATAAATACCACTACCAGCTGATCACAAGTGAAGTATTGTTCCAATCAATCCATTAACACATCGGCACTCAACATCATTCTGTCGTCGTCCTCGGTCGGTCCTTCCAACGCCCACCCTCCTCTTGGAGGTCGCAATTTCCTATGGTTAAACACTATTTGATTACACTTAGTAGTGTTTTACATAATATGAATACAGACGATACTTTGATAAAAATTAGTTTTGCTGGTGAGTGCATTTATGTGTTGCAGGTCCGTGCCGTGCAGTGCAAGTACGTGGCGTGCCGGTCTATATAATATATAGTGTGCGATCCTTTAGTCAGTACATATTTGGTCAGGACGTATTTGGTCAGTTCATTTGGTATTTTCTAGCTCAGTGTAAATTTATTCGTGAATGATATTGAAAACTTATTAGTATTATTCATGATGGTACCCCACTATTGTATCTGAGGGATAAGCGATTCCAACATTTTAATGTGCAAAGGAAACTTGGGGGGATGGGAGTATCGCATTCGAAATATACTGAAATGTCTCTAAATTCATCCTATAATAATAAAACAATTGTCTTTATGCATAATCAGTTCATTATTGAGGTGGTGAAATTCTCCAAAACGGTTTCGTTTCCTGAGTACTTCCTTCTCTTCCGCTGCATTCGTCGTCTAGTGAGGGAAGGATTATCCAATAGGCAAAACAAATCAGCATCCATTATGCACAACGAACATCTGACACTAGCTTACTTGAATTCACTAGACAGTATGACAGAATCGGGTGAACATTCGGCTTCAGTGGATGCAGTTCAACTCGGACGACCAGGTCGGTCGTTTTCAACCGACTACTCCTCGCCCGAGGACGGTTCCAATGGACGCTAGGCATAATCCCGTTTCAATGGGATATGTACGTCACTCGGACGCATTCGGCTGAGTTAGTAGTATGCAATGGACGGGTAACAATGCTGTGACGTAGCAATGGATGTGTCGGGCGTATTCGGCCGACGGTGCGGTCGGTCAAATACTGTTCCAATGGACAGCCTGCCTATTACAGTATATTCATAGGTAAAAACCGAGGATCTTTGGGAGTCGCTCAGTTTATCCTTTCGCGTAAGGACACACAGAACCATTTCTGATTTTAGTACATGTAGGACAATGTGACCCAGTGACAACCTTTACCACTCCGGAATTTGGTCCAGTTTGTCTTTTCACGAAAGGACAACCTGGCCCAGCTTGGAATTTTGCACGCTTCGGACAAAGTGTCCCAACGACAATCTGTCCCACCTAAACTGGCTCAGTTTGTCGTTGGTACACTTTGTCGCGTCTCCTCTTGGAGAAAGAGGACACACCTAATGGATCCGGCTATAATCCAACTTGTACAAAAGGACAATACGAAACATACAAAACTCACTGTGATATCACACCTCCAGAGTTGAAATCTCGTATTACTGCAGTAGGTCTGGCTCATTGATGAGAAAGTTTCTGTGCCACTGTGACAGCCCGGAGGCTAAACCTTTTACTGTCACCGATGATTGTATTAACCCAACTTTCCCTCGCCACACTTTCTATCAAAGTACCTCCAACAAAAAAACATCTAGGTTGAACAAATTTAATTACTTTTTGACAAATGTAGATTGACTAGCACCAATATTTTGAATCAAATGTGTTATCGATTGCAAATAGTGTTAGTTCTATTAAAATGAAAATGTATCTAACTTCAATAAATTAATCCGTCTAGTTTTTACATTCAAAGTGAGTAGATTGAGTCCCTCAAATATATCAGTATATATTACTTTACTAATGAAATGTGTGCCAGCTAAAATTTTACATGTTGCGCAATTATGTAGATCATGAACCTAAGAAATAAATAATTTAAATACTCTCCAATAAAGATCCTGAACAAGAAACCCCAATAAATATATAAAATCGTCGGTTCAATCATAATTTCCTTCTGTGCTCAATTCGGAAAACATGGTAACTGAATGAGCATTCAAACATACAGAAATCTACAAGTATAATCAGTGTTTGTACGGCCCAGTGAGTAAAAACACTCTTTGTGGGCGGAGAAACGTATTCCCTCTTTCTTGGATTGCAGAAGTTTTCCTTATAGAAGGAAATATTTTCGACAAAACAACACTTTCATCCATCTGAGGACCCTATCGCTCGCTATAACTATAGCTTGTAATGCTCTACACAAGAACGTCTATGTTTTCAGCAAAACAAAGTGATCAAGTTGTTGGGATTCTCAGGGGATTTCTTTATGACAGGAAGTACAATACTACAGTTTGGCTTAAATGTAGTTTTTGTTTAGAAAAACAATACTGTAGTATAAAATTTAGTTTGGATGCCTTCTAAGATAGATAAGTTACAAGTTTGTTTTCTCTAATGTCCCTTGTTACATATACACAACATAAAGGCCTTAAGCGTCTCTTCTAAGTTTAATTTATGTAATCTTTGGATCCATCTATATATGTGTATTCTTTGTTTATGTTGTTGTTTATGTAAGGGAGTTCCAATCCTACAAACATATACTGAAATGTAGAAAGCCATCCCACCACTCCTTCTGCACTCATGATAGTTGTTACATATAAAACACTACATTTGGAAATAAATGCAGCTGTAATGGAGTTTCCAATGTTTGGAAAAATGTTTGGTAGATAATCTTCGCTATAATGATTGTTTAAATTCTACAGCTTGTATTATACATTGAGTGACATAGACAATAACAGCAAGAAGAATTGATCACCACTTTATATACCACTTTTTTTTTACCACTTTTTTTATAGTAATGTTCCAGGGAAGAAGCAATCGAAGGGTTGAGGACGTTGAGGTTGAGTGTGTGAGCATTGAGGGTCAAGGGTGCTTGCAGACAGGTGACCCTCTCTGTCTAGCTTACGCACACGTGTCGGCAGCCGGAAACTACCGAGCGCAACCGAGTGGTGCCGACGGTGGTTTTGTTTATTTCAGTTCAGTCGGCATTCGGGCCGGTTTGAGTGAAACAGTTGCTAATCGTCGTGCGTTGTCGCTGTGCGTGTGTCTGTAGTCGTGTGTACTGTGTTGTTAGGTTTACCTCACATTAGTGAAGGAAGTGCTGTGCAGGAAACAATGTAGTTTTGTTGTGTTAGAGAAATACATTTCGTACTCACTGGGTCTGGATCATTTTGTACACTTGTGCTGGTTATTTCTGTTCTACCTCATGTTGGGCGTACTGAAACGCCGGTGGAAGCCTAAAAGGTATGTTACATTGATAACGTTGTGGAAATGCATTTATACTAAGTAGTGACAATGGTTTTAAATAGATTCGAAATTCCTGGTTCTAGCGAGAATTAAGTTAGGTTATTTTAAAATATATCGGCGATTGTTGTTGACATTATGGTATTTGTAGAGGTACTTCGTTTAATTAATAATTATATATCATAAAAGTTAATTATTGATTTACCTTACTACTTGTAGATACCTTGTCATCATGGTAATTACAGAAAAGAGCACACTATGTATTTTTCAAAACCCTTATAAAGTGGAATAGTTTTAAAAGTACAGTACTTTAAAAAAAGGTTCAGGGGAAAGCAGTTTTTATCAGCGGGAAATAAATGTTGGTAACTATGCACTTTTTAAATGCTTCTGAAAATAAAATTACTTGTTGAATATGTGATAAAATATGGGTTTCTTGAGGAAATTGTTTTCCACCGTGGAAAATTCGTTTTTTACCGACAGATGGGAAAAATTGATTTTATTTGATGGTGAAAAAACAACTTTAAAAAATCGTTATCTATCAACTCTTTTTTCCATTTTGCGTGTTTTTCATACTGGACATGAATATATTAATATTCATTATTGCAGTATTCAATATTGCAATTAATATAACTTATTTGTTCGGCCCGAAAACAATCTTTTTACTAACCTAAACAAAACTAACCAAACTTATCCTAATCATCTATATACTCACCGAAAATTAGTACAATAATAAGCGGCCATTTCCCATGACCAAGTCACCGCCAACGATCTATATAACAGTACGTTGTATTATTCTACTACTAAATGAGAGAGTTGTATTACATAGATCAATGGTCACCGCTGGGAGGTGGATGACAGCCCTATTAGACTGGTGATGATCCATTTTGAAAGAATCAAAATTAAGAACGTCATGAAACATGGTATAAAGGGGGTAAATACTGTACTGAAATCGAGAAAAATGAACTGAAGGCAACCAGAGGACCGGTTAAGGGGTTGAACACGCTTTTTACGATTTCTAGGGAAACTTGACATCGAATCGAAAAAAGTTAAATGCAAAAGTTGTGGGTAACAAAATTGTCTTATTGGAACATTGGAAAACCCTATTTTCAATATTTAATATTTTTTTCTCTTGGACGACATTTTTTCCACAAAAGTTTGGGGGAAGTAGCTTTTATGTGTCTAATATGCTATACTCTTTTATAGTAAAATATTTATTTAAACAATGTTTTATGCAAAACCGAAAAAGTGCCTAACCTTCAACCGAAAAGTCTGAACTTCAAAAATAATTTTTAAAACTTAGACTCGTCAAAGTTGTAGAAAATAAAAAATGTACAACTTTTGTATGTTAAAATTTTCAAGAAATTTTCGAATTTTTCCAGGAAAATTGGAAAACCCATTTTTTTAGTTTTGTTCTCGCGTATAAATGAATTGTTTTTAGTGAAATTTGGTGAAAATTACCTTTTTATGTTCCAAATAAGCAATTTTTTTTAAGTATTAAAAATTGATATATATTATCTTGGCGCTAATTTATGTAATTGGGAGAAGGATCCTCAAGAGGGGCGGTTGTGTTTTTTTTTGTTTTTTTTTTTTAATAAAAGGAGAGGCCGATCTCCTCCTTAACCTTACTCTGACCATTCCCCATAGACCATTGATCTGTGCGAGGAACTTATTCAAAAAAATGTTGTTTATTTGAACGTCCATCCATCGCCCGTTACGTCTTCTTTACCCCTCTCACTCTTGCCGAATCCGACTTCGATTCTCAGCCATCGAAGATCAACCTCAAGGACCTCTATCGTTGTCTTCGTCCGCTGAAGAGAGATCTTTTCTCAGCGCATTGCTGGTTTTGTCAGACAAACTGGCAAATCACAATGAACTGCAATGTCTGCCATAGTAGACATTTGTATATTGTTAGTCATATTAATATTTTATTACACTTCTGTATAAAACAATCGCAGTTTATATACCTGTGATGAGTTTATGGCATATGACTGGGAGACCACATAATTAAAGACTTACAACCGATGCTGGGGGGGGGGGGAATTGGCATGAGTAAATGGAGGATACAATGTATGTATGACTGAGGTGTTACTGTGGGGTTTATGGTAAAAATTATAGTTAGTATAGTCTTGACAATTGCTATGCATTTATTGTAATGTTCCTGGCAATAAAATATTTGATTTGATTTGATTTGATTATTTGGAACCTATAATGTTTAGTATATTCTCACCGAATTTAACTAAAAAGAATTAATTATTACGCGAGAAAAAAATTTGAAACTGAAAAAATCTGGGTTTCCGATTTTCTCGGAAAAATTTAGGTTATGTCAAAAAATGTAACATTATAAAACTGTACATTTTTTATTTCTACAACTTTATTGTAAACTTTTTTCGATACGTGGTTAACTTTCGTAGGAAATTGTGAAAAACAATTTTCACCCCCGTACAATTTCACCCCGTTTCACCCTCTTTGCCTCTTCAGTTCCTTACTTATCCAGTTTATTTATTAATGTAACTTCAAATTCTATATTTTTAAATGAATTCAGATGTAAATTTATACAAATACAGTATATAGAACTTTTGGAAAAAAAGTTTTTTTTTCAGTTTTTTGCATTATTCTGAGCAGTTTTTCAATAGAACTATGCATATTTTCATTTCATTATCTGAAAATAAACGCTTCAACAAACAGAATAACGGATCGCAAATAAAAAAAGTAATTTTTTTTAAGTTCAAACTTCGGTTGAAAGCAGGCACTTTTTCGGGTTTGTATACATTAAATTGTTTAAATTAATATTCTACTACAAACAAATTATAGCATATTAGAAACATGAAATGACTTATTTCCCCCAAATTTCGTGAAAAAATGTCCAAGAGGTAAAAAATTGGTATTTCAAATTTTATCGGAAAATTTGAGTTTATGTGAAAAAAATTTACAGACAAAATTATACATTATATGATTATCCACAACTTTTGTATTTGACTTTTTTCGATTCGAGGTCAAGTTTCCTTATATAAATCGTAAAAAAGCATGTTGAACCCCTATAAGTCCACCTCCAATCCCGTTCCAGACCTCCGATCGCTTTCAGCCCTTTTTCTCGAGTTTAGTACAATATTTTCCCCCTTTTCACCAAGTTTCGTGGCGTTTTTAATTTTGTTACTACTTTTCATTTTTTGTAAGTATTAGCACTGGTATTTTTATAGTAGGTAGACATGCAATTTTACCGACAGCGGGCAAAAATATAGTATTCTGTTTCAATTGAACGCCTCATGTTTATTGTTGTTTTTAGTTATAGTGAAAACTGTATCCAATCTAGTGCACAATAAGTTGATATTATGGGTCAAGAATGATTTGTAAAGTTTCACATATTTAACTGTATAAATATTATGAAAATATAAAATTTTATACAAAAGCCAACTGATGGTCCACTAGAACAGTTTTACACCCATCAAATGACACTTTCAGTGTTACGATACAGAACCATTGAAATAAACCCGTGTTTTGTGCGTTTTTCAAAGAGCGAAACGGCTCGGCCCCCTTTTTTCGCTACGGAGAGCGGAGCGAGGATTTTCTCCGCTCATAGTTTCCGCTCAGCGGAATTCTGTTTTCCTAGACGCGGACTTTATCCGCAACCGGCTGCCAAGCTTATTTTGTCAGCAAGTATTTTTCTATGCTAACAGATGATGAAGACGACGACATCAAAGAAGAAGAAAATAACAAGACGTCATATTGTTACATAATTCATTTGTGCGGAACCCTACCTGCGACATGTTTAAATGTTGGGAAAATGAGGTCGTTTATAAATATCTTTTACAAAAGTAAACACCTCACTGACGATGAGATATAATTTGAACAATATTTATTTCCAGATTACCGAAAGATGATTCTCATACCTTATTGTGTGAAATATGGATGTGAATGGACTTCAGCCCCAGCCATACAACAGGGACATAACACCGATACTAACCTTAACGCTAATGAAAGATGATTCTCATACCTTATTGTGTGAAATATGGATGTGAATGGACTTCAGTCCCAGCCATACAACAGGGACATAACACCGATACTAACCTTAACGCTAATGAAAGATGATTCTCATACCTTATTGTGTGAAATATGGATGTGAATGGACATCAGCCCCAGCCATACAACAGGGACATAACACCGATATTAACCTTAACGCTAATGAAAGATGATTCTCATACCTTATTGTGTGAAATATGGATGTGAATGGACTTCAGCCCCAGCCATACAACAGGGACATAACACCGATACTAACCTTAACGCTAATGAAAGATGATTCTGATACCTTATTGTGTGAAATATGGATGTGAATGGACTTCAGCCCCAGCCATACAACAGGGACATAACACCGATACTAACCTTAACGCTAATGAAAGATGATTCTCATACCTTATTGTGTGAAATATGGATGTGAATGGACTTCAGCCCTAGCCATACAACAGGGACATAACAGCGATACTAACCTTAACGCTAATGAAAGATGATTCTCATACCTTATTGTGTGAAATATGGATGTGAGTGGACTTCAGCCCCAGCCATACATCAGGGACATAACACCGATACTAACCTTAACGCTAATGAAAGATGATTCTCATACCTTATTGTGTGAAATATGGATGTGAATGGACTTCAGCCCCAGCCATACAACAGGGACATAACACCGATACTAACCTTAACGCTAATGAAAGATGATTCTCATACCTTATTGTGTGAAATATGGATGTGAATGGACTTCAGCCCCAGCCATACAACAGGGACATAACACCGATACTAACCTTAACGCTAATGAAAGATGATTCTCATACCTTATTGTGTGAAATATGGATGTGAATGGACTTCAGCCCTAGCCATACAACAGGGACATAACACCGATACTAACATTAACGCTAATGAAAGATTTGTGTACTTTTTAACATTAATTTGTCTACAGTTGGTGGACGTAGGTATTAACCCAGTAGTGTCCACAGTCAAACGTTAAGTAATACAGTAAAAGAAACTAACTTTGTTTGATTTTTGTATTAATTGCAGGTTTAACCAAACTTAATATTGACATATATGTTCTACCTTCAGCTAGTAGTAAACATCTCTTGCACAGACGCACTTACGCTCTTACCATATATTATAACTTAGTAGATTTACCTTGTATTTTTCTAAAATATCAATTGATTCTACCTTCAACACTTTTTGTTAGTAAATGTATGCTAAAAGGTTAAGGCCTCTACATTCAATGACATATAATCTTTGTATTATACGACAGTTACATTTTTATGAGTTCTAATTTAATTTAAAATATCAATATCACACCTAAAATGTTTATAAAATATAAAATAAAACTATTGTATTATATTGGTTGGAGCGTGTGAAAGTTATTGTTTAAGAGATTTTTAAAAGCTCAGCCTTTTTCGATCACTGAGTTCTGTAACTATACAAATGTAACTCTTTTAATCCTCCTCTGTCTTACTCCGGCATACTTTTTGCGGTTAAAAGAGGACTTTACAGTCCTAACATCACCCATTTAATTAAAGCATTTTGCATTTCTTACTCCGAATTACGGGATGCCTTTGAATTAACTCGACGAGTTTCTCGACATCAGAAGGAGTGAACACAAACTCATTGTCTACTACACTATTAATTAGTAATTAATACAAAATAGCAAGTTTGTTAGACTTGAGTAACTACGATACCAGATACGCACCACTACTCCGCGGCGGAGAGCGGACTCCTCTGCTCCTGGAGCGGACATATTTAGTACGCCGCTCTGCCCGGAATTTCTCCGCTGTCTTAAGAAAACGGACCCATTGATTACATGATGAGGAGAGGCTCGCGACGCTGCTCAGCGGTCTGCGCTTTCCGGAGCGGATAAATTCCGCGCCTAGGAAGAAGACTCAGCTTAACTAATCAGTATTCAGCAGGCGAGTAACTTGCATTAGTTTTCCCCAATATCTCTTTTCTTGGTTACGTGAGCTTCCGTTTCATCAGGTTATATTCTTTACGTTAGGTTACCTTCCGTTTCCATAAAATTAGATTCTTCACGTTAGGTTAGCTTCCGTTTCTATAAAATTAGATTCTTTACGTTAGGTTACCTTCCGTTTCCTTCAGTTTAGATTAGATCCTTGAAGTTAGATTAACTTCCGTTATCATAAGTTTAGATCTATTATGTCAGTTTACCTTCCGTTTCCATAAAGCTAGATACTTTACGTTAAGTTAGCTTACTTTTCAACAAGTTAGGTTAGGATAGCCACGTACAACGTATCCTTTTAATAACAGTCACTTCTCATTGTATTTTGTCACTTTATAAAAATTTCTAAAATTGCTCACATAACGGAAAATATCCCAAAATCGAGGGAGGGGGAGCGTTTGTATTGAACTTATATTCATTCATTTCATTATACTCTGTGAATATTTTTATAAGGCGTGTCTTCGCTAACAGCATTCATTTGTGTGATTAAGGTTGGTCTAAAGTGTTAGATTGGGGCGAGCGGGCCGTGTGGTAGGTGGGGTTGCCGCAGTGTCGCCAGCAAGTAGAGTTGGCACATTATTAAGGTTGGTCTAAAGTGTTAGTATTGGGGCGAGCGGGCCGTGTGGTAGGTGGGGTTGCCGCAGTGTCGCCAGCAAGTAGAGTTGGCACATTATTAAGGTTGGTCTAAAGTGTTAGTATTGGGGCGAGCGGGCCGTGTGGTAGGTGGGGTTGCCGCAGTGTGGCCAGCAAGTAGAGTTGGCACATTATTAAGGTTGGTTTTAAGTGTTAGTATTGGGGCGAGCGGGCCGTGTGATAGGTGGGGTTGCCGCAGTGTCGCCAGCCAGTAGAGTTGGCACATTATTAAGGTTGGTCTAAAGTGTTAGTATTGGGGCGAGCGGGCCGTGTGGTAGGTGGGGTTGCCGCAGTGTGGCCAGCAAGTAGAGTTGGCACATTATTAAGGTTGGTCTAAAGTGTTAGTATTGGGGCGAGCGGGCCGTGTGATAGGTGGGGTTGCCGCAGTGTCGCCAGCCAGTAGAGTTGGCACATTATTAAGGTTGGTCTAAAGTGTTAGTATTGGGGCGAGCGGGCCGTGTGGTAGGTGGGGTTGCCGCAGTGTCGCCAGCAAGTAGAGTTGGCACATTATTAAGGTTGGTCTAAAGTGTTAGTATTGGGGCGAGCGGGCCGTGTGGTAGGCGGGGTTGCCGCAATGTCGCCAGCAAGTAGAGTTGGCACATTATTACTAAGTATGAATTAGTGTGTTGTTATATAGATAGATTTTTAATTAGCATAATACGTGTTGTTACATAAACAGTACAAGTAAACGCCACACAACACAAATTTATTATAATATAAGCACAAATTGCACAAATATAAGTAGATAGTAATGTATAACACCTAGACCAAATTTGGAGACATATGGTTATTTAACCACAAACTCTCCAAAAAACACTTTACCACCACTATTACACAAATTTATACAAAAATTAACCCAAATTATCAATTTTTTAAAATAAAATAACTAATACCTAATACTCAAATAATCAAAAAAGTTATCAATATTCTTATTAAAACTACCAAAAAATGAAATCTAAATTCTTATAATATTTTATTCAAATGAAATTCTTATAATATTTTATTCAAATTTGATAATTGCACAATCTAATTTCGATAATTCTTATAATATTTTATTCAAATGAAATTCTTATAATATTTTATTCAAATTTAATAATTGCACAATCTAATTTTGATAATTCTTATAATATTTTATTCAAATGAAATTCTTATAATATTTTATTCAAATTTAATAATTGCACATTCTTTTTCTTTAATAATCTTTATTTCTGTAACTATCAAATTAATATTTTCAAGTTTGTTAAATTCTTTAATCTTCTTATCATCAAAAACATTTAAAAATCTACTTGGCAAATGTACTTTAAATTCTTCTAATTCTGCAATAATTGTATAACCATATTTATCTTTAAATTTTTCCAATTTTATAATCTTATATTTTTTATTTAGTTCTAAATCTTTTAAAGGTTTATATGCTTTAAATCTTAATTCACCTACATCATTCAATTCGTTTAAGAACTCCATTTAAGATAAAAAATTTCGAAGAAGAAAAAAGCAATGTATTAATTAAATTAAATGGAACATTTAAATGAATTAATACATTGCCACAAATGTAAAAAGAAAACTAAAAATATCACTCCACAAATTGTAGAAATGAAAAATGGATTGTTCAGAATAGCTACAAAATGTGCAATTTGTAAAACTAATAAAAGTAAAATTATCAAAAAAGAAATGAAACCAATTATTAAAAAAGAATTAAAAAAAGAGGATCAAATAATTGAAGCAAAATAAATTCATGCACCTGTTAGAAAAAAATTTGAAAAAAGAAAAATAATAACTTTAAGCATTGATGTCTTATGGGCTGCTGATTTAATTGTTATGAGAAATTATGAAAAAGAAAATAATGGTTATAAATATATGTTAAATGTTATAGATACTTTTTCAAAATATGTTTGGTCAAAACCTTTAAAGAAAAAAGATGGTAAAAATGTTGCAAAAGCATTTGAAGAAATAATTAAAAATGCAATCGAAATTGGCCATAAACCACCAAATTTATTACATACTGATAAAGGTTTAGAATTTTTAAATAAAGATTTAAAAGAAATTTTAGAAAAATACAACATTAAACTTTATCACACAGAAAATGAAGAAAAATCTAGTATAATCGAAAGATATAACAGAACCCAAAATGAAAAAATGAAAGTTCTTTTTGAAATTAATAAAAACTTTAAATGGATTAATATTTTACCAAAAATTGTTAAAGATTATAATAATTCTTATCATTCAACTATAAAAATGAAACCAAATGAAGTGAATGAAGAAGCAGAAAAAGATTTAAAAGAAACTGTTTTTAAATATGTTCCACCAAAAATAGTAGCAAAATCAAAATTTAAAATAGGTGATAGGGTTAGAATTTCAAATAAAAAGTCTACATTTTCAAATAAATATATAAATAATTGGTCTAGGGAAATATTTGTAATCTATAGAATAAATAATACAGATCCTGTTACATATAGTATAAGAGATTTAAATAATGAAGAAATAATCGGAAGTTTTTATGATTATGAATTAAAGAAAACATTGTTGTAAACATTTTTCATACTAAATGGAAGGACAAAAGAAATGTAGCAAATGTAAAGAGATTAAATATTTCACAGAGTTTTTTAAAGATAAAACAAAAAAAGATGGTTTACATAGTTCTTGTAAAAATTGTCGTAAAGAAGTTAATAATATTGAAATAAAAGAAAAACAATGTGGTATATGTAAAAAAACAAAAGATGTTACAGAATTCCATAAAAATAAATTTACAAAAGATGGTTTACATAGTCAATGTAAGAAATGTCGAAAAGAATTTGATAATAATTTTGAAATAAAAGAAAAGAAATGTAAGAGTTGTAAAGAAACTAAGGACATTTCAAAATTTTATAAATCAGTATATAATAAAGATAAAAAATTTTCATATTGTATTGAATGTTACAAAGAAATGGCAGTAGTTCCAACTATATGTAATTGTGGAAGAGAAATAAAGTGGCTAACAAGTTTTCATAATCATTTTCGATCAAAATATCATCAAAATTAAGTTTAAAATAAAATTTAAAATTTTTATCTATTTTTTTTTTCTTAATAAATAAAGATGCCTAATGAAAACAACATTGAATGTCCTTATTGTAATAAAACTATATTAAGTAAAAACTATGACAGGCATTATAATTCTAAAATACATTTACAAAATAGAATGATATATGATAAAGAAAAAAATGATTTAAAAGATTGGTGTAAAAAGAATCAAATTCATGATTATAAAAATAAAAATCTTAAACAATTGAAAGAAATTAAGAAATCATACAATTCCACAAATTATTCCATATTTAACCATGAAAAATTAAACAATATTGCTAATAAGTTATCTGTTAGAAATTATGAAAGTTTATCTAGAGATGAGTTAATCAAAAGATTAAACAAAGTAAAAGAAGATCCTAATAATTTAAGGTATAGGTCATTATATTATATTCAAAACTTAGCAGTAAAAAATAATATTAAAATTGCTAATAAAACTAGAAAAGAATTAAGTGGATTATTAAATGATCATTTTAAAAATAAACCATTACCAAAAGAAAATGTAATTGATATTAAAGAAATGGCATCCTCTAAAGGATATTTCCAAGACTATACATTGACCAGTTCTAATGAAGATCTAGATATACCTGAATATTTGGAATCAAACAGAAATGAAATTAAAAAGTTAATTGAAAAACAAGAGTTTAAAAACATTAAAGGACAGATGTCTTTGACTTGTGAATATGAAAGAACATTAGTTGATTCTGGAATACAAACTACACAAATGTATTATCATTTAAGAAGCAGTCATATTTTAAATATTGATGACTTTATTGATGATCAGTTTAATAAATTAATTTCAAGAGAAGTGTTACATAATCCAAATAAAGGATCTGGTTGGACATTCAAAAGATGTATTGAACTAGAATTGAAATTAAGTAAAAATAATGCATTGAATGCTGGTTCTTATATTCAATTACCTAATGAAATTAATAATAAAAAATGTTGTATTAATTTTAAAAATACAGATGAATATTGTTTTATTTATGCAATCAGATGTGCTGTAGATAGATTTGAAATGAAGAAATTAGATCATCCACATAGGGTAAAACAATATAGTAAATACCTAAATGATGAAATATTTAAAGGTTTTGATTATCCAATGAGTTTGAAAGATATAAAAATATTTGAAAAAAGATCATTTGACCAAAAATATAATTACCCTTCAATGTCTATAAATGTTTATAGAATCGATGAAGATAATAAAGTTGTTCCATTACAAATTTCAGAAATTTACAATGCAAAACTTGAAATTGATTTGCTTTTTCATAAAGTTGAAGATGATAGTCATTATATATTGATAACAGATTTAAGTAAATTAGTGAGTAGTCAATTAACAAAATTTAGAGCTAAGAAATATATTTGTAGAAGATGTCTAAGTTATTTCTATAGAAATGAGGATTTAAATAACCATCTAATAATTTGTAAATCTTTAGAACCATGTAGACCAATAATGCCATTTAAAGGACAAACAGTCAAATTCAAAAACTATAATAAAAAGTTTGAACATCCTTATGTAATTTACATGGATTTTGAAAGCATTTTAGAGAAAATACCAACTTGTAAAAATTCTCCTAAAAAGTCAACAACTACTAAAATTCAGAAACATATTCCTTATGGGTTTACATTATACTTAGTCTCAAATGTAACAAATAGAATGTATAAACCAATATGTTATAGAGCAAAAAGTGAAGAAGATTTACCAAATATCCCTACAAAATTATTTGAGGTGCTTAATAAATTGTCTAAATATATTGCTAAAAAATATAACTCAAAAAATAAAAAAACCAATGAATTTAACTGAAGAAGAAGAAATTTCATATCAGAGTTCAAACATTTGTAATATATGTGAAAGTATAATTGAAAAAGAAAAAGTAAGGGATCATTGTCATTTATCAGGAAAGTTTAGAGGAGCAGCACATGCAACTTGTAATCTAAACTTAAAATTCCCTCAAAATATTCCAGTGTTTTGTCATAATATGAGTAATTATGATACACATTTATATATTAAAGAATTAGCTAAACAATATGGTAAAGTTGATTTAATAGCAAATAATGATGAAAAATATATAAATTATTCTGTAAATTCTGGTTATGGTTATGAGTTTGATAGTGATAATAAACCAAGAAAATTCATAAAATTTTCATTTGTTGATACATTTAGATTTCTAGCTTCATCAATTGAGAAATTAGCAAAAAATTTAAAACTTGAAGATTTTAAACATACAACAAATTTTATAAATAATGGTATAAATGAAATAATAGTTAGAAAACCAAATGATGAAGAAGAAATCTTTAAGATATTATCTGGTAAAGGCATCTTTCCTTATGAATTTATAGATGATATTAAGAAACTAGATTATACAAAAGAATTAAAAATAAGTGATTTTGATTCAATTTTAACAGGTGAAAGCATTTCTGAAAAGGATTATCATCATTATTTAAAGGTTTGGAATAAATTAAAAGTAAAAAATCTTGGAAATTATTCTGATTTATATAATATTCAAGATGTGTTATTACTTGCAGATATTTTTGAGAATTTTAGAAAAATTTGTTTGAATTGTTACAAATTAGATCCTGCATATTATTTGACTGCACCAAGTCTTGCATGGGATGCTATGTTAAAGTTAACAAAGATTGAATTACAATTGATTCATGATTATGACATGTATTTAATGATTGAAAAAGGAATAAGAGGAGGAATTTCTCAATGTGTTACAAGATATTGTAAAGCAAATAACAAATATGTTAAAAATTATGATCCAAATAAACCAGAAAATTATATGTTATATGTTGATGCAAATAATCTTTATGGATGGGCCTTATCACAAAAATTACCTTATAAAGATATAAATTGGATGAACCCTAAAACATATACTACTGATCAGTGGAAAGAAACAATTTTAGAACTTACAGGTGATGAATCTTATGGGTACATTCTTGAAGTTGATTTAGAATATCCTAAAGAACTTCATGAAAAACACAAAGATTTACCATTAGCTCCAGAACATTACAAAAATAAGCTTTGTACAACTTTACTAAATAAAACAGATTATGTGATTCATTCAAGAAATTTAAAATATTATCTTCAACAAGGAATGATTTTAAAACATGTTAGCAGGATTATAGCATTTGATCAAAAGCCATATATGAAAGAATATATTGATTTTAATACAAGTATGAGAACCAAAGCAACAAGTGATTTTGAAAAAGATTTTTATAAATTGATGAATAATAGTGTCTTTGGTAAATCAATGGAAAATGTCAGAAATAGATGTGATATAAAACTTGGAAATGAAGAATTTTCTTTGAAACAAGCAAAAAAACCAAATTTCAAAACCTTTAAGATATTTGATAATGATTGTATAGCTAGTCATATGATAAAGGAAAAAGTAAAATTTAACAAACCTATCTATATTGGATTCTCAGTTCTTGACCTATCAAAATTGTTAATGTATGAATTTTATTATGATAAATTAAAGAAATATGATCCAGATGTGAAACTATTATATATGGATACAGACAGTTATTTTGTTGAATTAAAGAAGGATCCTTATAAAATTATTAAAGAAAACATAAATGAATTTGATACAAGTGATTATAAAAAGGACCATGAATGTTATACAGATAAGAATAAAAAAGTAATAGGAAAATTTAAAGATGAATTGAATGGTGAAATTTTAGAAGAATTTTGTGGATTAAGATCGAAAATGTACTCATATAAATATCTAGATAAAAATCCAGTAAGATGTAAGGGAATTAAAAGAAGTGTTGTAAATAAAACAATCCATATGAACAATTTTAAGAAATGTTTATTTGAAGATAAAGTGGAATTTAGAGAAATGACTTGTATAAAAAGTTATAATCATGAGTTGTATACAATTACTATAAATAAATTAGCATTGAGTAATAAAGATGATAAAAGAATTGTTTTAGAAAACAGAATAGATACAATCCCATATGGTTATAAAAAGTTAGAAATTTCTAGCAATATAAAAGAGAATAATATATATTAGATGAATTAAACAAAATTGGTGAATTATGCAAACTATAATTATTCCAAAAGAAATAATAAATTATGAATCTGATCAAAAAAATATATTTATTTAAGCAAAAGGTATACAATAGGTATTTAAAATATATTTGTAAATTTAAAAATTATTATGTTTATCATTTAACTTTTAATTTTAATATACAACCATTTTTAAATATTGTTTTAGAATATATTGAAGAAAGTTTTAAAGAAAATGATCTGAATTATTTAAACATTTAGTCATCTTCAGATTCATAATACTCAGTATCATAATAATACTCAGAATTTTTTCTTAAAAGTTCCTGTACACGTTCCCACATTTTCATACTTTCATCAATTTCATTTTTAAATTGATACATCATTGAGTAAAAGTGTTTACTTGGAATTTTATTACAATTAATTAGTGTTGCCCAGTGAACAAAATCCTTATGTTCCTTAATGAAATCAATAGATAAACTCTGGTATTTACAAATACTTTCCCAATCAAGACGATCTTTATATTCTCTTATAAATTCTTCTGATAATTTAACGAAACGACTAACATTATACAATCTAACATGATCTATATTTTTTCTTACAAATTCTTCAGATAATGTTCTATAATCAATTATCTGAAGGATGAAATCAATTTTAATTAGTTGTTCTTTAAATGTGTCGATAAAAGTGTGTTGTTTTCTTAAAAATGTCTTAAGGTCTTCAAAAGCAGTTTCACTAATTCCTTCTAAAATATAAACTAATATATCTTCTGGTTCTGTTACTTTAAATTGAAAAAATACAAGCCGATTATTTTTTTCATTAAATTCTAAATTACGCCAATCATTTTCATTAAATATATTAACTTTAATTTGAAAAAAATCAAGCCAATCATTTTCATTAAATGTATTAAACTTAAAATGGTTTGTTATGTTTTCCCTTATTTGTTTTGATACATTGAATAAAGTTATTGAAGATTTTACATCTAAATGTTTATATATATTTTTCATGACAGGATAGAATTGCTGTGTTAGTATTTTCGCGTCCATTTATTAGAAAAAAATTTTGGAGAACATTTTTCAAAACTATTAAATGTTATAATTATTAAGTTTTTCAATGTTTAGTTTAGATATTTCATATAAAAGTTTTGATTCCATCATATTTGTTTTAAAATGATTTCCATTACAGATTATATTTAAAGATTCTTTCATTTGGTTATAGAGATTAATACTATTTGGATCTTCAAATTTTAACAATATTTCTAATTCTGGATAGTTGATTTTTAGCTTTTTTAATCTTCTTTTTATTTCTTTCTTTTGAGTTCTGATTACATAATAAGGATATTCCCACAAATGATTCTTTTTAATTAAAATGAATTCATGAAGTTTCATTTCATTGAAATTTTTACAAACAACATCTGATGCCATTAGACCAATTTCCATTTTTTGCTTTAGAATTTTTTCACTTTGCTTTGCAATTACTTCAGATTTTATATTATCTTCAATTAATAGTTTTTTTATTTTATTGTCTTTAATTTTAAGTTTTTTATTAAATTCTATAGCTAATTGTTTAGTTTGAATTTCCTTTTGTTTAATTTGAAAATCTCTTATATAATCTGAATACATGTAAAATACTTTTTCTAATTTCAAATAATATTTTCTTACTTCTTTTGATTTAGCATTATTTAACATCATAATACATTCTTTAAAATTATCTATTGTTAAAATTAACCATCTTTTTAAATGTATTGTTCTTTTATCACTATTTTTTATATCATTCTGAATATATTCAAAGAAATTACATTTTTCATTTTGGTAATCTATTTCTTCAAATTCTATTTCATTTTCATTCAAAAACTCGATAAATCTCCTTTTTTTATCTTTTAAAAACATGTGGCAAAGTTTGCCACTTGATTCATCTTTTATAAATCCCATAAATATTAATATATTTGGTGTTATTAATACTTCTTTTTTATCTTTTAAATAAAACCATAATTCTTTAAATAAATCATCATTAGATAAATCTAAACTATTTTCATTCATAAATTCAAATATATTTAATTGTTTTTCATTAGAAATAATTATTTGTTTATATTCTTCTATTTTTGGTTTTAATTTAAGTTTGTTATTTACCAAGTCAACAAGTGTCTCCATTTATATAGAAATAGATTTACAAATTCTTTTTCAATCTCAAATAAACAATATTTTTAACATTTTCATTATTTAAAAGATTTCCTTCACTATCTTGTATTGATATTGTAATTGTTTGTATTTTATCTAAGTTTTTAATTGGAACATAATCTATTTCATTTGGTTTTTCACTAATTTTTGATCCAAAAGCAACATTTGGAAAGAATGAATATAAAATTTCTGATTCTTTATGTAAATGAGATTGTTCTTTATGATTTTCAAAGCTGGGTTCAACTAAATTACAATGAATTTCAATAACATCAAAAGGTCTAAATTTTGGAATTCTATTTCCTAAACATATTTTATTTGGTTCAATAGTTGCTTGTGTTTCATCAAAACCTAGTAAATCAATAACTATCACTGTTAGAAAAATTTTTATTGGTGTTTTAATTTGAATTTTATTAAAAACTGTTTCCATTTCAAAATTATTTTCATTAAAAGTTAAAGATTTATCTGATTGTTTAAATTCTTTTATAAAATTAATGAAATGTTGTTTAATTTGTTCAAAACTGTAATATCCTTTATTAAATCCATAATATTTAGTTATATCATTTGAAGTGAATGTAATACAATATGGAGCATCTACATTAAAATTAAAAACATAATTATCAGAATAAAAACCACTTAAACCTAAACTATAACTTCCATCTAAATGAATAGGATGTTCTAATCTTAATTCAAGTTTAGAAGAATTTCCTGAAATCTTAAATAATTTCATCTTATTTAAATGGATAAATTTTTAAAGGAAAAAGATCAAATAAAATTACAATCATATGATGAAAAATGTAAGTGTGATCAACCTATTAGATTGTTAATAATAGGATCAAGTGGATCTGGAAAAACAACATTATTATTAAACTTTATTTATAATAGACTAATTCCATATTCAAATTTATATGTTTTTAGCAAATCTTTAGAACAACCAGCATATAGAAAATTACAAGAAAGATTTAAAAATATTGAAACAAAAGTTAATAAAAAATTATCCTATTTCTTTAGTTCTTGTGAGGATATAATTCCTTTAAGTGAATGTAAAAAGAATTCATTAATTGTTTTTGATGATTGTATTTTAGAAAACCAAGATATTATTAAAGAATATTTTGTTATGGGAAGGCATAAGAATATTTCCTGTATTTACTTATCACAATGTTTTTCAAAAGTTGATATTCAATTGATTAGAAATAATTTAAATATGATTTGTATTTTTAAGCAGAATGAACATTATACTAAGAAGATTTATGAAAATTTTGTTGGTTCAGATATGACTTTTGTTGAATTTAAAGAGATTTGTAATGAATGTTGGAAAGAAGATTATGGGTTTTTAACTATAAATTTAATATCAAAACCAAAATATATGAATAAATTTAAAGACATTAAATAATGATGGCTTTTTGTATATTTGCTGATAAAATATTTGTGTTATTAATATTTTTAATTTCTTTATTGTTTATATATTTAATGAGAATAACTGATTCACATTCAATTAAACACAAATCATGTTCAACATAACACAAATCATGTTCAATATAACACAAATCATGTTCATGTTGTGTTCATGCTGTGTTCATGTTATGTTCATGTTATGTTCATGTTGTGTTCATGTTATGTTCATGTTGTGTTCATGTTATGTTCATGTTTTTTTTTCTCATTAAATGGAGAAAAATATATCTGTTGCAGAAGCTAAGAAACTTGATGAAATTGAAAAGAAATTAATTAAAGAATTTAAAGAACAGATTAAAATTGAAGACAATTATGAGAAAATTAAACAAAAAACATTTAAACCTATAACAAGTGCTATTGGTAAAGTTGAAAATAAAATAGGTGAAGTTTTAAATGAAAACAAAAATTTAATGGAATTGGTTCCTGTTGTTAATAAATTTGCAAATGATTCTATTAGTGAATCTGAAGGTGATTTTGAATTGCCAAAATTACCATCTTCAACACCATTTAGACCAAGAATTATTGAAGAATCTACAATGGTTGATCCAATAAGTCCTACAACAACAAGTGTAATAATTGGTGAAATTGGTAAAAAGTTTCTTCCAAGAGCAAAAGATGATAAATTTGGTTTTTACTGGGATAGGAAAAAAAGAAGTTTTATGATTGGTAATTTACCTGTTAATTTTAAAAATAATGATATTATAATTGATGATAAAATATATGAAGGAACTCAAGGATTATGGAGACTGTTAACAGATAAAGATGATCCTGCTGAACATTTATATTCTGAAGATGATTTGAAGAATTATTCAGAAATTTTGTGGAAATCTGATTCAATTTATAAAAATAATGATCCATCAACTAAAAAGCCAAAATCAAGTAGAGGTAAAAAATATATGAATTTAATTAAACCAATATGGGAAAATAAAAATGATATTGAGGGTTCAGGTTTAAAAAAATATAATGAAAATAAAATTGAATACAAATTTATTAATGATTTAAACGAATTGATGAAAAGAATGCATTATATCTATGCACAAGAAAAAGCAGGAAATAACAATTTTTTAAATGAAAAGAAAGCAATTAAGGATTTTATTTCTAATATGTTAGATAAAGCTATTGAAAAACCTGAAGGAATCAAGTATTTAATAAGAATTTTACCTTCAATTAATTCACCAATTTTAAAAGAAGGTGGTGGAATTTTGAATGATATTATTAATAATCTACCTTTTGAACTGCATGTACCTGGTTATCACTATCTTGGCCCAGGTACAAGATTAGATAAGAGATTAAAAGAAGGTGATAATGGAATTAATAATTTAGATAGAGCAGCAATGAAACATGACATTTTTTACAGGGATAATAAAGATACAAAATCAAGAAATGAAATTGCAGATAAAGAACTTCAAAATGAAGCAATAAATATAGCATTATCACATGATGAACCTATTTCTGAAAGACTTGTAGCTATTCCAACTGCAGGTGCTATGTGGTTAAAAAGAAAATTTGGAATGGGTTTAAAAATGTATGAAAAATTTTAATCTATATAAATGGAGCAGAAATCTGTGAAAGTTAATTTTAGTAAGAATCAATATGATAAAATAAAATCAGCTTTTAAAAAGAAAACTCCTGTTACTATTCAATTTACAATAGATCAATTACAAAATGGAAAAGATGAAATATTTTTAACAAATAAACAATACAATAAACTTGAAAAACATAAGAAAAATAATACAGGTATTAGAATTGAATTTTCTTATAATCAATTGAAAGAACTTATAAATGGTGGTTTATTTAAAGATTTATTAGATTTTGGTGAAAATATTCCTGTTGTTAAAGAAGTTATTCCATATGTTAAGAAAGCGGCTCCAATTGTTAAAAAAGATATGATTCCAATTGTGAGAAATATTTTAAATTGGTTGGATAAAGAATTAGAAGATGTAAGTGGATCTGGATTGGATTTGAAAACTTTAAATTTTGTAAAAACAAATATTAAAAAAAATTTCAAATAAAACCTTTAACTTTTGGTGAAATTGAAGAATTATGTAAGAATATTAAACATTTCAAAGGTGTTTTTATGAGAGATACATTACCTGAAAAAGTTAAAAAAATTGAATGTGGAGTTGTTAATTTAGATTCAATTTTAGGAAATGGTACACATTGGGTTTGTTATTATAAAAAAGATAAAATTAAATATTATTTTGATTCATATGGAAATGTAAATCCACCAACTGAAATGGTTAAATATTTTGGGAAAGATGATATATTTTATAATGATTCACAAATTCAATATTATGAAGATCCACCTATTTGTGGATATTTGTGTGTTTATGTTTTAAATGAACTTGTAAAAAATAAAGATTTCAAAGCTATTATTAACAAATTATTACTTAATAAATATGAATTCACAAAATATTTTTGATGTATTTGGAAGGCAGATTGTTGATGATAGAAAAATTATAGAAGCAATAAATATTGAAAAGGATTGTATAAGTTTAAACAAAAAGAAAAGAATAGTTGGTGTGAAACAAGGTATTGATAAAAATGATGTTGTTATTAAAGAACAAATTGAAAAGCTTTTCGAATTATCTGAAAACATTAAACTTGTTGATTCAACAAATTCAAATATTAAGAATAGTTTAGATGTAAAAGGAAGAAGAATATCAAATGTAAGTAAAGGGATTTATCCATATGATGTACTTGTAAAGATTCAGTTAGATGATTTTATTAAAACATTTGAAGTTCATACAAAAGATTATACAAATTTTAATCAACGTGTTAAAGATTTTGTAACGGAAGTGTATGAACATTTTAAAATTATACATACAAAACTTGATAATGTAAAGTAATTTTTATTTATTAAATGGTTTTAATATATTGTTTAAAATGTAAGAAAAAAACCAATTCTAAAGATTTGAAAGTAATCGATAAAAAGAGAATGAAAGCAAAATGTTGTATTTGTAATTCAAATAAAAGTCAGTATGTTAAAAATTTTGTTATATAAATGAAGAGTTTCTTTTTACTTTTATTTGTAACAACATCCATTTCTTATGATGATATTAATTTTGTAAATAACTTTCTTTTTGAATTTGGATACAAAGATGAGTCTGATTCGTTGGATTTAGATAATATTTCAACTTATATTACTATGTTTCAAGAATATTATAACTTGAAGGTTGATGGACAATTAAATAATGAAACTTTGAGTTTGATGAGAAAATCTAGATGTGGAAATAAAGATATTGGAGATTATAGACTTTTTGGTGGAAAGTGGAACAATACTCATATTAGATGGCATTATTATTTAGCAAGACCTAATATAATTTCCTTAGCAAAACAAGCTTTCAGCTATTGGGATTCAGGATTAACATTTGAACACAATATAACAGATTATGATATTCTAATATCTGATAAAAGACTAAAACATAACTTTCAAATTAATTCAAGATATAATTGTTCAGAATTTCATAGTGGTGTTTTAGCTCATGCATATTATCCTTATTATTTAGAAAATAAAACTGAAATACATATGAATTTAAATCAGGTTTGTAATTATAAAAATGATAGTAATGTACCTTCTGGTGAAACAAGTTTCTTATTTGTTTTAATCCATGAAATAGGACATTCATTAGGAATACTTCATTCTCATGATAATAAAGCAATTATGTTTCCTTATTATAATTTAAAACAAGGTAGTGTGATTGATTTAAGTGATGATGATAAATTAGCTGTTCAAGCATTATATGGAAAACCAACAACTGAAATTACTACAACTGAAGAGACTACAACTAAAATTACTACAAATGAAGAATCCACAACTGAAATATTAGATATTGATCTTTGTAATCAACAAAATGTTAATAAGTTTGTGATAATTAATAAAAGGGTTTATGTATTACATCATACATTTTTTTGGATAATTGAAAATAATAAATATGAAAGCCCACTTCTTTTAACTGATTGGTTGCTATTTTTACCTAATTATTATAATAAAATCAATGGATTGTATCAAAGACCAACAGGAGAAGTTGTGATAATTATTGATTCAATATTTTACATTTTTTGATATAAATAATCTTCAACTGATAGCTAAATATAGTTTAAACCAAATTGGATTTAGGTATACTTCACAAATTAATTGTATTTTTAATTCATATACAGGAAAAACTTTTGTATTATATGATGATTACTATGCAGAAATTGATGAATGTAATTTTAGAGTAAAGAATAGAGGTTATTTTGTTGATAAATTCATTGGATTACCCAAAGGAATAACATCATGTTTTAGATATACTGATGGTTTTTTATATTTCTTTAAAGATGAAAACATATATAAATATAGTGAGTTCACTGATGAATATACAAAAACTAATGTGCATCCTTTATCAATAATAAACATACATTGTATAAAAGATACTATAAAAAATATTATAGAAATGTTAAAAAGTATGGTTCGTTAATTTTTTTCTTTATAAATGATTTTGTTTAAGTCATTTGATTTGTTTATTATTAGAAACCAAAATAAATTAAATAATGAAGATTGGGAAGATATATCAGAAAAATATAAACTAAGTAGTGATATGATGAGATTATTTCAAAATAACATTAATTGGAGAAAAATTGCTAGATATCAAACTTTGAGTATTGATTTTATTAGAGAATATATAGATTATCAGTTAAGAGATCATATTGATGTTATTTGTGAATACCAAGAATTAAGTGAATCATTCATTAGAGAAAATAAAGATATTATTAATTGGGAATTAGTTTTAGAACATCAGAATGTATCTTCAAGGTTTATTATCGAACATTCTTTAGAAATATCTAAACAAAAGCCTGAAGATGTTAATTATTGAATAAATTGTTTTCTTTCATTTTAAAATTTTTTCTCTATAAATGATGGATTATATTATTGAGAGAGCTGAATATAAAAACTTTTATCCTTTATCAAAACAACATTTAAATGAACCAAATAAGAAAACAGAATTAATATTGACTTTGGTGATGGATTTTGTTCTTCGAAATTTCAATTTTATATTTCTGGAAAATTAACAAAAACTGATAATTCTGATTATACAAAAACTAATATTAAACTTGTAGATAATTTCATTCCATTCTTATTTTCAAAAATAGAAGTGAAAAAACATAATAAACTTATAGATGAAGTTGAATATCCAGGTCAATTAAGTACAATTAAAGGAACAATAACTTATTCAAAAACTGAACAATTTAATAATGGATTTGAGTCTAATTTTAAAAAAAACATTTGAAACAATTGGAAGTTTATCACATCTTGGACTAGGTTTTTTTGAAAATGTTAATTTTCCAATTTACAAAGGTGGTTTCAATATAAGTTTTGTTAGATCTGAAGATGATGATGCAATTTATAGATGGAGAGATAAAAAAACTGATGGAACATATGATGATGCTACATTACCTGAAAAAGGAAAAATAACTATTGAAGAATTTTACATTAGAGTTCCAATAATTGATTATAAAACAACAAGTAAAATTCAATTGATAAATGAAATAACTAAAAGTGAAAAATTAACATTCAAATTTAATCATTGGCAGTGTATTGAAGTGAAAAATATTGTTGGAAAAAATTATAGTTTTGATATAACAAATATTTATAGAAATATTAATAATCCAAAATTTATTATAATTGGTTTTCAAAAAGGAAGATTAAATGATCAATTGTTTGATATTTCAAAGTTTGATAGCATGTATGTAAAAAATATTAGAGTTAAATTAAATGGTCATTATTATCCAGATGAGTTAATGAATTTAGACATTAATAATGATAAATTTAGAATTATGTATGAAATGTATCAAGATTATAAAAAGGTTTATCATAAAAATAATGAAATGTACTATGATCCTAAAGAATTTTTAGATAATAGACCATTATATGTGATTGATACAACAAAAACTCCTGTAAATATTTCTAGTTCAAAAAATGATATAATTATAAATATGGATTTTGATTATGATATTTTAGCTACAAGTAAGACTAATTGCTATGTGGTAGTTGTTTCAGAAAAATTATTAGAGTATAATGTAATTAAAAATGATATAAGTGAAATTTTATAAAATTGATGTAGAATTCTCATATTATAACTACTATTTTTTATCAGATAATTCTCAAATTTTATTTATACATAAAGTATGATGTAATAACTATTCAATTTTAATTTGAAAAAAATATCTTTAAAAATAGGGGAGATATTTAGAAAAAACTATTTCAAGGTCATCTTATCAGTTGAACAGGAAGTGATCATATTAATAAATAATACACTTTGTATTGAACCTATATACTAAATTTGATAGAAATCTATCAATAAATAACAAAGTTATAAGCATTTAAAGTTAAGGGATGATTGGGGTTGATTTTGAAAAAATGTTATTTTCATGAAATTTTAAGTAGATTTTGCTTGTTTTTGAAGTTTTAGATTTTTTCAATATTTTTTACTATTTTTTTATGAATATTAAGGAATAGGGGATGATTTCACCCCTTTGGATAGTTTTACTTAAAAGGGTTAGGGGTGCTCTATATATGTACCAAGTTTGATCAAAATCGAATAATTTGTTTAGAATTGTGAAGTAAAATAGTTTTTTTATTATTATATACATTATGAATCATATATGCTTCACTGAAATAACAGTTTTTTACAATGTCTTGTATAAGGTTGCCATAGCTCAATGGTAAAGTACAAGTCTCACAAGCCAAAGATTCTGGGTTCAATTCCAACCTCTGGCATTAAATTTTTGAGGACATAGTTGTCATTCAGTGGTTGGGGAAAGGTCTTTAAACGAGTGCGCATAGTTTAAATGGCTGAGTAACAAGCTGAGTAATGACAATTGTGGTTGGTATACCATTTACCTCACTCATTAATCATTTCATTCTTCAATTTCATATTCACAATGTCGTTCATTTCATTAATACAACACTACACTTACAAACACCCAACACTATTCCCATATTTCATTCTCTCCATTCACTTCTAACTAACCAAGTTGAATCAAAAATACATCATTGAATTAAGAGGGCTCTAAAGGGAAAGAAAATGTAGAAGTCATGCGACACTAGCGATATAAGTTGGAACTACGTCCAGTTTAATCCGCCGGACGAAGTGCAATATAGTCCCAAGAATCATTTCCTGTATAGTAGGTTTTCGTAGTATTTTCAACCGGAAACCCCAATTACCCCTTCCTCCCGTCTGCCGTCTCCTCGGGTAGCTACGCCCGACCTTCTCTGTCTGAATGTATGTTGAGCCGAAAGGCCAATTCTTTTCAACAATTATTGTCAATTTTCCAGTCAGTACCGGTTTTGCTGCTGTATTTTATTTCTTAACATTTTTTTATGTCATTTTGTTTTTATAAAAAATAGTAATATTTGTTTAGAAAAGTAGACTTTTTACAGCGAAATCAATTTATTCACTGATCAAATAGGGGGGTCTACTAAAATATTGAATTTCTACTTGAAACGTTTTCCAAAATCATAATTCTTGTTCAAATCTTGTTATTCTCAAAACGGTTAAAATTTATCATAGTTAGGCATAGGCTTACCATACTTATATTCTACAATTGAAGAGTTTGATTTATAAACATAAAGATACGCTTTACTAAAAACTAAGTAAATTACGTTACAAAGAATGGTTTTTGTAAATATTTCTTAAAGCTCTTAGATTGTGATCTAACTATTGGTTTTTATGTGGTTAAATATTTAATAAAAGGCATTAATTTGCAAATAAATTTCTATTTCGTATCTTTTTATGTTCAGTTGAAGATTAAAACAAAATAACATTAAATGAACGCCACAACAATTCTCAACATACGCTTAAAGCATTAAAGGATACGCTTTACTGAAAACTAATAAATCACGTTAAAAAGTAATGGTAAAAAATACCAACTGTCTATTTATTTTACGTTTTATAGTTTTGTACGGTTTATTAATTATTTTTAATAAAATAAAAAAATGATTTCACATAAACTATCATAGTTTTATGGCAATTGCAACATAACACACTAATTTCCAAACATTAAAAAATAATTGAAATGTAGCCACTTTTTTATTTGCTTCTGAAGTATGCTGAATGAATTACTACAATACATGAAAATAACACTACGTGGACAGTTTGGTTTCAAAAGCAAACATTTTGTTACAACAAATATTTTCGCGGACAGAGACGAAAACCGAAGCGAACCGTATGAATGATATCAATCATAATTAAAATAATATATTATAATTTTGCTCAATTTTCCCATTGCCATGAGAAAAGCAATTATTTTATTTCGACAACAGTTCTTACACAATTACTTTAAAAATTTTTTAGTTTTACTGATAAATATTTCACAGTATTTTTAGGAGTGATTAATTTAATATGATTCGATTAGGCCTATATAAGTTACTAAATATAACCTTTTTTTTTAAAAAACGACTGTTAAAAATAACCAACAATCAAAACAGAGAAACCAACAGAGAAACTGCTGGGAGCATATATCAATTTCCAACATATAATTTTAGACGTTCAAAGCAGATTGGACTCACCTACCTGACAGTAGTTTGGCCTCATAAACATGTATGTCAGGGGTAGTTTAGGCTCACGTAGTCTACGAGTTTGACCTCAGCAATTCACACAATACTTTGGTCTCAGTTTTTTATATGAGTACAGAAGTTTGTCATTTACCTGTCTGAGCAGTTTGGACTCATCCATTGTGGCACCACAGTACATAAGCGCTAAACACTTCGTTACCTATGAATGTATTTGTCGTTTATAAGAAATGATTATATTGCATGGATTAAAGCTGATGTTAAAACATATTAGAAATAGATTAATGTTATTCCTAGTAAATATAGAAAATGCTTGAACAATTTATTGATGATAAATAATTACATTTGCCAGAGTATTATAATATACAGATACATGAGTTAGCTGAGTATGTCACAATTTTATAAAGTCACTATTACATTTAAGTAATAGATCTTTTAAGAACAGTTAGTTACATACATTCAAAACATGACCAACATGGGTTGTATCAGTTATTACCTTGGGTACCACCAATGATTAACTTGGGTGGTATCTGTGATTATTTTGCGTAGAACCCATGTCAACTTGGGTAGTACCTGTGATCCTTGGGTAGCACCCATGGTCAACTTGAGTAGCCACCCGTAATTACCTCGATTATAAAACGTGGTTAACATAGCTAGCCCACTCGTTACTACCTTGAGTTGGACGCGTGGTCAATGTGTGGGATTGTCTTTGGTAGCAGCCATGGTCAACTTAGATAGTACTTGTGATTTTTTGGGTAGGATAGGATCTGTGGTGGACAGGACTTGGGAAGTCACATGTGATTACCTTGAGTAGACCCTGTGGTCAACTTAGGACCTTTAATTATCTTAACAGTGGTTAATATGGGTAGTACCTGTGATTACTTTAGGTAGGACCGGTGGTGAACTTGGTAGTGCCTGTGATTACCTTGGTTAAACCCTGTGATGAACGTGAGTAGCCTTACCTGATTGCCTTGGGTAGCCCCGGTGGTCAACGTGAGTACTACCTGTGATTATCTTTGGTAGGACCCGTGGCCAGCTTGAGTAGCCACCCATGATTACCTTGGGTAACACCCGTGGTCAACTTAGATAGTACCTGTGATTATTTTGGGTAGCACTCGTGGTCAATTTAGGTAGCCACCCGTAATACCAGTAATCATTTTGAGTAGTACCTGTGATTGACTTGGGTAGCTCCCATGATCAACATGGGTAGTACCTGTGATTACCTTGGTTAGTACTCTTGGTCCTCTATGGTAATATCTCTGATTACCTTGGGTAGCACCACCATTGATCATTTTGCTTATTATATGTGATTTGGGTAGCTCCCATTGTCAACTTGGATAGAATCTGTGATTACCTTCAGTATAACCCGTCGTCAACTTGGTTACTATCTGTGATTAACCTTGGGCAGCACCCTTGGTTAACTTGGGTAATAACTGTAATTACCTTGTGTATCACCAGTGATCGTTTTGGATAATATCTGTCATTACCTTGGGTAGCTTCCATGGTCAACTTCGATAGCATCTGTGATTTCCTTTGGTAACACCCATGATCAACTTGGGTAGTCACACCTCATTACCTTGGGTAGTACTCGTGGTCAACTTAGATAGTGCCTGTGATTACTTTGGGTAGGATCCTTTGTGACTTAGGAAGCCACTCATGACTACCTTGAGTAGAGCCTGTGGTCAACTTAGGTAGGACCTATAATTATTTAAGGTAAAACATGCGGTCAATTTGGGTAGCCACCCATAATTACGATGGTGAACTTGGTTAGTGCCTGTGATTACTTTGGGTAGGACCCATGGTCAACTTGAGTAGCCACCCCTTATTACATTGGCTAGCACTAGTTGTCAACTGGAGTAACCACTAGGGGAGGAAACCGTAATTAATTTGAGTAGCCACGCCTAATTATCTTGGGTAGTATCTGTAGTCAACTTGGGTATTATCAGCCATCAACTTTGAGTAGCACCAGTGCTACAAGATAACAAGTGTGATTATTTTCGGGTAGCACCCATGGTCAACTCGGACAGTACCTGTGATTACTTTGCGTAGGCCCATGGTCAACTTGAGAAGACACCCCGTGATTACCTTAAGTAGAGTCTGTGGTCAACTTAGTAGGTAGGACCTCTAATAATCTAAGATATAACACGGTTCAATTTAGGTATCCACCCATGATTACTTTGAGTAGCACCATTGGTGAACTGAACTTGTGTAATCACCAGTTGGATTACATTGGTTAGCACCTGTGGTCTACTTTACCTAGCCACTCATTATTGACTAGCCACGAGTGCTAAGCCAAGTCTATGGGACGGTGGATGGCTAAGTTTATTACGGGTACTATACGAGTTGATCATTGGTGTTAGCCATGTTGATTCACGAGTGCTAAGCCAAGCCCATTACGGAGGCTGCCAAGTTGATCCCGGGTACTACCCTAGCTGACCATGAGTTTTAGCCATGTTGATCACGAGGTGCTAGCCAAGTCCCATTACGAATGACTACCCAAGTTGATCAGTGTGGCTGCCACAAGTTGATCACGAGCTCCCAAATTAGGTCAGTGGATACTCAAGTAATTGAACATGCATTAAATTAATGCAAAACCAAACCGATCAGAACATCTTATTTCAGCAATATAATAATAGTTGAACAATTTTACTTCAATACACAAGTAAAAAAATGCAAATTTCATCCAGTATAATACTTATACTGTATTGATAAAAAATTTCAATATGTAGGCTACGAATGTTATGGTGATCGATTTCGGTAAACTTAAGCTTACCTTAATCAAAAATAAAAAATACCAAAATATATTTATTTTGTAGTGGACAATTGTACAATTGTATTACAATGGTCATGTATAAAGAATTAATGATATAACAATTAAAGTTAGGTTATTATAGCTTAAATTAAATTTCTATTAATTAATAATATATTAATAATCAATCACCTTTATATTTGTTCAGTTTATATTAATATTGTATTAAATTCATCTACCAACACATACTATGCTAATTAATTAAGAAAACTTTTTTAAATTAGTATTTTATTAATTCTCTTCGCATTGCACAGTGTTTAAATATCACTTATGTCAAGTTTTACCGTCCTAAGTCTTCTCATTGGCTGTTCAACGGAATACATCGGGAGTGGTACGAGGTTCCCAAACACTACCTCGCCCCATGACCTCAAGTTCACAAAAGGATTGCCGCTCCGCCCCGCCCCGCCCCGTCCCCCGGCTGTCATATTTTTCTGTCCTTGTTACCGTTTAGGTAAAATATTTGCTTCAAAGTTACCTTCTTATAAAATTAAAATAAATGACCTAGCAATTTTTCTACCACAACTTAATGAACTATAAATTAAATTAATAGTTACGACTTTAAACATTACTGTATTTATATTTTTAAAATAAAACAAAGGCCTAATCGTGACAGTGACTTATACAGTAACAATGGCTACACTCGTTCATCTACACTCATCACACCCATTCACTCCTCATAATCGGCGTCTTAGAAATGAATAATGAATATTTTAATATAGAAAGAATTAAAATAAAAGACTGTTTAATAATTTCTCACTTGTTGAGTTATTACATAAACATTTTATTATTAGAATCTGCAGGCTAATGTCTAATTACTGAAAATGTGTCCGAAATTAAAACTTTATTTCTATATAAAATAGTATGGTAATGACCATCTTTAAATAACTGTATAGTTGTAAGTTCATGGGAAATTGTTGTCCAGAAATAAAAGAATTGTTTGTTTAAATTTCAAAATGTTTTTCGTATGAGATTCTTTCTTATGAACACCATAAAAATAAATAATACATAACTTAAAATTAAATTACAAACATCTCAAATGCTTACTAATACAAATATTAAAAATAAATAAGCATTTTATATAACAGTGTCTACAAACATAAACCCAGCAGACGACTTAATAGTTCTGTGTACTATATTTTAAAATCATCAATCACCTTTGCTCTCAATAAAATCGACAGAGGTATAATGCATATAGTTTTAAGATTGCTTTGATTTAACCCCGCATAAATCAAAATGGTTCCTCATCCTACCATAACCACACAAAACGGAGGTATATTCGTGGATTTATCGGCTATCAATCAGTTCATAAAACTATAGGGAATATTGAATGGAAGTCTGTAAGAATGCAATTAAATACAGACTTCCATTCAATATTCCGCGCGGTTTCTGTGAATACTTAACTGTGGTGGGGGAACCCCCTGAGACCCAGTTAGAGTAGTATACATGGATGGTGTTACATTGTAGTCTACATTAATGTCAGAATGTCCAATGTTTTATTCTGGAGTCCAGTCCCGTGTTTTATTCTACCCTTACCTTTATGAGAAATATGTAATTGATAAAATGTTATGAAATCTCCCATATTGAAAATCCAACAACGAAAGTGTAAGTAATTTAAGTTTTTAATCGCAACGTCCACTTGCGGCAAAAGAACAATCAGTTATCCGTTCTGGATGGTCGTAAAAGAAGGAAATTGACCATGTTTGTATAAATAATTATTTTTTATTTAAATGTAATATATTTCAATTTTTATAAAAACTAAATGACTCTAAATTGTATTTGCATTTAGTTGTGATCGAACTGGTTTGTAAATAAAAAATAAAAATATAATATCATGGTTCGAAAGCGTGAAATACGTTGTTATTGTGTTTGCGATAGGCCGATTATTTTTCATAAGATGTAATGAATGAACTAGAACAAAACAGTATAGCTAGTAATAGCTGGGTTGGTACTTTCCACAAATCTAAAATCACTGTTAAAAATCAAGTTTAAAGATATAATCCCTAAATTATTGTATAGTTGCTAAAAATATATTAAAATCATACTAAACCATTATAAATTAACTTAAAAAGTAATTACCTGTTTTGTGTGAACAGTAAATAAGAATATTTATTCTCAATAGATTAACCAAGACTCGATGCAAGGCATAGCAAAGGCGTATGTTTGGTTTGAAGTCATCCAATGCACAATACCGCCAAGAAATGCACGCATTTCATATTGAATCGTTACAACTGAATTTCTAGAGCACCATAACTCGTCACTACGCCCTTGACCGTTCGTAGAATTCAGGAGAAACATGCGTGATTCCGTAAAAAGACAAAAATAATTATTTCAAATAAATTAATGATGAAGAATGAGCAAACTAATGGCTATATTCAACGATTGAATAATATTAATGAAGTTGGCGGTACATAATCTTTATATTATGTAATTTTGTTAGCTTACGTCCATTCTCAGTCAATGACGTCATACACTATCTCTTTTCGTTCATTCATTTTACTATACGAATTATAGTACAGTATTTAAGTTTTAAAACAAAGGCCTTATGTTTTATTACAAAAAAGTTATTATAATTCATAGCACAATGATTATACATAATTACTGAATTCATATATTTATTTTGGTATAGTATATCTTTTTTAAACAACTGATTTGAATCTCATTGAAATATAAAACAAATTATTAAAACTATGATAAGGTATATATACAGTATAGGTAATGATTTTCTTCGGAAATAAAACATCATATAAGTAAAAAATGACAATTTTAACATATTACTAAAAAGTACGATGATTAATAGATGTTATATATTTATATGCCATTATATATTTATATGCCATCTATAAAATAAAACAGCTGATTCATTTTTACTCATTATATTTTCTGATGCTTGTAACAGACGCCGTTTTAACGGCAATTACACATTAACTTGATTTGTTGTGTTCATCAATGAAGAGCGGGACCTGACCCAACAGCAGCCCTGTAAAGCTCGCTATTTATAGCTGCATGGTGTTTGTAAACTGCCCGCTGTTAATGTTCAAGGACGCCCTTTATCAGATAACTGCCACATATTTCCGGTCGCATTATTTCATCCTCCTGTCTCACTAGTAAGACGCCATTGTTGTTTGAATGCCGCCGTTCGACCTCTTTTGTTTTATCCTTTTTGTACCGAGAACAAACATAACAATTAGGGAATGTTATGGTAATATGTCTAACTAGCTCTATACAGGTGAGCTATTATTAGCTAGTAAAGCACTACAGTATTTTGTTTCGACAGAGGTTAGTTTTGGCATTCTGTAAGGGCTGTCAACAATTCCAGAATTCTATAATCATTGCATAATTCAAGGTATAGATTTGGTAATGAAATTTGTGTACTTTTTGGTGAAGTAAGCAGTCCTCTTTTATCTGAAGTGCATTCCTTATTGTTCAGATGTAAAATATATATATTTATTCGTGGTGCTAAAATGTTTATCTTTCGCTCTTTGTTATAACTTATAGTTCTAAAAGTCCACGCAGTTCATATTCTTTGATCGAGAAACCCGAGTTTATCTCACTGTTGTTACTTCCTGCTCTGAAACTCCACATAGTTAATATTCTTCGATCGAGAAACTCGAGTTTATCTCACTGTTGTCACGTCCTGTTCTGAGACTCCACATAGTTAATATTCTTCGATCGAGAAACTCGAGTTTATCACTCTTGTCACGTCCTGTTCTGAGACTCCACATAGTTCATATTCTTTGATCGAGAAACTCGAGTTTATCTCACTGTTGTCACGTCCTGTTCTGAGACTCCACATAGTTCATATTCTTCGATCGAGAAACTCGAGTTTATCTCACTGTTGTCACGTCCTGTTCTGAGACTCCACATAGTTAATATTCTTCGATCGAGAAACTCGAGTTTATCTCACTGTTGTCACGTCCTGTTCTGAGACTCCACATAGTTCATATTCTTCGATCGAGAAACTCGAGTTTATCTCACTGTTGTCACGTCCTGTTCTGAGACTCCACATAGTTAATATTCTTCGATCGAGAAACTCGAGTTTATCACTGTTGTCACGTCCTGTTCTGAGACTCCACATAGTTCATATTCTTTGATCGAGAAACTCGAGTTTATCTCACTGTTGTTACGTCCTGTTCTGAGGCTCCACATAGTTCATATGCTTTGATCGAGAAACTCGAGTTTATCTCACTGTTGTCACGTCCTGTTCTGAGACTCCACATAGTTAATATTCTTCGATCGAGAAACTCGAGTTTATCACTCTTGTCACGTCCTGTTCTGAGACTCCACATAGTTCATATTCTTTGATCGAGAAACTCGAGTTTATCTCACTGTTGTCACGTCCTGTTCTGAGACTCCACATAGCTCATATTCTTTGATCGAGAAACTCGAGTTTATCTCACTGTTGTCACGTCCTGTTCTGAGACTCCACATAGTTAATATTCTTCGATCGAGAAACTCGAGTTTATCACTCTTGTCACGTCCTGTTCTGAGACTCCACATAGTCCATATTCTTTGATCGAGAAACCCAAGTTTATCTCACTGTTGTTACTTCCTGTTCTGAAACTCCACATAGTTAATATTCTTCGATCGAGAAACTCGAGTTTATCAAACTGTTGTTACGTCCTGTTCTGAAACTCCACATAGTTCATATTCTTCGATCGAGAAACTCGAGTTTATCTCACTGTTGTCACGTCCTGTTCTGAGACTCCACATAGTTCATATTCTTCGATCGAGAAACTCGAGTTTATCTCACTGTTGTCACGTCCTGTTCTGAGACTCCACATAGTTAATATTCTTCGATCGAGAAACTCGAGTTTATCTCACTGTTGTCACGTCCTGTTCTGAGACTCCACATAGTTCATATTCTTCGATCGAGAAACTCGAGTTTATCTCACTGTTGTCACGTCCTGTTCTGAGACTCCACATAGTTAATATTCTTCGATCGAGAAACTCGAGTTTATCACTGTTGTCACGTCCTGTTCTGAGACTCCACATAGTTCATATTCTTTGATCGAGAAACTCGAGTTTATCTCACTGTTGTTACGTCCTGTTCTGAGGCTCCACATAGTTCATATGCTTTGATCGAGAAACTCGAGTTTATCTCACTGTTGTCACGTCCTGTTCTGAGACTCCACATAGTTAATATTCTTCGATCGAGAAACTCGAGTTTATCACTCTTGTCACGTCCTGTTCTGAGACTCCACATAGTTCATATTCTTTGATCGAGAAACTCGAGTTTATCTCACTGTTGTCACGTCCTGTTCTGAGACTCCACATAGCTCATATTCTTTGATCGAGAAACTCGAGTTTATCTCACTGTTGTCACGTCCTGTTCTGAGACTCCACATAGTTAATATTCTTCGATTGAGAAACTCGAGTTTATCACTCTTGTCACGTCCTGTTCTGAGACTCCACATAGTTCATATTCTTTGATCGAGAAACTCGAGTTTATCTCACTGTTGTCACGTCCTGTTCTGAGACTCCACATAGCTCATATTCTTTGATCGAGAAACTCGAGTTTATCTCACTGTTGTCACGTCCTGTTCTGAGACTCCACATAGTTAATATTCTTCGATCGAGAAACTCGAGTTTATCACTCTTGTCACGTCCTGTTCTGAGACTCCACATAGTTCATATTCTTCGATCGAGAAACTCGAGTTTATCTCACTGTTGTCACGTCCTGTTCTGAGACTCCACATAGTTAATATTCTTCGATCGAGAAACTCGAGTTTATCTCACTGTTGTCACGTCCTGTTCTGAGACTCCACATAGTTCATATTCTTCGATCGAGAAACTCGAGTTTATCTCACTGTTGTCACGTCCTGTTCTGAGACTCCACATAGTTAATATTCTTCGATCGAGAAACTCGAGTTTATCACTGTTGTCACGTCCTGTTCTGAGACTCCACATAGTTCATATTCTTTGATCGAGAAACTCGAGTTTATCTCACTGTTGTTACGTCCTGTTCTGAGGCTCCACATAGTTCATATGCTTTGATCGAGAAACTCGAGTTTATCTCACTGTTGTCACGTCCTGTTCTGAGACTCCACATAGTTAATATTCTTCGATCGAGAAACTCGAGTTTATCACTGTTGTCACGTCCTGTTCTGAGACTCCACATAGTTCATATTCTTTGATCGAGAAACTCGAGTTTATCTCACTGTTGTCACGTCCTGTTCTGAGACTCCACATAGCTCATATTCTTTGATCGAGAAACTCGAGTTTATCTCACTGTTGTCACGTCCTGTTCTGAGACTCCACATAGTTAATATTCTTCGATCGAGAAACTCGAGTTTATCACTCTTGTCACGTCCTGTTCTGAGACTCCACATAGTCCATATTCTTTGATCGAGAAACCCAAGTTTATCTCACTGTTGTTACTTCCTGTTCTGAAACTCCACATAGTTAATATTCTTCGATCGAGAAACTCGAGTTTATCAAACTGTTGTTACGTCCTGTTCTGAAACTCCACATAGTTCATATTCTTCGATCGAGAAACTCGAGTTTATCTCACTGTTGTCACGTCCTGTTCTGAGACTCCACATAGTTCATATTCTTCGATCGAGAAACTCGAGTTTATCTCACTGTTGTCACGTCCTGTTCTGAGACTCCACATAGTTAATATTCTTCGATCGAGAAACTCGAGTTTATCTCACTGTTGTCACGTCCTGTTCTGAGACTCCACATAGTTCATATTCTTCGATCGAGAAACTCGAGTTTATCTCACTGTTGTCACGTCCTGTTCTGAGACTCCACATAGTTAATATTCTTCGATCGAGAAACTCGAGTTTATCACTGTTGTCACGTCCTGTTCTGAGACTCCACATAGTTCATATTCTTTGATCGAGAAACTCGAGTTTATCTCACTGTTGTTACGTCCTGTTCTGAGGCTCCACATAGTTCATATGCTTTGATCGAGAAACTCGAGTTTATCTCATTGTTGTCACGTCCTGTTCTGAGACTCCACATAGTTAATATTCTTCGATCGAGAAACTCGAGTTTATCTCACTGTTGTTACGTCCTGTTCTGAAACTCCACATAGTTAATATTCTTTGATCGAGAAACTCGAGTTTATCTCATTGTTGTCACGTCCTGTTCTGAGACTCCACATAGTTCATATTCTTTGATCGAGAAACTCGAGTTTATCTCATTGTTGTCACGTCCTGTTCTGAGACTCCACATAGTTAATATTCTTCGATCGAGAAACTTGAGTTTGTCTCACTGTTGTCACTTCCTGTTCTGAGACTCCACATAGTTCATATTCTTTGATCGAGAAACTCGAGTTTATCTCATTGTTGTCACGTCCTGTTCTGAGACTCCACATAGTTAATATTCTTCGATCGAGAAACTCGAGTTTATCTCACTGTTGTTACGTCCTGTTCTGAAACTCCACATAGTTAATATTCTTCGATCGAGAAACTTGAGTTTGTCTCACTGTTGTCACTTCCTGTTCTGAGACTCCACATAGTTCATATTCTTTGATCGAGAAACTCGAGTTTATCTCACTGTTGTCACGTCCTGTTCTGAGACTCCACATAGCTCATATTCTTTGATCGAGAAACTCGAGTTTATCTCACTGTTGTCACGTCCTGTTCTGAGACTCCACATAGTTAATATTATTCGATCGAGAAACTCGAGTTTATCACTCTTGTCACGTCCTTGTTCTGAGACTCCACATAGTTCATATTCTTTGATCGAGAAACTCGAGTTTATCTCACTGTTGTCACGTGCTGTTCTGAGACTCCACATAGCTCATATTCTTTGATCGAGAAACTCGAGTTTATCTCACTGTTGTCACGTCCTGTTCTGAGACTCCACATAGTTAATATTCTTCGATCGAGAAACTCAGTTTATCACTGTTGTCACGTCCTGTTCTGAGACTCCACATAGTTCATATTATTTGATCGAGAAACTCGAGTTTATCTCACTGTTGTCACGTCCTGTTCTGAGACTCCACATAGTTAATATTCTTCGATTGAGAAACTCGAGTTTATCACTCTTGTCACGTCCTGTTCTGAGACTCCACATAGTTCATATTCTTTGATCGAGAAACTCGAGTTTATCTCACTGTTGTCACGTCCTGTTCTGAGACTCCACATAGCTCATATTCTTTGATCGAGAAACTCGAGTTTATCTCACTGTTGTCACGTCCTGTTCTGAGACTCCACATAGTTAATATTCTTCGATCGAGAAACTCGAGTTTATCACTCTTGTCACGTCCTGTTCTGAGACTCCACATAGTTCATATTCTTTGATCGAGAAACTCGAGTTTATCTCACTGTTGTTACGTCCTGTTCTGAGGCTCCACATAGTTCATATGCTTTGATCGAGAAACTCGAGTTTATCTCACTGTTGTCACGTCCTGTTCTGAGACTCCACATAGTTAATATTCTTCGATCGAGAAACTCAGTTTATCACTGTTGTCACGTCCTGTTCTGAGACTCCACATAGTTCATATTCTTTGATCGAGAAACTCGAGTTTATCTCACTGTTGTCACGTCCTGTTCTGAGAATCCACATAGCTCATATTCTTTGATCGAGAAACTCGAGTTTATCTCATTGTTGTTAATTCCAGTTATGAGACTACATGCAGTTCATATTCTTTATTATATTTTTCATTATTCATTATTAAGTCGTCAACATATGGACGATTATGAGGGGCGAACGAGTGTGATGATTGTATATGAAAAATTTTAGTCATCGTTACTAAATGAGGTAACAATTCCTAGAGAGATTAATATCCCTATGGCTAGGGCAACTACATTTTGTGTAATGTGTGAGTTTTGGAATGTTGGAATGATTTTCAGCAAACCGACAAACCTGGCACTCAGTTCTCTTCCCTACACAACATCTGAACCTTGACTACCATCCAACATGGACACCCCACTCTTCTCTAGAGTGTCCACGTCGATGATAATCATTGAGCGGGCGTCGTGTCGGTATTAAAGAGGACCGAGCATAGAATCCATTGCCTACAATCTCCTCAACACTCTGTCCTCAAGTTTCTGGGTTACAGTGTGAGTATTACTGGTCTGGTTTTTTATCAGTATAATGTACTTACAAAAATCTTAAAGTCAATTTGACAAATTTTGAAAATACCGCTCTCTTCACAATTATGTTCAGATAGACGTCGGATAAACATACAAACAATATGCTCGTGGCGCATGGAAATGTCCAACTACTTATTTTAATTACGTATGATAATGTAACATCAGCTATTAGGTGGTACATATCAAGTGTCGGTGTCATAGGCAGGTGTGAGAGGAAGTGTAACATAGTGCCATTTCTGTTGTTTGGTGGGGGGGGCCGGGGGGGGAGAGAGTAACTAAGTGAATGTGCAAAGAAATGAATCACACTCACAACTCTACGAACAAATTGTGCTTTTAGGATACATATGAACACAGTAACAAGACATGTAGTATGAATTAAGTGATTTATTCTTTCAGAAAGGAACACTTTCTGAATAACAAACTCTTGTTGAATGAAATGCAGTTAGTTAGTTTGTAACGAAGACAGGTCACATATTATTGCGAATTACCTGTTGTATATGACGTGTGAAAGGCGTGTGGGCGACTGTTATACTCTTGAGAGATTGCTGGCGTGGGCGGACACAAGCCAAGTACAGTACAGTAATTAAGTTAACTACATGAGGTGTGGTCCCATACAAATAAAAACTTATTGATACAAATTGGAACAAATCCTAGAGTTTATCAAATGTCCTTTATATATGTCATCTGTTGGTCATGCGTGTGAGTACGAGACACCAGCCATCTGCCAACTTCGCAGTAATGGCTCGTGCTTTTTGTTAAATAATGTAGCCAGTGTGGAATTTATTTCCTGCTTACATTTGTCAAAAGTGTTAGCATTTGGAAATATTTTAAATCCGCAAACATTTGCACAGGGGGTTGTACACGTGAGGACTTGCACATGTGCATGTCCACCTCAGCATGCTCACGAGCTGTCCTTGGGTGTAATAAATACCCCCTTTAGTGTTACCACGTCTGTGGCTTGTATCTTCCCAGAACGTACAGCTCATTAGATTGTTCTCGGTGCTACTACACCTTTGACATGTACCTACCCTAACGTCCTACAGCTCATTAGATTGTTCTCGGTGTTACTACACCTGTGGCATGTACCTACCCTAACGTCCTACAGCTCATTAGATTGTTCTCGGTGTTACTACACCTTTGACATGTACCTACCCTAACGTCCTACAGCTCATTAGATTGTTCTCGGTGTTACTACACCTGTGGCATGTACCTACCCTAACGTCCTACAGCTCATTAGATTGTTCTCGGTGTTACTACACCTGTGGCATGTACCTACCCTAACGTCCTACAGCTTATTAGATTGTTCTCGGTGTTACTACACCTTTGACATGTACCTACCCTAACGTCCTACAGCTCATTAGATTGTTCTCGGTGTTACTACACCTTTGACATGTACCTACCCTAACGTCCTACAGCTCATTAGATTGTTCTCGGTGTTACTACACCTTTGACATGTACCTACCCTAACGTCCTACAGCTTATTAGATTGTTCTCGGTGTTACTAAACCTTTGGCATGTACCTACCCTAACGTCCTACAGCTCATTAGATTGTTCTCGGTGTTACTACACCTGTGGCATGTACCTACCCTAACGTCCTACAGCTCATTAGATTGTTCTCGGTGTTACTACACCTTTGACATGTACCTACCCTAACGTCCTACAGCTTATTAGATTGTTCTCGGTGTTACTAAACCTTTGGCATGTACCTACCCTAACGTCCTACATCTTATTAGATTGTTCTCGGTGTTACTACACCTTTGGCATGTACCTACCCTAACGTCATACAGCTTATTAGATTGTTCTCGGTGTTACTACACCTTTGGCATGTACCTACCCTAACGTCCTACATCTTATTAGATTGTTCTCGGTGTTACTACACCTTTGGCATGTACCTACCCTAACGTCATACAGCTTATTAGATTGTTCTCAGTGTTACTACACCTTTGGCATGTACCTACCCTAACGTCCTACAGCTTATAAGATTGTTCTCGTTGTTACTACACCTTTGGCATGTACCTACCCAAACGTCCTACAGCTCATTAGATTATTCTCGGTGTTACTACACCTTTGGCATGTATCCCCTTTATAAGTACAATTAATTAGTTCGTTCCTAGAGTTATTTTACCGTAGGGGATATATTATCCACATTTAGTCCCTAAAATTAGCACCATTCCTTCTAAATAATGGGCGCTTCTAACATCGTTCATCTAATTCCACCATTTATCTGTATCTCTAAAATTACCGATAAACTAAAACGGAAGGAGAAGTCTGCAGGTGGCGGTGAGGGCGATAACGAGGAAATATGGCTACCCCTTCACATCATTCACTCAGCCCGGCGGCCCAGGAGGCGTGGAGTCATGGTGAATAGCTCACTGGAGCTAGTGTTTCTTTCTACTTATAAAAACATATTTAAAGAAGTCATTTACAATATTTTTTTTATACGGTATTAAACTGTATATGCAACTACAGAAGTGATTATTTAAGATAGGAATGGCTTAAATATAATTCACCATTGTAGAGCTGCTCTGGAAATCTCCCGCACTCAGAACAAAAGTCACGCCTTTGTTCACAATTTACTTGCCTCTCCATATTTACATAAAAAAAAAAAAAAAAAAAAATGAAGAGGATGATGTTGTAAATGTTATATTGTCGAATATACATTCTCAGTTCATACCTATTTCAGTCCTTTCACTCTAGAAACAGAAACCACGGCGTTTCTCTTCTTTAGTCAACTATTTTTATTTTACATGATTGATATTGAGATTAGTTGAAGCCCTAATTATTGAAAGCAATACTTTTCATAGTGTTTTTGAGGTAAAGAAAGTTTTGCCTAATTCCTTTTGGAAACAATTTTGTCAAGTATTTAACAAATTACCTTATTTTTCCATGCATAAGATATTTATATATGAAGCCTAGAAAATCTAAAAGATCTAAGTGCCAATATTTGGGAAGTATTGGGAAACAACAAACAGCCAAATATTTTACTAAGAATTGAAGAATACAGTGAACACAATTTTTAATGTTAAAAAAAGTACAAATACATATTCAGTGAAGAAGTAAGTCAGTTAAATATAAAAAAGGTCACAAAAAATAAAATAATTTCTAAAAAATTCAGAATTATCTAAGTTCAGACTCATTGTCCGTATTTGATATATGTAGAAATTTCCTAGAAGAACTCCTTATTAGTCTCTGAAATGAAACTAAGCATGGTTCTTAAGTCCAATTTTTTTGTCTTCAGATAAAGGGAGAGCTAGGCATATTTTCTATTTCCATAAAAAAAGTCGTTCATTTTGACACCTTTATTAAAAACATACTTTTCGAATTCTCGAATATCACTTAAATTTGGTTTTGTTAAAACAAATCCTGGATGATTTTTGTCTATTTCCATCCATGATACTTTTGATATCCCGAGATTTTTTGTGTTTATAAATTCTGATGACCTCTATTTAAAATAAAAAAAAAAAAAACTTGTCACCCACATCAAGAACCTTAAAGGGTTTTCACGGTCTAGTAGTTCTATCACACTTTTCACGTCCTGGACTGATTCCATCACGTACAGGATTAGCCCTTTTTCTATGATAGCAAAATCTCTGTCAGCCGAGAAGCTATGACCAGACATGAGATATTTGTGTTCAATTTTATAAAAAATTCTGGTAGCTACTAGGTATTTACATAAAGGTATTTACATATGTACATAAAGAGGAGCACCCTGTTTTTTCATGTTGCCTGCGCAGTTGTCACTCCAAAGCTTTTTTATGCTCATAATATGCCTGTAATCATAGCGTAGAATACGCAAGAGGCCATTTGATTGTCCGTGCCAAAGGCACATAACATCATAAGTAAACCACAACAATGCCACGTGGCACATAGATCAGTTAGACTGCCAACACAGCTGGAGATACACCAAGCGGATTCTGTTGGCTAAAGTAGTTACTACTAGGAACACAAATGGGACTTAAATCATTTAGTTGGGCATTGGCCTTGGCACTTACATTACATTGATGAGAAAATATGAAAAATGCCAATTAGGTCATTTAGAATTTCTACGCTTCATATGTAATTGGACGTTTTTTCTTTAAATAAAAATGGAGTTAAGGAGAAAATAAAGAATTGTTTTAAAATTGACTCATCAAATAGCCATTAAAGGGTGGAAGTAGTTTGATCAGTCGGATTAGAAGTTAAATCATAGTGTTTTTATGTGTTCCACGACTTGTGATTTCTGAAATACGGAAGTATTGCATGCTGTATTTTCATAGTGTGTGTAACTGTAAACTCTTAACGTTTTATTCTTATCAGAAGTGACTGATATGAGTGAGTAATCGATAGTTTTATCTCCCCTCCACCGAAGGCCTCTTATCGTCTAACTTATCAGTTGGTTCGGTGTAGTAACTAACTGACGGTATCTCAATGTTTTAATGAACAACACCTTACCATACTATGAATTAGTTTTACATTTTAAACTTTGAGAATTTTGCTCTTATAATTAATATATACGGCCTGTTCTCCACAACATACTGTCACACCTGCTGTGTCTATGTACTGACTGCTGTTAATTGGTTCGGATTAGTAATGATTTCTTGTTTTCAATTTCGAATGTAGATATGCACATGTTATGAACACAGAATATTGTTTTCTTAGGTTTCCATGATGAGTATTTAAAATCGATAAATATAACTGAGAAATACGGTATTATTAAATAAACATTAAAGTTATTCTCGAGATCAAATTGCAGTGCTATTTTTTTTTTAATTAAACCCATTTTTTAAATTAAATTACTAATTTTTAGTAGTTTATTATTTATCTGTGCTTAAAACATTCTACATACGATGGTGAAATAACAAACGCCACAATTACGATCAATGAAATATGAATTTAAAGTGCTATTTAGACTGTACAAATTGGTTTATTTGTGTATGTGGTTGAGTTATTGTGTTGAAGTACACCAGGAGGAGGAAATACGAGTTCGTATATATAACGCGAGTTCATTCATATAACCTAGTATTAGTATGGATTGAAACCGGTGAGGGGAAGGTTTGCCTATAGGGTTGATATTTAATTACAGAATCTATTGATCGAGAGTTAACTTACCTACAAAGAGATCAATGTATTTAAAAAAATTATAAAATAAAGTGTTCTATAATACTTATACCCTTGGGCCCGACGTATTCATCTCGTAGAAAAGTAGATAACAGTATTCTGCAGGCGAGTTGGATGTGATGTATTGTGAGAGTGTATGTATCGGACTTAAGCTCTTGAGTAGATGATATACTTCATCATGTTTTTGAAAACGTCTCGCCTTTGTTACTTCAATACCTAACAAGTTAGTAAAGTTATGTTTAAGGGAGCTTTTATTAATTATTGGGGGAACCAAATAGAAAATACTTTCCTCTCACCCAAACTCAAAATTTTCAATTGCAACCTATTCCATATGTAAATTGTAGTATCTCCATATATTCATAAAGAAATAAGTGCATTGAATTTCTCTCATAAGTATTTTTTTATAAATATAAACGAAGATGTTATTTCTGAGTTTAGTTAGTTTCAATAAGCTAGAAGCTCTAACTCGTACGTAACTGCTTTAGTATAAGAAGACAATGAAAAAGACTGGTCCATCTCAGTGGTTGGAGGAGTGGCCAGGCAAGTGTCTTATTGTGGATATTTTGCTTACAGTGTGTCGCGTATTGGGTTTCTGACATGTTTTTTTACGACATTCACGATCATGTTACATTGATGAATTAACTAACAACGCGGTTCTTTTTCGGAGAGTTTACCTCTGAAAGTTATTTTTATTCTTGAGGTGTGTTTTTCCGAGCCATATGGAAAAGTCAGACAATCAGTTGATATAGGAACGTAACACAATACGTGTTCAAGGCTGAGTATCGAATATTGCAGGTCTCTTGTCATTCTCTACGTGCTACTTTCATTGTTTTGTCCATACAGTTATCGAACTAGGTAGAGGAGACGTGGCAATGAATGAAAAAAAGACGGATGAAGTGTCTTGATGAAATCAAATATGATTGGTTTAGGTAGACATCAAACAGTGAACCTTTTACAACAAACTAAAAATATGATTGGTTTTGGTAAACATCAAACACTGAACCTTTTACAACAAACTAAAAATATGATTGGTTTTGGTAAACATCAAACACTGAACCTTTTACAACAAACTAAAAATATTATTGGTTTTGGTAAACATCAAACACTGAACCTTTTACAACAAACTAAAAATATGATTGGTTTTGGTAAACATCAAACACTGAATCTTTTACAAAAAACTAAAAATATGATTGGTTTAGGTAAACACCAAACACTGAACCTTTTACAACAAACTAAAAATATGATTGGTTTTGGTAAACATCAAACACTGAACCTTTTACAACAAACTAAAAATATGATTGGTTTAGGTGAACACCAAACACTGAACCTTTTACAACAAACTAAAAATATGATTGGTTTTGGTAAACATCAAACACTGAACCTTTTACAACAAACTAAAAATATGATTGGTTTTGGTAAACATCAAACACTGAACCTTTTACAACAAACTAAAAATATGATTGGTTTAGGTAAACATCAAACACTGAACCTTTTACAACAAACTAAAAATATGATTGGTTTTGGTAAACATCAAACACTGAACCTTTTACAACAAACTAAAAATATGATTGGTTTTGGTAAACACCAAACACTGAACCTTTTACAACAAACTAAAAATATGATTGGTTTTGGTAAACATCAAACACTGAACCTTTTACAACAAACTAAAAATATGATTGGTTTTGGTAAACATCAAACACTGAACCTTTTACAACAAACTAAAAATATGATTGGTTTTGGTAAACATCAAACACTGAACCTTTTACAACAAACTAAAAATATGATTGGTTTAGGTAAACATCAAACACTGAACCTTTTACAACAAACTAAAAATATGATTGGTTTTGGTAAACATCAAACACTGAACCTTTTACAACAAACTAAAAATATGATTGGTTTTGGTAAACACCATACAGTGAACCTTTTACAACAAACTAAAAATATGCTACACAGTAAATAATTTTTGTTTGGTAAAATACTGTATTCATACTCTGAAAACTCTTTAACCTTGACTAGAATGGCTTTAGTGTCTGCAGAGGCTGTCGGCTATGTTAGTTTTAATTACATAATAACAATGTTATTTGCGAATCAATATGTTTTCATTATTTATTGACCAAAAGTTGTGTATGTGGTGTCATTTTAAACGTTATCATATTACGGGATTTGCTTTTGATATTTCGAATACACACCTACTTTTGAAAAATAGGTGAAAATAAAACCAAACTAAATATTTGTTATATATCTTTCTATAAAACTAATTAGGAATTTGCAAAGTAATTCCAATGTGCAATTTCATTCTTTAAAATAGCATTGTTCTCATGTGATTAAACCAACATGGTCGACAGCCTCCGCAGACTCTGAATGTACTACATGTTTAAGAACATTTTAGAAAATTGTGCCTAGCAACTTCGTTGTTGAAAATTAAAATCGTTATTGCTATCGATTGGTATAATTTGATCGGAGTAAATACTCTCAAACAGGATGTTTGCTGTATGTATTGTCTTTTTTAAATATCTTATTAAATGCTCATTTATATGTTTTATTGTAAGAGTCCATTTAAAGTTATATTTTTCTAAGCGTCTTGATTGAACCTTTTCAACAATAACAATATAATATTATGGACTGTAAAATAGTTTTGACAAACAATAGAGAGCAGTTCACCAACACATGACAACCCGTGTCAAGAGACCTACATCAAACTGTCACGTCATGTCAAAGGAGAAACGCTTTCTCTATTCTCTGACAGAGACCTCGTCAAACTTAATATAATGTATTAAGTTGAGTTTATGAATAAATTTATTTACACAGTTATTACAAAACAGTGGAAAAATAATTTCCAAATACATGCTTTGAAATTAACTGATCGCTGTTTCAAATGATTGTGATCAGAGAAATTAATCAATAAACATTTTACTTACTGTTTCTAATATGAGCATAGTTCTTCATTTTATATATGTATATCGTATGGTTTGTTGTCAGCTACCATTTGTTAATTAATAAGCTGCGATGTATATTTGGATAAATATCCGTAAGTCATGATTGAATATTATTATTATTGTGTATATATATATATATAATATTGTGTATTACGAACATATCATCTGGTAGCTGGATTGTCACGATTTTGTTATCCAGCTATGGCAGCTACTACAAAATAATTTATTCATTAATGACATGCTAAGAAGCCGTCAAAAACAAAATGAAATAAAAATCAATTTTAAACCAAACACATATTTACGAAAATACATTTACAAGTAAACTATATCATTACATTGTACACAGAAATTAACACACTTCTTAAAAAAAGTCATGGATTCAATTTATTCACAAAAGGTTTTAAAATGTTCCTGTTGTTTACATCAACTGGTAATTGGTTTTAAAAATTTGGTCCTAAAAACTGAATAGAACACTTAAAAAGCTCCTTTCTGCATGCACATAAAATGCACCAACAGTGTTCAATCCGTTCCAAAAATAAATAACAGTATATAAATTAAATTTTTTAAAAAGAGTAAATTTATTGCATGGTCTTTATTATGTGAGTAAATAAAAATATCACAAAACATGAGAAATATATTACTGTCTTCTTGACAGCAATTATTCTATTTATATTGGCAATTAACGTTTTAAATATAGTGCTAAGCCACGGCAGAGAGCTCCAGTAATCACTGGTTTTTGTTTAGTTATATGTGTATTTACTGATAAATAAACACGGCACACTCACTACAAAATGCTGGATGGCCTCGTGGCACTCGTAGACATTGCTGGTAAGTCATAATCTTTTCCCAACGTTTTCACCCAACTGATGCGGACAATTCATCCCTATCGATGGTTGACGTAGACATTGCTGGCAAGTCATAATCTTTTCCCAATGTTTTCGCCCAACTGATGCCGACAATTCAGATGTATTGTTCTGACGGGAGGATGTGGAAGCCCCGGCACTACCCTTCTCATCTGTCACCCTCCTGTGAGAGAACCACCCCCGCGAACTCTGACGTCCGCTCCAGCTCTCCATCAGTCCATGAGTCATCTTGGTTGTCAAAAGTGGGCTTATATCACAAACCAGAATAATAAATTTGGAATATTAATTCTTTTCATAACCATTATTTCATACAGCATCTTTTTCTTTGAAATATATAATTTTGTGAAATATTGTTCTAAGTTGGTATTGTTGGAGATTTACCACGATTTTGTGAAGAAAACGTGGTTGAAGTTCATTTGATATAATCAAGTCTTATATTTTGTTAATAAAAATTGATACCGTGACATTATCAAGCCAATTGGTGTTGCTACTCTGAAATAAAGCTGGTGTATTTGAAACAAACTACCAGAAAGAATGCAACAATAGTTTACTAACTATCAGATACATCGTCAATTTAAATCTATAACATAAAATCTCACATGAATATATATATCTGGTGATTCGCCTCACACAACATTAAATGTTACCGTTATATAAGTCTAAAAAGTTACTGTTGTTTGAAATTATCAAACGCATTATAATAATACTTTTAAATGGTGTTAGGAACTAAAATTATTATTTTTTGTTTAATCACAGTATTAACATGATTTTTTGAAAGCTTTATTAACATATGCCTTTTTTATAGTCACAAATCAATTGTAGACCTATTATACGTTAAAGAAAAATAATGTTCTTTTTTAGAAAAATAAAATTATACAAATTTGTAAAAAAAGATATGACGAAAATCAGAATTTTACATTGTAGAATTATGGTCCTTTGCATACTTACCTTCTTTATGACTTGTATTTTTGCTTTAAATATGCCCAACACTGTGATATCTAGCGTGATGCAATGTATCCATATGGAAACACCTTCGTTTATGTAAGCATGTTTTGGACTTAAGTCATATATTCAACCACAAGGAGTCTTTATTTGTAAGGCTTACAAACTAAATGTTTTTCATACGTGTCTCACAGTAGATGTTTTTAGAAATATTTCTTATTATATAACAACAGTGACTATGTTCAAAACAGTATTGTATTATGAACAATAAATGAATTTGATTTGTAAGCGTATTTTTTCATTCTCAGCTCTTATTCTCAACTTCTTGTTAACTCAATCAGGTGGTGTAACAGAGTAAGTGGATAAAACATGAAAGGCGGTCATGAACCAACTCGTAGTTAACTTCCACCATGCGTTGTTCCAGAGCAAGTGGATAAAACATGGAAGGCGAGTCATGAGCCATCTCCTGGTTGACTTCTATCAGGTGTTGTAGCATAGCCAGCGGATAAAACGTGAAAGGCGAGTCATGAGCCAACTCCTGGTTGACTTCTATCAGGTGTTATAGCAGAGCAAGCGGATAAAACGTGAAAGGCGAGTCATGAGCCAACGCCTGGTTGACTTCTATCAGGTGTTGTAGCAGAGCAAGCGGATAAAACGTGAAAGGCGTGTCATGAGCCAACTCCTGGTTGACTTCTATCAGGTGTTGTAGCAGAGCAAGCGGATAAAACGTGAAAGGCGAGTCATGAGCCAACTCCTGGTTGACTTCTATCAGGTGTTGTAACAGAGCAAGCGGATAAAACGTGAAAGGCGAGTCATGAGCCAACTCCTGGTTGACTTCTATCAGGTGTTGTAGCAGAGCAAGTGGATGAAACATGAAAGGCGAGTCATGAGCTAACTCCTGGTTGACTTCTATCAGGTGTTGTAGCAGAGCAAGTGGATGAAACATGAAAGGCGAGTCATGAGCCAACGCCTGGTTGACTTCTATCAGGTGTTGTAGCAGAGCAAGCGGATAAAACGTGAAAGGCGTGTCATGAGCCAACTCCTGGTTGACTTCTATCAGGTGTTGTAGCAGAGCAAGCGGATAAAACGTGAAAGGCGAGTCATGAGCCAACTCCTGGTTGACTTCTATCAGGTGTTGTAACAGAGCAAGCGGATAAAACGTGAAAGGCGAGTCATGAGCCAACTCCTGGTTGACTTCTATCAGGTGTTGTAGCAGAGCAAGTGGATGAAACATGAAAGGCGAGTCATGAGCTAACTCCTGGTTGACTTCAACCATGTGTTCAGGGACGCCGTGGTTTATCCTTGTTACCTGGCGAATTGCCGTCACTTACATATTGTTGTTGTTCCGTAATAAATGTGTTTTCGTAGTACGTTTTATTATACGGCGTGTTTCTTGATAGTAAAACGGTAACCTCTGTCTTGGTTGAGCCAAATGGTCACTGGCGTATAAACTAGTTGCTACTTTAGTTACGGAAAGGAATAAGAAATTACATAATGGTAACAGTTTCAATTTTAAGTCTCATAGTATTAATTGTGATTTAGATTATTGTAAAAGTTTTTAATTATTTAAGAATAGCAGTTAGGCTCTTTCCTCAATATTATTTTATACACGGTGTCCCAGTAAGATTGCCTGATTTAAATTCTAACACAACATTTAAATCTTCTCTAAATTTAAAAATAACATAAAAATCTTAAAGTACACTACTTCCTCTTACTCATGAAAGAATACGTTGGATAAGCGACTTCAAGTAGCCCAAAGATAATTATCACGAGGTGTTAAATCGCGTGATCTTGCAGAACAGTTGTAATAATCTTTTCCTAAAATTAACCGTTCTGGGATCCGGTCATGCAATAAATCAACTGAGTACAGCAGGTAGCATCATCTTGAACATAGATGTTTTCTACAACCATTTCCTCAATTTGAGGCTAAAGAAACTCTCTTATCATTTCACGTTAACTTTCGCAACTCAAAATCAAGGCTTCTTGATCCGCGTTTTCATAAATGTATTAAATAAATCACTCAGTTACCGTAAACCATTGATTTTTAATATAATCAAGGCCAAAACCCACACCAAACTGTAACTTGTGGTTAATAAAACGGGTTTTCATGAATGAGTACGGTATAGGATTTTACGTCCTTAAATTTAGGCAGTTTTTCTTATTTAGGTTACATAACCACTGATTCAGAAATGGCTTCATCACTTAAGAGCAACGTTTTTGAAAAGTAATAGTTGTAAAAAATAACGCCGTCATATGGTATCACTGGTTTGATCTCTTGTTTGATCTCTTGTTTGATCTCTTGTTTGATCTCTTGTTTGATCTCTTGTTTGATCTCTTGTTTGATCTCTTGTTTGATCTCTTGTTTGATCTCTTGTTTGATCTCTTGTTTGAATTGATTTTTTAAAGGGAACGCGTGAATGTCTCTTTTCCAAAAATCTGTGAAAGTAGCTCCAAGTCTTACTCCTTATTACGCCGACGAATCGATGTTCTTGGATTTTCCTCGACAATAATTCGCACAGCATTGAAAATTTCGTCAATCGTCACTGCTCATATTACGCCTAACACTGAACCAGCGTCTTCAAGTTTCTGTATCAGTTTTAAGGATGACCATCATTGTGTGTTTTTTACCGTTTCGTAAAGAAATTTATTTGACATGTTTTTCCGAACTAACACAACAGGGCTGGACTGTGGGTTTTCTGAACTCTCTATATACTATAAACTAGTAAACACAGTTTTAGCATCTCAAGTGCAAGATCCAGGTAAATCCGCCAAAGTTTATCTGACCCAGTAAATCTGCACAGCGTCAGCTTATTGTCGTCTACAAGTAGGCCATTAAACTGATGACAGTTGAAGCCCACGCCATTTTTTGTTGGACATCCAAGAAAAATACGTTGTTGAGAAATATCACTGGCATTTATAAAATTACGTGAGTTAACTTTTTTTTATTTACTCAATCGGACATTACAAGCTGAAACATTACAAATTAATTTTTTACAAACAATTAATTGTTCGCGTAGTTTGAGTCTGTTTATGGGATTTATTTAGAACAGTTCCATTAATGGAATTGACGAACAATGCTTCAAACTTTTGAATTTCGTATCTCTATTCTACTAGCTGGTGAAAGCTGGAAAAGAATAAACTGTTAGGCAATGGCTAATGAAAGTTACACAACATTATGTTTTCGTCAAGTCCACGTTAATGGCATGTAAGTTACTTGTCAACACATTACACAACATTATGTTTTCGTCAAGTCCACGTTAATGACATGTAAGTTACTTGTCAACACATTACACAACATTATGTTTTCGTCAAGTCCACGTTAATGACATGTAAGTTACTTGTCAACACATTACACAACATTATGTTTTCGTCAAGTCCACGTTAATGACATGTAAGTTACTTGTAAACACATTACACAACATTATGTTTTCGTCAAGTCCACGTTAATGACATGTAAGTTACTTGTCAACACATTACACAACATTATGTTTTCGTCAAGTCCACGTTAATGACATGTAAGTTACTTGTCAACACATTAAACAACATTATGTTTTCGTCAAGTCCACGTTAATGACATGTAAGTTACTTGTCAACACATTACACAACATTATGTTTTCGTCAAGTCCACGTTAATGACATGGAAGTTACTTTTCAACACATTACACAACATTATGTTTTCGTCAAGTCCACGTTAATGATATGTGAGTTACTTGTCAACACATTACACAACATTATGTTTTCGTCAAGTCCATGTTAATGACATGTAAGTTACTTGTCAACACATTACACAACATTATGTTTTCGTCAAGTCTACGTTATTGACATGTAAGTTACTTGTCAACACATTTTACTTAATATTTGGTTATTTTAGGTAGTAATAGAAGGTTTCTGTATTTTGACTGTATCGTAATATTGCTTGTTCATATATTAAAACTAATTGAATTATTGTACTAAGAAATCAAATTTAGATCCTAGCCCTTTGTATATAGAAATGGTTTTACTTTTGAAGAAAGTTATTGATAATGATTCCTTATCTATGAGCAATAAAAAGCTTATAGCAGGAATTTTTACTGTCCTGCCGGCATTACCAAAATGAAAATGAATATTCTATTTATTGAATCATGGATGATAGTCTGAGGCCCAAGACAGGTGTTGGTATACGACGCGTGCAGGAGTATCCGCATTATAATATAATTATTGTAGTGTTACACAGACTATATCATAGTACAAACTCTTTACAAAGTAATATAATGTGTTTACAACCTTATAATAAGACTGGTCGGCACTGGTAGCGCAGTGCTGTAACCCAGCTACTTAAGTGTTGAGAATATTGTAGGCGATAGGTTCTACTAATAAGCCGGGTCCTAATACCGACCCGGTATCCGCTAAATGGTTTGGACACAGCTAAAGAAGTTTGGAATTTCCATATTGGATGGTAGTCAAGGTTCGGATGTTGTGTAGGGAAGAGAACTGAGTGTCAGGCTTGTTAGTTAGCTGAAAATCAGATTAACACTTTGTGGTTCGTATTCCACGTAAAGCTGTAGGTCCCCTAGTTACCCTGGCTATTGGGCCATTACTAAATAGCTCTTTCTGGGAACAGTCGACCTTAGTTAGGAACAATGCTACATTCGTTCATCTACACTCATTACACTCATTGAACCCTCATATTGACCCATATCTTGACGAAAGGCATCTTAATAATGAATAACAAAACTTAGTATACTATGAAAGTAAACGTTGCTTGGGGAATTCACTTTGGAAAGATTGATTTGTCAATTATTATTGTCACCTGTGTTGTCAAGGCCTTCGTGGATAGCGGCGTTCGCAAGCCAGCTTCCTAGTTCCCCGTTGTTCCGTATAAGGCGGTAGCTCTGCTGTACAAGGAAACTTAGCCGATAGCACTTCACTGTAATACCTGCCAGCTATTCACGACATCAAATAACTTTCCTTTTAATGTGGAACGAAGATCAAATAGCACTATGTTCATTCGATAAGCGCTTTTAACAAGACTACGTAAATAAATTGCTCAAATAATATGTGAGTGCAATGTGTATGATGTTTATTTATATTAGCATCATGTCGGCACTTTGTGTTTGGTAGTTTTTCATCTATTAGTTAGACGGCTTAACTGTTGTACCTTTTTCATCCCTGATAGTAAAATATTCCCACAGATAATTAGCTCTACGCAGATGGCTCACAGTATACGGGAAACACGTGAGCGCTGTTTAAAGGTACATTTACACTGCACGCGCCGCGATTGCCAAACGTTTCTAATCGTTCGCAAATAGATCCGTGCACGAACAGCGTTTGCAAATCGACCCAATTTCAACTGCGTGGACGCGGTCAAACATTCATTGTTTGCGAGCATTCATAGTGAATTCAGTGTACCCATGGCACCCGCATGATCGAAGTTGGCTATGTGTGCAGCTTCAATTGTATTTTTTTCTGAACTAGAAAAGAAGAAACGAAGGAGGAGACGTACAGTGGGGGTTCTTCATTTCTGTCAAAGAAATTGTAATTTTTCATAAGTTTATTTTAATGGAACTTGTGATCCGGTTGCTACAATTCAGGTTTTATCTTCATACGAAGAAATTAGTGATAGGCACTTCTCACTTTCCCACTACATATATATTAAATAAAAACACATCATGTATTGAAAGTAGTATAATAAAAAGTAACTCTGTAAAAAAGTAAATAGCAAATGAAAACAAACCGTCAGTGAAGGTACGTCAAACTGGACTGGATATACGGTAGTTGCAAACAAAAATGCCTGTCTAGACAGGACGCGCCGCGAACACAAATCCCTTTGATGATTCGTTGAAAAACCGACAGCGATCGGATCGACTCCGCGCACGCACGAACGGTGTTTGCAAACAGTGTTTGGCGCGGGTGAATAGTTTCAACGAATATCACTGTACGTGTATGGTTGGGCGGGTGGGTGAATATCACTGTACGTGTATGGGTGGGCGGGTGGGTCGATATCATTATACGTGTATGGGCGGGCGGGTGGGTCGATATCACTGTATATGTATGGGTGAGCGGGTGGGCCGATATCTTTATACGTGTATGGGCGGGCGGGTGGGTCGATATCACTGTATATGTATAGGTGGGCGGGTGGGCTGATATCTTTATACGTGTATGGGCGGGCAGGTGGTTCGATATCACCATACGTGTATGGGCGGGCGGGTGAGTCGATATCACTGTATATGTATGCGTGAGCGGGTGGGCCGATATCTTTATACGTGTATGGGCGGGCGGGTGGGTCGATATCACTGTATATGTATGGGCGGGCGGGTGGGTCGATATCACTGTATATGTATGCGTGAGCGGGTGGGCCGATATCTTTATACGTGTATGGGCGGGCGGGTGGGTCGATATCACTGAATATGTATGGGTGGGCTGGTGGATCGATATCACCATACGTGTATGGGCGGGCGGATGGGTCAATACTACTTATTGTATGTGTATGACCCACATGTGTACTTTAAATATTGATAAAATATGATAATTGGGTTTATATTATAACATTGCTGAAGTTCATGTGTAAGTACTTATGGATCTTATTACTATTTAGTTTGCCAACTTATATTCATACAATTCTCTAGTACAGTACTTTGTGGACAAATAGGATAGTTTTAAAATGAACAACGAAACTTTAAAAAACTTTAAGACATTTTTAGAATTTGTTGTTCTCAGAATATTTTTTAGTCGGTATTGTTGTGTTTTAATATTCATTTTTATTGATTTGGTTGCTCTAAAGTTGTATTTCCAAATAAATAAATTTTGGAATCTATACATTTTATTGCTTCAGACAAAGAATTAAAAAGTAGCGTTAGCTTGAATTCTTTATAACTTAAAAAAAACAGTATTTATAAAAATAGTCTTCTAATGTTGTATGCCAATATACTTGATATTGTGTGTCTTGTACTTCCTACATTAGGCATTTTTTTTCAAACAATATCAAATTTTTGTATTGCTAGTTTTTTTGGTTTTCAGTTCATCGTACAGTTCAATTTAAAATGAGGTTACAAAATACGCTATAGAGCAGGAAGTAAACAGTAGCCTAGTTAAATAAATTACTGCACAATTGTAGCATGCAACTTCAGTTAAAAATATCCTCAGAGTTGTGCTTGGACGTATAAGTCTTGTTTTTGATATTTGACGGTACATTCGATTCCATCCTCTGCTCTGTGTTTCCCACCCCCGAAGTCCCAGTGACCCTTATCCTACCCTCCTTCTCACCCCTGCATGTCCTGCACGCCCGACGCCCGGCATCCATCTTGCTAATCGATTTCTCCCCCCCCCCACTCTCCATCACGGGAGTTTCCACTGCTATGAATATACCCAACGACACGTTCATGAATAATTTCCCCGCCATGAATGTGCAAGTACCACCTCACTTCTTGTTTGGACCTTCAGATTAGCTCGGACTCCGGCAGTTTACCATCAGCTGGAATTCTGGAGTGAATGTTCATTAACTGATAAAGAGGCCCTAGCCTTCACAAAAATAATTAATTGTTCATATAACTGTAAAGATCCAGTTCTACTTTTATAGTGTAAAGTTTCTGCGCGCAGGTTTATATTACGAACGTAGTAATGAAAGTTTTTTTTACAGCTGGTACACTTGTATTCAACAAGTACAGGTGAACGTATATGACACAAATATGAATGAATTAATTGAAATGAATCTACGAATGAAATGAAATATTCATTGAATACTTTTTTAAATACTATTTTTACAGTTTTTTTCTTTTTTCTTGATTCTAAGGATATATCTTTCGTGAATTTTACATAGTTTATTGGTCTAAATTATTTATATCATTGATTTTATGTGTATGATCAAGGCTTATGTATAAAAGCTCCTTATACAATGTTATATTACAAGAATGAAAACATTTATTTTATTTTAACGTTATAGAAGAAACAAGCACTCCAGTAAATAATTTTTTTATTTCGTTAGGCCTTTCGGTAACAAAGTTACCACTTCAGACACACAACCAGATGGTAAATTTGCTACCGAAAGGCCTAACAAAATAAAAAATTTATTTACTGGAGTGTTTGTTTCATCTTATAACATTAAATTATATATCCAGTAAAAAACGAGCTTGAAGAATGATTTATTTCATTACTTAAAAATACTTTAACTAACTATAGAGAACGATAAAATATAATTCCGTGGTTAATACCTGTGTGGGACAGTACACATTACATTGAACGTGCACTGTAAATACATGAAGCGTGAGGAAGTGATACTGTGGCTGACCAGACTGAAAAATAAAACCAAACTATACGACAACAATAATATTGTAACAAGAATACTTCCTATTTACCGAACAAATAAAACATTGAATATACAATGTTGAATATACAATAAGTACAAAAACATTTAGTTCCTTCTTATTTTTATTATTTGAATTAAAAAACTAACACTATCTATGTACACCTAACCCCCTCATAATTGAAAGTTGCATAACAAAAACAAACACATATTACAATATAAGTACAAAATTCATCAGTATACTACGATATAAGTACGAAATATACTACAATATAAGTAAAACTGCACAAATATACTACAATATGAATACAAAATATACAAATATACTTCGATATAAGTACAAAATGCGTAAAGATACTACAGTATAAGTAAAAAATACACAAATATACTACAATATAAGTAAAAATGCGTAAATATACTACAATATAAGTACAAAATACACAAATATACTACAATTTGAGTACAAAATCCGTAAATATACTACAATATAAGAAAAAAATTCACAATGTAAGCACAAAGTGCACAAATGTACTATAATATAGCCTAAGCTTTGTGAATCCCTCTTGTCTTGAAGATAAATATGGTTTGCCGAAATCAATCACCATAGTATTTGTGCATTTTGTACATGTATTGTAACATATTTGTGTTATGTGACAAATGGTAATCAGTGGGTGGGTTGTGATGATGGGCTTTCCCGTCGACGCCGCACAATGGTATTGCCTTACCCACCCATACACGTACTGTGGGACAATACCATTCCACATAACTAACTGTCTTACCATTTCAATTAATTGTTTTCCAACTTTCAATCAACGTATTATATTGTATAGAGATATATAGTAGATATTTTCTTGTTGTTAGGTTTGAACCTTTTAGTTTGTTATCAATTTAGAAAAGCCTTGTCCTCTTTAATTATTTTTGTACAGGAATAATATTAATAATTTTAAAACGTATAGTGTCGATGCCTTGTATGCGCTTTATGCTAATTAACACACTAATTGTCCTGAATCCAACTAAGACGAACTTCCATTGCTCGCCAGTGATGGTGTACTGACGACACGAGGGGGCGTAGTGTGAGACTTTCGTCAGCCATTGTTCTGTTGGGAGAGTTCACATCCATTGACTCGACTCGGACGTTCGTTTATTACTTACTTAAACATATCAAATATTATTTTTATTAATTATAATAATACTAGTGGTCTTGTGCATGCTTCAAATTAAATAATATTACAGCTTTTCTTCCTTGAAATAAACATCATTATTCGTACATTGGTCTACAAATTATTACAGTTCTACTTAAAATGTAGGATATATTCATGTGTGAATTAAGCCAAGATTTGATAATTTAGACAATTTAAATTGACACATTAACATTAATGGAAAAATCTGTTAAAAAGTACATTTTTGAAATATAAATTGAAATTAACTTTTCCCATACACATTTAGTCCATAAATATTTCATAAAAATATGCTGTGATGCAATTGTTTTCTTACTTTCAATCAATATATTATATTGTATAGTGCATAAATTATTTCTTGTTGTTTGGTTGTTGGACCCTTTTAGATTGTTATCAATGTATTAAGCATTGTCCTCTTTCATTAATGTTGTGAATGAACTATTTTAATAACTGTGAACCGATGGTATATACATACATAGGCCTAAACGTTTCTGTTTAAATAGCTTATGTTGGTGTAAACATTGCTTAATTTTAATGAGGATTTAAAACCATCCGGATTTTTTTTCTTGGTAAAAGTTCCTGCTAAAAAAATAAGGCCTACTAAATTGTTTTCTGTTACTTTTTATTTACTTGAAATTTTGAGAGAAATCAGATTTTATTTCGCAGATGTGCAGAACTATTTTTTAAAAATAGGCTTTGTTTAAAATACATTTTTATCTCAATAGATCAGTATTAAAAATATATTAACATTAGTTAAAAAACAGCTACTGAACAAAAACCATGCTATATATTTGTTATGTTTTTTAAAAGTCGTATAGTACAATGAACCTATTAATGTAATGTAAACACATACACATAGTGACTGATGGAGTTGGCACGTGAAGTGTTCGGGGACGGGACGATTGGCACACATTTTTGGACCTTCTGCCCATGGCAGTATTGGCACAATCATTTGAGCGGAATAAGTAGGGTCAACTCGCCTGCTTGGAAAAGGCAGGATTGGCACAGTCGCTCGACCAGGTAGACGCCATCGAACGACGGAAAACGGGAATTTTATTATTCCCGTCAACTCTGCGTGGCAGTCATTTGCCCGTGATATAACAAATTTTTAAATTTAAACCTCACGTTAGGTTAGGTTAGGTTAGGTTAGGTTAGTTGCTTACTTCAATAAGCACCACAGCAGGGAATTTGCGGGGGCAAAAAAGTTCCCATTTTCCCGCATTCTGGCCACCTGGCTGCTACTACCTGGCCGGGTGGTGTGTGCCAATCGTGCCTTTCTGAAACTTACAGGTTGACCCTTCTTAATCCCCTCTAATGACTGTGCCAATCGTGCCATTCCAAATCGGCCAAAAATGTGTGCCAAACGTTCTACGGCCAAGTGTTCAGGTGTGTCTCCTGGTCTGATATAATCACTGTACAAGAGATTAATAAATACGATACAGTAGTGTTGAACAAGTTCGTAGGGAGTGGAAACACAAAAAGGAAGTGTCCAAAGCCATCAAGGAGGATTTTGATGTATGTAGGAAGTAGAGAGGTCTCCTAGAGGAATGAGAACTTGAGCAAGGAAGATGGATGGAATGCACTTTCGTAAGGATGCGAGTAGTGTGCTCAGTTCCACACAACGTCGTGCACAAATACGTTCAGGTCTCAGTAGTGTGCTCAGTTCCACACAACGTCGTGCACAAATACTCGTACATTCAGGTCTCAGTAGAGTGCACAGTTCCGCTTACATTCGTGTATTAATACTGTTTGGTCTGAGTAGTGTGCGCAGTGCTTAACTCTCGAACACAAATACATTCTGGTTGCGAGTAGCGGGGCACAGTGCCACATACTCTCGAGCACAAATACATTCTGGTTGCGAGTAGCGGCGCACAGTGCCAAATATTCTCGAGCACAAATACATTCTGGTTGCGTGTAGCGGCGCACAGTGCCAAATATTCTCGAGCACAAATACATTCTGGTTGCGAGTAGTAGGACACAGTGCCACATACTCTCCAGTACAAATACATTCTGGTTGCGAGTAGCGGGCACAGTGCCACATACTCTCGGGCACAAATACATTCTGGTTGCGAGTAGCGGGACACAGTTGCACATACTCTAGAGCACAAATTCTTGTTATCCTGAGTATTGTGCACAGTGCCACGTAGTCTCGTCCATAAATACTTCCTGGTTGCGAGGAGTGTGCACAGTGCAGTAGTTGCGACAAGCCGAAGGTATGAAATGCCTATCATAATCGTGCGGGTACTCCGTATATGCACTTCCTGCACAGCACTCACCGTCTCGGCCAAGGGCATAAACACTCCCGACACGTCAAGTGCAAGATAAACTATCCCGGCTGATCATAAATTACTAGCCATCGGCTGGATGGGTATAAAAATAGGAGGTATAATCATGGCTTTGGAAGTTGTTAGATTATACCAATTGGCCGGTAATTTTGGGCGACGAGTCCAGGTAAGTTGATGCCATGTTACTGATGTGAATTGAACCTTTTGTAAAATCATCGTGTTTTATTTGGAAGAAGTAAATAGTCTTGCAACTATTTGAACTTTAACCGATAAAAGATAAACGCAATAATGTTTTATTAGTTTAGATCATAAATAGATAAATAATGTCATGACTAGATTATAAACACCGCACAAAAGATAATGACGGAATGATTTATTTCACAGCTTGTTCTACTTGTATAATTGATCACCACTAAACTATTATGGCGATACCAATATTTTCTGGAGCTTATTAATCCCGCCTCGCACTCATGCGTTTTTGAGATTGTCTTATATTTTCTCTTTTAGATTTTTAAGTTAGAAAAAAAATTAAAATAATCATCAGAGCGGTTTGATTTAAATATTACGTCATGGCTTATTAATGTAAATATACCAACACACATATAAATAAATTAACATATATAAATGGCCATTAAAATAACTGGGAATATAAAAAATCATGCAATAAATATGAATATTCAAAATGTAAAATACAGTATAAAAAAATCAGGACGAATAACATTAATTCCAGCTTAAAAGGTTTAAAAGTGAAGTATAAACAAGAAAAATTTTATTTTTAAAGTACACAGAATTACATTTTTTGTTCAATATCTAATGATGGAAATAATAGTTAAAAAATATAGTAGTTACTTATGTAGATTTTAAAACTGTTGAGACTGGAGATACATAACCTACAGTTGATATTTAAATAACAGTTCTGGAGGCAACTAAAAATCTGTAAATTATACGCATGTTTCTGCGCAAGCTCTCTATTGTTTTAAATCAATACAATATCGTATATGCGATCATCTTGGTTTATACGAATATTAATTTGAAAATGAGTTTGGCTAATCGAGTGTAATGTTTTTTAAAGATAATTTTATTTAGAAACTGTCATTAATTGATTCGGTCGCCCAACAACAAATGAACAGCTAGAGTTCACGAGAAGTTAGATCTTAAATTTTGTTTGGCTTCGAAAGATATTGAACCGAAGGTTCTATGTTAGGGAAGAATTCAATCATTGATATAGCTAAATGTACTCTTATATAGCTAAATAAAAGCCTTTTGTCATGAGCAGAATCTATTTTACGTGAATCAACGGTTAAATACTAAGGGACATTTTAGTTGAGATAAGACAACGTATTTAATGATAAAATATAGGTATTTTAATACATAGTGTTGAATAAGAATGATGAAAGAATTTTTACCAACAAGAGAAAATAAAAAAATTTAAAAAAAAATATCGCCGTCTACGCTGGTGTTAAAAGCTAAGCTCTCAGACATAAAACTACAACTCGCGTAACTATGAAAGTACAAGTTGTTAACCACAGGTTTGAGTATATACACCTACAATAGATATCTCATTTGATAGGAATATTTGTGCTAGTAATTTGGTTAGTTAGTGAGGTCTGCTACTACAGCTGATTTAAACTGCATTATATTTATACTAGCGCTCCACAACAGGACGCCAAAACAGCTGATAATTCGAGACACAAAATTTAACTCTAGACGAAAGATCCATGAGTGTGTAAAATCAATGGTAGGATTTAATTAATGCCAGATATTTACCAGATGTGTTCGCCTGCCAGAAACCAATTTGGTATCATCCACACGTCGTTTGGTTAGTGGCTGCGAAGTTGCCAGCCTGATTACCTCGTATAAGTCAATTTGGCGTAATCTAACACATTTAATTACTTGATCGATTGATATCTTTTTATTGTATTTTTACTGTATTTCATGCAGTTGGAAATTTCACTCCACCAGTTGGAAATTTCACTCCACTATATATACATTAATTTATAATTATTTGGATGAACCGTTTACTAAAACAGCAAGACTATGTTGTGATCGTCTTTAAGACTGTCCAGAAACTTAAAAACTTCGTATAAATATTGTATGGAATAAACACGCATGCTATGAAATGTTGTCTTATTTCTTTAACTTTTATTAATTATTCTTGACACTGATCATCATAGACACCCTTATTATAGAATGTATGGGCGAATATTGATTTCGAATGAGTGGTGAGTGCAGATGAACGAATGCAGTCATTGTTACAAACTAAGGCCGACTATTTCTTAGAAAGTGTCATTAATTAATGGCCTCAAATGATCAGTCGATGGCTATAGACCACTTGATTCCTTTCAAAATTGTTTCAGACTCTGATTAGGATAGAATTGAGAACCTTTTGCTTATGATATTTTTTATGAAGGAAAGTGTAACTTGTAAGATCACTACAGAAGTAATATTTAATTAAGCCTAAGTGATATTTTAATATTTTTAAATCTAGGTTCCAAAATCGAGTGTTTGTTCTACATAAACCGAATGTTATGAGAAAATTATTAGATACGAGATAATGTGCAAGTTAGACCAGACTCAAGCTATCTTAATAATGCACATTCCGCACAGTTGTCAACCAACTGTATATGATTACATTATTATCATTATTAATAATTAATTAATTAAGTTAATTGGATGAACTTATTTTGGAGTTTAGCTTACTTGTAAAATAAATGATTTCAATGTCATACTTTTTTGGGATTAAAATAAATTATTTTCTGTGTTTGTAATTGGATTTGAGTATCACTTACAGTTTTTCCAACGTGTTAAATAATATTATTTATTAAAAAAGAAATGATTTGCGGGATAGCCTAAGAGTCATCTATGGTCCTAGGTCATGGAAGATCCAGAGAAAGTGTTTACTGGGTAGGGGGCATGCTTTTAATAGTCGTAATTTATGTATAGGCCTACTTTACTCTTTTCCAACTTAATCGAATTTTTCAAGTCTTTATACTTAAAAGGAAATTTTGTTCCCATCCACTTTCTAAGTTCAATTCTGTCCATAATATTACTAACCTAGTCAATTATCCATGTCTACATACTTTTACTCTTTCGAACTTCTCCAAGTTTTTATATTCTAAAGGAGACACTTCCACCCATTTTCTAACCTCACATCTATCCATAGATCTACCAAGTAAATCAAGTAATACCAAGTAGCTTGGAATACTCAAAAGGAGACATTCTTCTATTCTCTTTCTAAGTTGAATTATATCCGTAGTCCTCTCATCTAAATCAAGCAACACGCATTTCTTACTCCTTTCACACTTAATCGTATTGTTTTCAAGTGTTTATCCTCAAAAGGGATAATTATTTCGTTCTGTATGCAAGATCAACTACCTCCATAGTCCTGCCAACCATGTCAAGGGAGATCCTTGCATTAATACCTTTTTATAACTCAACACAATGTTTCCAAGTTGTAATAATAATTCAAAGGAGATATTCGTCTTTACTTTTTCTATATTCAACTCAATCCATAGCCATTTCAACCAAGCAAGAAACACCCATATATTAATACTTTTATTCATTTCAAACTTAATCGAATTCATCAACGTTTTTACACTTCAAGTAGATATTCTTCCATTCTCATTCCAAGTTCTACTCTATCCGTAGTCCTATCAACATAATCAAAAAAATTGACAACGCTCGTAGGTACTCTTTTCGTTCTTAGTCAAATTTATCTAAATTTGTATACTCCAAAAAGATATACTCGCATACCTTTTCTAAGTCTAACTCAATTTATCTAACCTCAATCTGTCTAACCAAATCTAACATTGCCCAACATTTCATAATTATTTTTCTCTTTTCTAACTTTATCGTATTTCTCCGAGTTTTTATATTAGGATGTGTTAGATCAACAAGAAGTAAAGTGCTACTTGCTAAGTTGCCCTGGCCGCGGGCAGATATTCCCCGACAGTCTTTAAAATGCTTGAGCCAGTTGGGAATTTTGTGCCAAAACTTCTCTTGGTAATTTTTTAAGTCCATGCTGTGTAAATGTGGACATTTCCACGGTCAAAGGACCGTTCTCTGTAACTTACTTAAAAAGTATATTTCGACCACCACTACCGCCTCTTCCTATAGAAGTGCAGAATCATGATCTAATACTTCCTCAGGGAGTAGCCACCAAGCTGTCTCCCTCGTGACTCTTGGAACCTCACCACCACATTGTTATTGCATTAGGTTGTTTGTCGCGGTAGAGGAAATCCCTGTAGCTCGCCTTACTTTCGCCATGATAGGGCAGAAGTAAGGCTCTATCATGGTGTTTTATAAGGTCACTAGTAATTTTACTCTATATATCACTTCCATTTTATAGTTAGTCTAGAGGTTTGGAAGTAAAACTTTTTATTAGAGAAATAAAACACTTTCAGCCTTCTGAAAATAAAAGGTGCGTTTTATTCGATCTATAAGGAAGTCTTCTTGAGAAGCGTGCAAAAATAAATAAATAAAAGTAAATTTTTTAATCTCATCTTTAAAAGTCTTATTCTTAGAGGTAGACGTGAAACAAGCTTCAACAGACCAATAATCAAACATATACATTATTTAATTTTATGAATTATATTCCATATTTTACGTAGTAAGCCCTTCTAAACATTTATAACAATAAATCTCAATTGCTCATTTCCAAGTTTCCCATTAGCTCTTGGTTAATTAACTCATGATTCACATAGAAAACCTTGGTACTACTCATGTGGCTAGGAACACTTTCTCTCTTAGTAAAGGGGCTTTCAGTTGGTTCACTCCACTTGAGTCTTTGTCACTCATGAAGAGTGAAGTCTTGTAAACGCCATAATAAGTTGACTAGGCTGTCAA
>JAQJVL010000351.1:324067-653262 GCA_035578905.1 Stictocephala bisonia
CTATATAATACAAGTAATCCAAAATTCTTTTACACAAACATTTTTTATTTATCTTATTTTCAACATGACTCTACTTTTACTCATAAACAAAATTGATTATAACATGAAGTTTTTTACTTATTTCAAATTATTTTACAAGACAAATTTTTAATAATATGCTTAGGTTTAACTTATCTGTGGCACAATGAAGTTCTTGTAGAGCACGATTCGGACCAATTCACTTTCTTAATTTAAATTATTCAAACAAAAACTTCAACAATAAATTGTTTAATAATATAATGATATGACTCTACATATTTATCAAGGTTCCCGAACAAATGAATTCTTAGGGATTTCGGAGTAGTGATCTAGCGTATGTCTGTGTGTCTTGGTGTCTGTCTAGGAAGTGTGTGTGTAAAGTACTGTGTCTGATTGGGAAGTGAACGAGGGCCAGCGGATTTTGGTAGCAGTCACCCGCATGGTGAACCCCTTCCTGTATTGCGTGAACCAATAGCGTCTCTCCTTTTTTTTTAGTGTTTGCCTACAGGTCGTCTGCTTAAACGTAGCTTGTACGTTCTCCTCATTTGAGTCCCGGGGTGGGGGCTATGGAAAATTCCAACTGACTTTCATGTTGACTCTTGTCACACACTATTCCGTCTTATTTTTTGTTGACTGGTGCCACTCAGGCGTTCCCACATGTTTATGATTATGTTTTCCTAGAAGGGCCCACCCATATCTGAATTATAACAAAGGCAGGACTGTGTTTGTCTGTAACAGATATTTCTGTCTCCTTTCCTATCTGGCTTACAACAATTCTCTAACATAATTTGAACCTTCGTTATTTATTCCAATTAAATATATCCTTTTCTTTAATACAATAATTTATTATTTATTTGAATTAATTAATTTATTTTTTCAATTTGGTGGACCCGTTACAAGCGCCAATGTAACACCTTTACACAATCTTGATAGTTTGTGATTCCAGGTTGTTTCCCTCGTGAGCCTCTCGGCTGTCCCCAGAGATCATTCTCAATAAATCATGACGTGTGTGATCGACGGCCGATATCAGCGCCAATGTAACACCTTTACACAATCTTGATAGTTTGTGATTGCTGGTTGTTCCCCTCGTGAGCCTCTCGGCTGTCCTCAGAGATAATTCTCTATAACTCGTGACGTGTGCGATCGACGGCCTATATCAGCGCCAATGTAACACCTATACACCATCTTGATAGTTTGTGATTGCTGGTTGTTCCCCTCGTGAGCCTCTCGGCTGTCCTCAGAGATCATTCTCTATAACTCGTGACGTGTGCGATCGACGGCCTATATCAGCGCCAATGTAACACCTATACACCATCTTGATAGTTTGTGATTGCTGGTTGTTTCCCTCGTGAGCCTCTCGACTGTTCCAGAGATCAGTCTCTATAACTCGTGACGTTTGCGATCGACGGCCTATATCAGCGCCAATGTAACACCTATACACCATCTTGATAGTTTGTGATTGCTGGTTGTTCCCCTCGTGAGCCTCTCGGCTGTCCTCAGAGATCATTCTCTATAACTCGTGACGTGTGCGATCGACGGCCTATATCAGCGCCAATGTAACACCTATACACCATCTTGATAGTTTGTGATTGCTGGTTGTTCCCCTCGTGAGCCTCTCGGCTGTCCTCAGAGATCATTCTCTATAACTCGTGACGTGTGCGATCGACGGCCTATATCAGCGCCAATGTAACACCGATACACCATCTTGATAGTTTGTGATTGCTGGTTGTTCCCCTCGTGAGCCTCTCGGCTGTCCTCAGAGATCATTCTCTATAACTCGTGACGTGTGCGATCGACGGCCTATATCAGCGCCAATGTAACACCTATACACCATCTTGATAGTTTGTGATTGCTGGTTGTTTCCCTCGTGAGCCCCTCGGCTGTCCTCAGAGATCATTCTCAATAACTCATGACGTGTGCGATCGACGGCCGATATCAGCGCCAATGTAACACCTATACACCATCTTGATAGTTTGTAATTGCAGGTTGTTCTCCACGTGAGCCTCTCTGCTGTCCCAAGAGATCAGTCTCAATCTCGTGACGTGTGAGATCGACGGCTGATATCGGAGCCAATGTAATACTTTTACACCATCTTGATAGTTTGTAATTGCAGGTTGTTCTCCACGTGAGCCTCTCGGCTGTCCCCACAGATCAGTCTCAATAACTCGTGACGTGTGCGATCGACGGCCGATATCAGCGCCAATGTAACACCTATACACCATCTTGATAGTTTGTAATTGCAGGTTGTTCTCCACGTGAGCCTCTCGGCTGTCCCCACAGATCAGTCTCAATCTCGTGACGTGTGCGATCGACGGCCGATATCGGAGCCAATGTAATACTTTTACACCATCTTGATAGTTTGTGATTGCAGGTTGTTCTCCACTTGAGCCTCTCGGCTGTCCCCACAGATCATTCTCAATAACTCGTGACGTGTGCGATCGACGGCCGATATCGGCGCCAATGTAACACCCATACACCATCTTGATAGTTTGTGATTGCTGGTTGTTCCCCTCGTGAGCCTCTCGGCTGTCCTCAGAGATCATTCTCAATAACTCGTGACGTGTGCGATCGACGGCCGATATCGGCGCCAATGTAACACCTATACACCATCTTGATAGTTTGTGATTGCTGGTTGTTCCCTCGTGAGCCCCTCGGCTGTCCTCAGAGATCATTCTCAATAACTCGTGACGTGTGCGATCGACGGCCGATATCGACGCCAATGTAACACCCATACACCATCTTGATAGTTTGTGATTGCTGGTTGTTCCCTTCGTGAGCCTCTCGGCTCTCCTAAGAGATCATTCTCAATCTCTCGACGTGTGCGATCGACACTGGTTGTTCATATGTCCGTGACATTCGATTACAGTAGAATATATTAGACATTTACCAACATATATTTTGGCTTAATCATTTACTTTTTCATGTTTTATGAGAAGGACATAACCTCATATATGTAATATTATATTGTTAGTGATTTACTGTAAATTTATTATAAATACATGAACATTCATAATATATTGTTTTTGTTTTAGGTAACGATTTATCCTTGCTGACGGTGATAGGCTTGTTGGTACAGTCTAGTAAGTTGAAATTCATATTTAACCACAGCGTGTAATTTGGTATCGATCCCACTTACGGTCCTTAAGTTAATAATCAGTTAATAAAATAAAAATCAAGGGGTTAATTTAAAATAAATTAAGTTTAATGAAGTAAATTAATAGAATTTTAAGTTTTGCCAATTTTATTTCTCTCAAAAGTATAATAATATATTATATAGTAGATAAATATGCTTTCCATTTTCTTACCTTATTGGTATTTTATTGAATGTTACTTCTCAAACAAAGTTCACTTTATCAACTGGTGCACTCTAGTGGCCTAGTGTGTAAACTTTGTACTTGGAGTAATCCCTTGTGAACTGGACAACCGGGACTCAGGAGTTAGAGATCAACAGTATCACAGACCACCACGCAAGTAAACACATCCCAAATTAATTTCTTTTAACGTATTCGTATAAAATATGTGAGGCAGCGTTCTCTATTTTAAATTAATAACTCGATTTAATTTAGTCAATAACTGTTTAATCGAAGTGTTATACAGTATAAACAACGTGTCCGGACTCATAGTTTCATCGTTTTGAGCCACTAGTATGTTTTATTGACATCTTATTTCTAAGATAAGAATATAACTTTGCCAAAATTTAACTACTCTGATAGTCTCAATGCCATAAAAAGAAGATAAAATAGAATATTGAGAGACAACTACTCTAATAGTCTCAATGCCATGAAAAGAAGATAAAATAGAATATTGAGAGACAACGACATTGCCTAATTAAAAGTGTAGCGCGCTAGTTGGCAAACTGACGAGAGGAGGGATCAATTAGGGAACCTTCTCACCTAGAAAATCCTATCCTAATGAACTACAAAGTACGTTTTTTAATTAAGGTTTTCAGCTGACGGAGTACAATCCTCCTTCACCAATTAGTACGAACACTGTACGTTTATAACTGGGATCGGGCCAACGCTTAATTGAATTGTAGTACAGATCGTGTCGGACAGCTTGAAGCTTTGGGATGAGTAAAATAGTAAAGTCCATTCCCCTTTCCCAACTGCCAAGACACCGATAGTATAGTTTTTATTAATTTAAAATTAACATACAATTTTTATATTTTTAACCGTAAAAATGTGAAAACACTAAATTTGTTACAAAAACCAACTTTTGGGTAATTTAGAATTTGAACAAAAAGGAGAATTGGGGTAAACATTCACTTTCAAATTTTACGATACGATTATTATTACGAACTGAATCATCCCGAAGACATAGTAGTGAGATGGAAGACGTGTTAGTCCGTATGGAGAACTCATTCCCAAAGACCTACAGATTAGTGAGATGAAAGATGTATAAGCTCATATAGAGCACTATTCATTCAACAAATCTAAAGTAGTGAGATGGAAGATATGCAAGCACGTATGGGGCACCATTAAGTTCCAAAGACCTAAGTAGAGAGATGGAAGATGTATGAGCCCGCATGGGGCACCATTCAGTCCCGTAAACCTAACTAACGTAGTGAGATGGAAGACGTGTGAGCCCGCATGTGGCACCATTCAGTCACGAAGACCTAAAGTAGTGAGATGGAAGACGAGTGAGCCCGCATGGGGCACCATTCAGTCACGAAGACCTAAAGTAGTGAGATGAAAAATGTATGAGCCCTCATGGGGTACCATTCATTCTCAAAGACCTAAAGTAGTGAGATGAAATATGTACGAGCCCGTATGGGGCACCATTCATTCCGAAAGACCTAAAGTAGTGAAATAAAAGATGTATGAGCTCGTATGGGGCACCATTCAGTCACGAAGACCTAAAGTAGTGAGATGAAAAATGTATGAGCCCTCATGGGGTACCATTCATCCCAAAGACCTAAAGTAGTGAGATGAAATATGTACGAGCCCGTATGGGGCACCATTCATTCCGAAAGACCTAAAGTAGTGAAATAAAAGATGTATGAGCTCGTATGGGGCACCATTCAGTCACGAAGACCTAAAGTAGTGAGATGAAATATTTACGAGCCCGTATGGGGCACCATTCATTCCGAAAGACCTAAAGTAGTGAAATAAAAGATGTATGAGCTCGTATGGGGCACTATTCAGTCACGAAGACCTAAAGTAGTAAGATGAAAAATGTATGAGCCCTCATGGCGTACCATTCATTCCCAAAGACCTAAAGTAGTGAGATGAAATATGTACGAGCCCGTATGGGGCACCATTCATTCCGAAAGACCTAAAGTAGTGAAATAAAAGATGTAAGAGCTCGTATGGGGCACCATTCAGTCACGAAGACCTAAAGTAGTGAGATGAAAAATGTATGAGCCCTCATGGGGTACCATTCATTCCCAAAGACCTAAAGTAGTGAGATGAAATATGTACGAGCCCGTATGGGGCACCATTCATTCCGAAAGACCTAAAGTAGTGAAATAAAAGATGTATGAGCTCGTATGGGGCACCATTCATGCCCAAAGACCTAAAATAGTGAGATGGAAGATGGGTGAGCCCGCACGATGCACTCAGTCCTGAAAACATAAAGTAGTGAGATGGGAGATGTGTAAGCCCCTATGGTGCACTCAGTCCTGAAGACCTAAAGTAGTGAGATGGAAGATGTGTAAGCCCCTATGGTGCACTCAGTCCTGAAGACCTAAAGTAGTGACATGGAAGATGTGTGAGCGCCTATGGTGCACTCAGTCCTGAAGACCTAAAGTAGTGGGATGGAAGATGTGTGAGCCCCTATGGTGCACTCAGTCTTGAAGACCTAAAGTAGTGAGATGGAAGATGTGTGAGCCCGTACGGTGCACTCAGTCCTGAAGACCTAAAGTAGTGACATGGAAGATGTGTGAGCCCCTATGGTGCACTCAGTCCTGAAGACCTAAAGTAGTGACATGGAAGATGTGTAAGCCCCTATGGTGCACTCAGGCCTGAAGACCTAAAGTAGTGACATGGAAGATGTGTGAGCCCCTATGGTGCACTCAGTCCTGAAGACCTAAAGTAGTGACATGGAAGAAGTATGAGCCCGTACGGTGCACTCAGTCCTGAAGACCTAAAATAGTGAGATGGAAGATGTGTGAGCCCGTATGGTGCACTCAGTCCTGAAGACCTAAAATAGTGAGATGGAAGATGTGTGAGCCCGTACGGTGCACTCAGTCCTGAAGACCTAAAGTAGTGAGATGGAAGATGTGTGAGCCCGTATGGTGCACTCAGTCCTGAAGACCTAAAGTAGTGAGATGGAAGATGTGTGAGCCCGTACGGTGCACTCAGTCCTGAAGACCTAAAGTAGTGAGATGGAAGATGTGTGAGCCCGTACGGTGCACTCAGTCCTGAAGACCTAAAGTAGTGAGATGGAAGATGTGTGAGCCCGTACGGTGCACTCAGTCCTGAAGACCTAAAGTAGTGAGATGGAAGATGTGTGAGCCCGTACGGTGCAGTCAGTCCTGAAGACCTAAAATAGTGAGATGGAAGATGTGTGAGCCCGTACGGTGCACTCAGTCCTGAAGACCTAAAGTAGTGAGATGGAAGATGTGTGAGCCCCTATGGTGCACTCAGTCCTGAAGACCTAAAGTAATGACATGGAAGATGTGTAAGCCCCTATGGTGCACTCAGTCCTGAAGACCTAAAGTAGTGAGATGGAAGATGTGTGAGCCCCTACGGTGCACTCAGTCCTGAAGACCTAAAGTAGTGACATGGAAGATTTGTGAGCCCCTATGGTGCACTCAGTCCTGAAGACCTAAAGTAGTGAGATGGAAGATGTGTAAGCCCCTATGGTGCACTCAGTCCTGAAGACCTAAAATAGTGAGATGGAAGAAGTATGAGCCCGTATGGTGCACTCAGTCCTGAAGATCTAAAGTAGTGACATGGAAGAAGTATGAGCCCCTATGGTGCACTCAGTCCTGAAGACCTAAAGTAGTGAGATGGAAGAAGTATGAGCCCGTATGGTGCACTCAGTCCTGAAGACCTAAAGTAGTTACATGGAAGATGTGTGAGCCCCTATGGTGCACTCAGTCCTGAAGACCTAAATTAGTGAGATGGAAGAAGTATGAGCCCGTATGGTGCACTCAGTCCTGAAGACCTAAAGTAGTGACATGGAAGATGTGTGAGCCCCTATGGTGCACTCAGTCCTGAAGACCTAAAGTAGTGAGATGGAAGAAGTATGAGCCCGTATGGTGCACTCAGTCCTGAAGACCTAAAATAGTGAGATGGAAGAAGTATGAGCCCGTACGGTGCACTCAGTCCTGAAGACCTAAAATAGTGAGATGGAAGAAGTATGAGCCCGTACGGTGCACTCAGTCCTGAAGACCTAAAATAGTGAGATGGAAGAAGTATGAGCCCGTATGGTGCACTCAGTCCTGAAGACCTAAAATAGTGAGATGGAAGAAGTATGAGCCCGTACGGTGCACTCAGTCCTGAAGACCTAAAATAGTGAGATGGAAGAAGTATGAGCCCGTACGGTGCACTCAGTCCTGAAGACCTAAAATAGTGAGATGGAAGAAGTATGAGCCCGTATGGTGCACTCAGTCCTGAAGACCTAAAGTAGTGAGATGGAAGATGTGTGAGCCCGTATGGTGCACTCAGTCCTGAAGACCTAAAGTAGTGGGATGGAAGATGTGTGAGCCCCTATGGTGCACTCAGTCCTGAAGACCTAAAGTAGTGAGATGGAAGATGTGTGAGCCCCTATGGTGCACTCCGTCTCTTGAAGATCTACGTCGTGTGTTTATGGAAACACATAAATAACCTTCCTTCCAGCTGTAGACAGAGTTATAATCCTCCGATACATCGCGCCAAGCGTTTCATGTGACGGGCACACTATGTCTTGTACACAGGTGCTAAAATGGACCCGCAGTGGGAGACACTGAAATATGATACGGGCCATTAAGTCCTGGCTAATTGTTAACCTGACACTGAATCTTATTTATTGATTTGCCAATTATAATCTAATTGTTTATATCAGTATTCAATAATGAATAATTATATTACTATTAGTTTACCACCAGTGTTTAATGTAGTCGTTTTGATTTGTTAACGCAGCCTGGCTGATTGAGCAAAAATGTAACAAACATTAAAAAAATAAAATTATTGTTTTATCAGTAATACAAGGTTTTTTACGACTACTACTGATATATGAAAAGTACAAAATAGCTGATACAGGGGATATATTTAAACACCCTGATACAGCTATATAAAATTTTAGCTATATTTATGTGTAATCTTTTAATAATTTAAAATAATGGTATTTTGGTTTTACAACCAGATGTTTTCATTTTGTGTCGTGCCTAAATTTTACTTAATATGACAAAAATACGATTGTATAAAATTGTATTATAAAAATCCCGACCAATTGACATGATTAGAACTAAAAAGTTGGCAATTTTAATTTATATTTTCCATACAGTTAAATTTATTCATTTAGAAACTCGATTACCGAACTTTTGTAGGTGCTGCCAATTGAAGGTAAACGAGACGAAGTTTTCTCATTTGTGGTCGTTGTGAAAATATTGCCAGGTTGTAATTTGTTTTAGATTCCAGCAGTAGTGATAAAATGTGCTTATCGTTTGAAATATGACATTTGTACTATAATTCATTACAATTTGACCCTCAGTGCAAACATATCAAAATCGTTTTCAGTCACTCATGGCGCCAGAAACAATCGTTTCAACTCGGCTATTAAATTCCGAAATTAATTCTGATTTCTTCACCAACAGGAAGAGAGGTTGGTGAATCCTCTTTAGACATCTATCTAACAAATTAGTTTAAATAATTTTGTGAATATAATTGGCCATTAAGTTAATTAATTCACAGACAGGCATTATTAGTGAACTTACTAGATTCAACGAATTGATTTAACTTCCTCAAGATAATAATTTACAATAAGGCCCTTCTTGACCCCTTAACATCTCAAGTACTGCCTTTAAAATGTTTATATTTTAAGTATTTCAAAGCCATAATAAAAAAATTAAAAAAAAAACATTTTGGTACCACTTCCAAGTTCCAAGTTCTTCTCTGTATCATAAACAAAACTTATGATGTCAGTATGCAAATGGATTGTTTAAATTTAAATTCGATTGACGAAGGACACCTGCCTTTAACATAATTAACAACCCATTTTCAATTGAGGGCACTTTTAATTTTACTGCTTTTTCAATTAAAGTTATAAAACTATACGTTCTCTGTTGATAATTGCACAAACAATGTTGATGCAGGCCGACTCAAGGGGCTTTTTATTTTATATTTGTCCAGAAATATTGTAAAAAATCAAACACAGTAAAATCCAATGTTGAAATAGTTAAGTTTTAGTTGATATGGTACCTATGACTATTCTTTTTCAACTTATGAGATCCTAAAATATTCTAATTTCAGTCTCAATGATGATTTAAACTTATTCTTTGACTCTCCAAACGTGTTCAAATGAAAATGTTTAGCTTGGTTAAGAGTGTTAAATGCATAAATAAGTTTTCTTTCTGTCCATCACTAAACTAATATTGAACTATATTCTTAATTTTTATTCAATTACATTTTATTCAGGATCTATTTTTGCACTGTACACATGTGTCAATGAAGAGTTGTATTTATTTTTTGTATGTTTATTTATTATTTTATTATTTGTTATTAATTTACATAGTCTATTCACAAACTTTTTGGTCGTATGCAGGGTATTATAATTGTTATTTATTATTATTATTTATTGTCGTATTTGTTTATTAAAAGTACTAATATTTTTAATACATAAGAAGATGAAGTGAGCTCAAAAATCTCCACAGTGAACTTTATGATGAAATACAAATACCCAATACTGTATTCATACATTCCCACTCCTACAATACGGGTCAATAATATAAGATCATCAAAACCACTAGTTGAAAACAATCTTTCCTCTTATGCATTGTAAACAGATTGGTGTTCAGTAACTGATGGAATGAAGTCCCAAAACCATGATTCACGCGAGCAATGGAGGCCAGGAGTCGGACGCAAAGAGTATTGTCATCAAGAGTTGTCTCGACGACCAGTAAACAGTCGTCATTAAGCTGCTATCTGAGTGATGGATTGTTATATTATTTTTCAGCGAATTAAAATTGAAGTTCATCCCACTTGTCTTTTCTAGGGTTTTTATTGTCATAGCAAATACATATCATACAAAAATATATAGTCGTATCACAACATTTATATCTGGAGGAAAGATCTAAAGGAAAGTTGTAACTATTGTAGCCCTAATGAATAAAATTACTTTTGTCTTTTTTTAAAGTGACTTCATTTGGTCTTAATGAAATATGTATTTTATAAGTGTAAAATGTATATAAACCAAACATAAACTACCTGGTTGTACGGTATAAACCAAACTTCTAACATTCACTTTAAAAAAATTTAATAAATAAATAGCAAATTTATTTCTCACATCTTTTTGTTACAAAGAAATCAATACAAATAAATATACACTTGAGAGACCTCCATATGGGCAAGAGCTTGTGTGTGGATGCCGAGTTCCAGTCTTTTAAACAGTTTCTGTGAGTCAGACTCTTTACAATTAGTTTATTATATATTTACATTTGAGAAGATAACAATTATGTATTTATTTAAATTATATATATGTAAAATTATTGAAGATTATATCATTTATTAATAATATAGGTAGCAAAAAATTAAACAAATAAGTTGACATTGAAATTATTGAATTTAATTTACGGCAATAAAAACTAATATAATGTAATAATTTAAGACAGAAATGAAAAATGCAAATTGTTATTGTGTTTGAAACAATTTCTATTGTTAAATTGAGCAATATATAGGCCTACCAAATACACCTATTCATACATTCAGACTCGCTACGAACGTTCATATCTCATGATCCCTAACATAATTATATTTGACACACTAAATAATTAAATAACATTCATTCAATAATTCAAGTATACACCACTGAGCATAGAATAAGAATAGAGTCGCCATCCCTATACAACTAACATAACGGCAGTTGAGGCAAGTTCCGCCATATATATGCATTTGGGCAACTTGCTCAGTTTGGTCGTCAGTTGATTAAAAATACTTGGTGCGAGCGTTTCATTAAAACTGCTATTTTTTGATACACTTACAACTGAGTGAAAATTGTGAAATTTTATAAAGTGATAGAAAATCGTTGAGTGGTGATGATTCTAACAATTCATAAATATTGTCCACTGTTTAATTATATTAATGCAAAAAAGCAAGGTTTAGCTCAAACATTTGAATTAGATACACGAAAGTTTAAGTGTGCCTATTTTTTTTATTATTTGGTCAGGTACATTTTGCCTGAGGATGAATTTTAGGTAAATAGTTGAATTTTACTGGTTATATATAAAAACCAAGTCGACTGGTTAGTTACAATTGTAGGTATAAGAAGAGAGAGAATAGTCGCGTCCCTTTAGTGGTCCCAGGGCCGCCTGTACAACGGACGATGTAGATAAAGGATTTACTATAGTCAGAGTGCACAAATAACTAAATAATCATTATTTGTTAAATAACATATTCTATTTATAAAGTAATATAAAATATACACTTAGTATAGCATGTTATATTTTGTTTTCTGAAAATCTCTCTTTACATTTGAAAAAGTTTTAGTGTATTCTAATAAACGTAGTTTCAATCTCAATATTGTAAAAAAATTAATGATCCACAAATAAAACATTTTTTTAAACTTTGGTTGGTATTAACTGGTTTTCTTATGTAACTGTTGTAACATACTAATGTTCGGAAAAAGGTAAATAATTTTCTTTTGATAAAGATCATACCTAAATTTACTTTCAGCAACAGTGCTAAAACATTTTGTGTGTTTAAATTTAACCTATTTAAATAAAATATTTCACTATTTAATTTATGTGTGTTTCTGTTATGAGATATATACATAAATTATAGTTATCATGTTCTTTTTTTATGTTTGTCATTTTATTTTATTAGTTTTTACAATTTTTACAGTTTTAGTAGATAAGGTACGCCTAAACAAAAACTATGTCTCTTTATAAATATAAGCCCTGTTCTAAGTTATATTAGAAACAAAAACACTGTAGGCTTATAAAGACTACTTTAACAAACAGTATAGTTTGTTATTGGTATTGTAATAACAATGGTTTGTACATTGGTTAGTAGATGTAGTATATATGGGAGTATTGACGTGATATTTACAAATATGCATCTTATTGTGGTACATTTTTTTGTTTTAATCTATTTAATTATTATCTAATTACCATCACCGTCTGACAATCTCCTTGGTGTAGTACCGTGGCAACATGGCAATACTAGAATAGAAAGCATTTATTCCAATTGTTTTTGTTACATAATATAACAAACCTACTAACGGCAATATTAGTTTGATATCTGGTAGCATAAACTTAATCTATTAATTCATAAAAACTGTGATTATTTTTAAAACTGTACATTAAAATAACTTTTGTGAAAAGCTGTTTAATATCCAGCACCTTAATGGTGTCAAATAAATCACCTGAAGGATACCTTAATGGTTTCCTCAATGCTGCTTTCAAAATAGATTTTTGAGTGAAAATAAGTGGATGAAGGTTTGATGTTTAAGCCCCCCCCCCCCAACTTACTCCCACGCAATTATTCCGTCCTGCAGTATTGATTGGATGTATGCAAAATGGATGGTTCTTAATAAATTAATATGTATAACTCTTGTTAAACATTAAACACGTAGATACATAGCCTTAATTTATTATTTGTATAACGGACATGAGTCACCCAAGTAAACCTATTATCAAACATAACTCCTAAGTACTTGTAACTCTCGACTCTCTCTATAGACTCACAGTCACATTGCACATTTCGAGCTCTACAAGTGTGAAGCCTAAGCTCAAGGGGTCCGGGGTCGCAAGCAGCCCTTAAGGCCACTGCAAAGTACTTTGTCTTCCCTACATTAACCGTCAGCCGGTTCTGGTCAAACCAAAGCTTGACAGTGAGCAGTCCATCCTCAGCGCGCCGAAAGGCCTCCTCCCAACTATCACCCTTAAATAAAAGCGCCGTGTCATCCGCATACAAATACATTTCACCTTTTTCTACATTAATTTTGCTGATATTGTTTATGTATATTAAAAATAAAAGTAGCCCTAGGGTACTTCCTTGAATAACTTCGTACGTAATGTTCTTTATCTTGCTGGTTGTACCATTTACTTTAACTAGTTGTTTCCTGTCCTTTAAATAACTTGTAAACCAATTTATGGCATTGCCCCTGAATCCTAATAATTTCATTTTTTTGCAATAATAAGTCTCTATCTAAAGAATCAAAGGCTTTGGTCAAATCAATAAAAATTGTGAGAATGCATTTTCTTCAATTTAATTTTGTATGAATATGATTGATTAATTGAAAAAAATACGTCCTTATAATTAAGATATTTTCTGAAGCCAAATTGATTTTCACATATTATATTGTTTTTAAATGAATAGTTTGTTACTGTATTTTGACGCGTTTCTCTAATATCTTACCCACGACACTTAATAATGAAATTGGTGGGTAAGATATTATAATACACCACACAAACTAAATAATATTATATTCCGTTCAAGCACATTTAAACTTATTGTTCAATTCCAAAACTGAACTGTCAAGATAACTTTTATTTTACTTTTTTTATGTATGGATATCTACTTTAAACTTCTTAAATTCACAAACTAAATATTTTTACACCTATAGAAGTATAAAGCGAGTGTTAACGTTTGTTCCTTGTTTCATTATTCATTATTAAGACGATGATCGTCAAGATATAGGTGAATATGAGAGGCGAATGAGTGTAAATAAACGAGTGTAGTCATTGTTACTAACTAATGTTGACTGTTCCCCAGAAAGATCTATTTATTAATAGCCGAATACTAGGGCAGCTAAAGAACCAATAGCTTCACGTGGAATCCGAACCATGTAGTGTTGGTCTGTTTCACCTAACTGACAAGCCTGATACTCAGTTATCTTTCTTACACAACACCTGAACCTTGACTACTATCTAACATTACACTCAGACTTCTCTAGTAGTGTCCACGTCGATGGCAACCATTGAACGGACGTTGTGTAGGTATTAAAAGGACCGAGCTTAGAACCTATTGCCTACAATCTCCTCAACACTTTGTGCCCAAGTAGCTGGGTTACTGCACTAAATCTAAGCGACAGTTTTAATAGCATAAAAGACACAAAGGTTTACATTTTGTGAAAAATACTTGTAATTGGCATTAATACTAATACACCCTAACATGTAAGAAAAATAATAAATCTATTTGTTCGTAGCTTATTGCCATCCAACAATTTGACATCTCTACTCGACATACTACACACTAACATTCTTACATTAGATCTATTTGTGTACAAAAACATTCAAATTAAAAAACATTTACTCAGCAGACATAAATACAACTCCCTGTGTGTGAGAAATACCAATCTATCAACTATAAAACTACAGAAAAACGCAGACTTATTGGATATTATTATATATTAATTGATGAAACAAAATAGATGTATATTTTACAAAAATATAGCGATGACTGTTAAAACTATTAAAGAGATGTAAAATTGATCTAATTTTTCACATGAACTAACGGAGAATGTATGATAAAATTGAAAAGGTTTAATCGATCCAAAAAATTTACAAACTAAATTACTCTTATTAATTTAGAATAGTTTTTTAATTAGCATAATACGTGTTGGTACAGTACAAGTAAACATCACACAACACAATTCTTTTGTGAATCCCTCTGGTCTGAGGAAGGTGAGCGTGGTTCACCGGAATCGATCACCATAATATTTTTGCATTTTTTACTTGTATTGTAATATATTTGTGCATTTTGTGCTTATATTATAATAAATTAGTGTTGTGACGTTTACTTGTACCGTAATTTAGAATATAATAGCTAATCGTAAAAATGTATTACTTGCTTTTGAACTAATTAAGTATTGCAATAACCTCGTTTTCTCTTATTGAGAAAGCAAATGTTACAAAAAAGAACAAAATGCAGTAAGATAACAAACAACAGTAATATTTTCTCAATTAAAGAAATCTGAATTCTATTAGTAGCTGATTACCTAAATAAATTGTGAATGTGGATTATATCTTAGTGTGTATAGTAGAATTGAGATAATTATGCACAAGTAATATGAACGTATGACAATGAACACTAGTGCACAGGCTGTACAACATGAGTAAAGTCCTCCTTAAAACAACATGATTAGCAATATGAACGTATGACAATGCACTAGTTCACAGGCTATACGACATGACTAAAGACCTCCTTAAAACAACATGATTAGCAATATGAACGTATGACAATGAACACTAGTTCACAGGCTGTACGACATGAGTAAAAAGTCCTGCTTAAAACAACATGATTAGCAATATGAATGTATGACAATGAACACAAGTTCACAGGCTGTACGACATGAGTAAAGTCCTCCTTAAAACAACATGATTAGCAATATGAACGTATGACAATGAACACTAGTTCACAGACTGTACGACATGAGTAAAGTCCTGCTTAAAACAACATGATTAGCAATATGAACGTATGACAATGAACACTAGTTCACAGGCTGTACGACATGAGTAAAGTCCTCCTTAAAACAACATGATTAGCAATATGAACGTATGGCAATGAACACTAGTTCACAGGCTGTACGACATGAGTAAAGTCCTGCTTAAAACAACATGATTAACAATATGAACGTATGACAATGAACACTAGTTCACAAGCTGTACGGCATGAATAAAGTCCTCCTTAAAACAACATGATTAGCAATATGAACGTATGAAAATGAACACTAGTGCACAGGCTGTACGAAATGAGTAAAGTCCTGCTTAAAACAACATGATTAGCAATATGAACGTATGACAATGAACACTAGTGCACAGGCTATAAGACATGACTAAAGTCCTCCTTAAAACAACATGATTAGCAATATGAACGTATGACAATGAACACTAGTGCACAGGCTGTACGAAATGAGTAAAGTCCTGCTTAAAACAACATGATTAGCAATATGAACGTATGACAATGAACACTAGTGCACAGGCTATAGGACATGACTAAAGTCCTCCTTAAAACAACATGATTAGCAATATGAACGTATGACAATGAACACTAGTGCACAGGCTGTACGAAATGAGTAAAGACCTCCTTAAAACAACATGATTAGCAATATGAACGTATGACAATGAACACTAGTGCACAGGCTATAAGACATGACTAAAGTCCTCCTTAAAACAACATGATTAGCAATATGAACGTATGACAATGAACACTAGTGCACAGGCTATAAGACATGACTAAAGTCCTCCTTAAAACAACATGATTAGCAATACGAACGTATGACAATGAACACTAGTGCACAGGCTGTACGATATGAATAAAGTCCTCCTTAAAACAACATGCTAACAGTACAATATTGTGAATATTGACTATATCTTAGTTTGTTCAGTACAATATGAGATAATTATGCAGGAACAATACGAACGTATGACAATGAACACTAGTGCACAGGCTGTACGATATGAATAAAGTCCTCCTTAAAACAACATGCTAACAGTACAATATTGTGAATATTGACTATATCTTAGTTTGTTCAGTAGAATATAAGATAATTATGCAGGAGCAATACGATCGTATGACAATGAACACTAGTGCACAGGCTGTACGATATGAATAAAGTCCTCCTTAAAACAACATGCTAACAGAACAATATTGTGAATATTGACTATATCTTAGTTTGTTCAGTAGAATATGAGATAATTATGCAGGAGCAATACGAACGTATGACAATGAACACTAGTGCACAGGCTGTACGACATGAGTAAAGACCTCCTTAAAACAACATGCTAACAGTACAATATTGTGAATATTGGCTATATCTTAGTTTGTTCAGTAGAATATGAGATAATTATGCAGGAGCAATACGAACGTATGACAATGAACATTAGTGCACAGGCTGTACGACATGAGTAAAGACCTCCTTAAAACAACATGCTAACAGTACAATATTGTGAATATTGACTATATCTTAGTTTGTTCAGTAGAATATGAGATAATTATGCAGGAGCAATACGAACGTATGACAATGAACACTAGTGCACAGGCTGTACGATATGAGTAAATTCCTCCTTAAAACAACATGCTAACAGTACAATATTGTGAATATTGACTATATCTTAGTTTGTTCAGTAGAATATGAGATAATTATGCAGGAGCAATACGAACGTATGACAATGAACACTAGTGCACAGGCTGTACGATATGAGTAAATTCCTCCTTAAAACAACATGCTAACAGTACAATATTGTGAATATTGACTATATCTTAGTTTGTTCAGTAGAATATGAGATAATTATGCAGGAGTAACATGAACGTATGACAATGAACACTAGTGCACAGGCTGTACGATATGAGTAAATTCCTCCTTAAAACAACATGCTAACAGTACAATATTGTGAATATTGACTATATCTTAGTTTGTTCAGTACAATATGAGATAATTATGCAGGAGCAATACGAACGTATGACAATGAACACTAGTGCACAGGCTGTACGATATGAATAAAGTCCTCCTTAAAACAACATGCTAACAGTACAATATTGTGAATATTGACTATATCTTAGTTTGTTCAGTAGAATATGAGATAATTATGCAGGAGCAATACGAACGTATGACAATGAACACTAGTCCACAGGCTGTACGACATGAGTAAAGACCTCCTTAAAACAACATGCTAACAGTACAATATTGTGAATATTGGCTATATCTTAGTTTGTTCAGTAGAATATGAGATAATTATGCAGGAGCAATACGAACGTATGACAATGAACACTAGTGCACAGGCTGTACGACATGAGTAAAGACCTCCTTAAAACAACATGCTAACAGTACAGTATTGTGAATATTGACTATATCTTAGTTTGTTCAGTAGAATATGAGATAATTATGCAGGAGCAATACGAACGTATGACAATGAACACTAGTGCACAGGCTGTACGACATGAGTAAAGACCTCCTTAAAACAACATGCTAACAGTACAATATTGTGAATATTGACTATATCTTAGTTTGTTCAGTAGAATATGAGATAATTATGCAGGAGCAATACGAACGTATGACAATGAACACTAGTGCACAGGCTGTACGACATGAGTAAAGACCTCCTTAAAACAACATGCTAACAGTACAATATTGTGAATATTGACTATATCTTAGTTTGTTCAGTACAATATGAGATAATTATGCAGGAGCAATATGAACGTATGACAATGAACACTAGTGCACAGGCTGTACGATATGAATAAAGTCCTCCTTAAAACAATATGCTAACAGTACAATATTGTGAATATTGACTATATCTTAGTTTGTTCAGTACAATATGAGATAATTATGCAGGAGCAATACGAACGTATGACAATGAACACTAGTGCACAGGCTGTACGATATGAATAAAGTCCTCCTTAAAACAACATGCTAACAGTACAATATTGTGAATATTGACTATATCTTAGTTTGTTCAGTACAATATGAGATAATTATGCAGGAGCAATACGAACGTATGACAATGAACACTAGTGCACAGGCTGTACGATATGAATAAAGTCCTCCTTAAAACAACATGCTAACAGTACAATATTGTGAATATTGACTATATCTTAGTTTGTTCAGTACAATATGAGATAATTATGCAGGAGCAATACGAACGTATGACAATGAACACTAGTGCACAGGCTGTACGATATGAATAAAGTCCTCCTTAAAACAATATGCTAACAGTACAATATTGTGAATATTGACTATATCTTAGTTTGTTCAGTACAATATGAGATAATTATGCAGGAGCAATATGAACGTATGACAATGAACACTAGTGCACAGGCTGTACGATATGAATAAAGTCCTCCTTAAAACAATATGCTAACAGTACAATATTGTGAATATTGACTATATCTTAGTTTGTTCAGTACAATATGAGATAATTATGCAGGAGCAATACGAACGTATGACAATGAACACTAGTGCACAGGCTGTACGATATGAATAAAGTCCTCCTTAAAACAATATGCTAACAGTACAATATTGTGAATATTGACTATATCTTAGTTTGTTCAGTACAATATGAGATAATTATGCAGGAGCAATACGAACGTATGACAATGAACACTAGTGCACAGGCTGTACGATATGAATAAAGTCCTCCTTAAAACAACATGCTAACAGTACAATATTGTGAATATTGACTATATCTTAGTTTGTTCAGTAGAATATGAGATAATTATGCAGGAGCAATACGAACGTATGACAATGAACACTAGTGCACAGGCTGTACGACATGAGTAAAGACCTCCTTAAAACAACATGCTAACAGTACAATATTGTGAATATTGACTATATCTTAGTTTGTTCAGTACAATATGAGATAATTATGCAGGAGCAATACGAACGTATGACAATGAACACTAGTGCACAGGCTGTACGACATGAGTAAAGACCTCCTTAAAACAACATGCTAACAGTACAATATTGTGAATATTGGCTATATCTTAGTTTGTTCAGTAGAATATGAGATAATTATGCAGGAGCAATACGAACGTATGACAATGAACACTAGTGCACAGGCTGTACGACATGAGTAAAGACCTCCTTAAAACAACATGCTAACAGTACAATATTGTGAATATTGACTATATCTTAGTTTGTTCAGTACAATATGAGATAATTATGCAGGAGCAATATGAACGTATGACAATGAACACTAGTGCACAGGCTGTACGATATGAATAAAGTCCTCCTTAAAACAATATGCTAACAGTACAATATTGTGAATATTGACTATATCTTAGTTTGTTCAGTACAATATGAGATAATTATGCAGGAGCAATACGAACGTATGACAATGAACACTAGTGCACAGGCTGTACGATATGAATAAAGTCCTCCTTAAAACAACATGCTAACAGTACAATATTGTGAATATTGACTATATCTTAGTTTGTTCAGTACAATATGAGATAATTATGCAGGAGCAATACGAACGTATGACAATGAACACTAGTGCACAGGCTGTACGATATGAATAAAGTCCTCCTTAAAACAACATGCTAACAGTACAATATTGTGAATATTGACTATATCTTAGTTTGTTCAGTAGAATATGAGATAATTATGCAGGAGTAACATGAACGTATGACAATGAACACTAGTGCACAGGCTGTACGACATGAGTAAAGACCTCCTTAAAACAACATGCTAACAGTACAATATTGTGAATATTGACTATATCTTAGTTTGTTGAGTAGAATTTGAGATAATTGTGCAGGAATAATATGAACGTATGACAATGAACACTAGTGCACAGGCTGTACGACATGAGTAAAGACCTCCTTAAAACAACATGATTAGCAATATGAACGTATGACAATGAACACTAGTGCACAGGCTATACGATATGAATAAAGTCCTCCTTAAAACAACATGCTAACAGTACAATATTGTGAATATTGACTATATCTTAGTTTGTTGAGTAGAATTTGAGATAATTGTGCAGGAATAATATGAACGTATGACAATGAACACTAGTGCACAGGCTGTACGACATGAGTAAAGACCTCCTTAAAACAACATGATTAGCAATATGAACGTATGACAATGAACACTAATGCACAGGCTGTACGACATGAGTAAAGACCTCCTTAAAACAACATGCTAACAGTACAATATTGTGAATATTGACTATATCTTAGTTTGTTCAGTAGAATTTGAGATAATTGTGCAGGAATAATATGAACGTATGACAATGAACACTAGTGCACAGGCTGTACGATATGAATAAAGTCCTCCTTAAAACAACATGCTAACAGTACAATCTTGTGAATATGGATTATATATTAGTTTGTACAGTAGAATATGAGATAATTGTGCAGGAATAGTATGAACGTATGACAATGAACACTAGTTCACAGGCTGTACGACATGAGTAAAGACCTCCTTAAAACAACATGATTAGCAATATGAACGTATGACAATGAACACTAGTTCACAGGCTATACGACATGAGTAAAGACTTCCTTAAAACAACATGCTAACAGTACAATATTGTGAATATTGACTATATCTTAGTTTGTTCAGTAGAATTTGAGATAATTGTGCAGGAATAATATGAACGTATGACAATGAACACTAGTGCACAGGCTGTACGATATGAGTAAAGACCTCCTTAAAACAACATGCTAACAGTACAATCTTGTGAATATGGATTATATATTAGTTTGTACAGTAGAATATGAGATAATTGTGCAGGAATAGTATGAACGTATGACAATGAACACTAGTTCACAGGCTGTACGAAATGAGTAAAGACCTCCTTAAAACAACATGATTAGCAATATGAACGTATGACAATGAACACTAGTTCACAGGCTATACGACATGAGTAAAGACCTCCTTAAAACAACATGCTAACAGTACAATATTGTGAATATTGACTATATCTTAGTTTGTTCAGTAGAATTTGAGATAATTGTGCAGGAATAATATGAACGTATGACAATGAACACTAGTGCACAGGCTGTACGATATGAGTAAAGACCTCCTTAAAACAACATGCTAACAGTACAATCTTGTGAATATGGATTATATATTAGTTTGTACAGTAGAATATGAGATAATTGTGCAGGAATAGTATGAACGTATGACAATGAACACTAGTGCACAGGCTGTACGACATGGGTAAAGACCTCCTTAAAACAACATGCTAACAGTACAATATTGTGAATATTGACTATATCTTAGTTTGTTCAGTAGAATATGAGATAATTATGCAGGAATAATATGAACGTATGACAATGAACACTAGTGCACAGGCTGTACGACATGAGTAAAGACCTCCTTAAAACAACATGATTAGCAATATGAACGTATGACAATGAACACTAGTTTACAGGCTATACGACATGACTAAAGACCTCCTTAAAACAACATGATTAGCAATTTGCCAACAGTACAATATTGTGTTTTATCGTTTTATATTACAAATTATGTACTATTATATATTTGTATATCCAAAATAGTTACATCTTATTATGTTTGCCAGATTATAAATTTGTAAATTAGGAGGTATCACGACACTTCAGCCAAATACTATTTTAGACCGATTAAACACGTTTATAGGCTGAACTTGTTGGTTCAAAATAATAACATACATAGTGTTTTGATTGGAAATATTCTGTTGTACTTGCTACCTAATACATGGGAACCAACAGTTTTAGAGATTGTTTATAATGTACCGTTTGCACTGTCAGAATCAGTGGTTAAGGCAGTTAAAATGATAGTCAAACAAAAGTGATTCGGAACAAAACACATTTTAAGCAAGCTATACTCGAGGGTCTAGCGTTGACGTCACAAATACTGTGTGTGAGCGTATGATAATTCATCTGGGCCAATCTTCTCTTTACTAGCCATGGTTCTATCCATCTATTTAGGATTATTGTGGTCCAGGCCATCTTGGCGAGATGGAAATGTCGGTGCACTATGTTTGCTCACATTGCTCAGCTGTTTTGGAATCAGACGATATTCAGAGCGGTGATCAGTAGAACATTGCGTGAAAGGTCTCCCCAAAATGTACAGTCGTAAAACCCGCAGCAAGTGAAGATTGCTTTTCGGATGAGCTGCAAAACCTACAGTTAATTTTGAAACATATCTCTTGAAGGATACATATGAGATATAACCTGCTGTCTTTTGAAATATTTTAAATCGTGGTACATTTTTACAAAACAATTTACATCATCATGGATTATTCGATGATTAAATTCTGAACTGATGAGATTATCCTTGTGAAAATGAAACTCGTTCCGATCGTATGCCTAATCTGACCTTGTTGGCCCTAAATCTGAAAAAAGGTTTTACTAGCATAATCTTTATCACAGCATCACAATACAGATTAATGTTCTTGAAACTCGGTAAACTCAAACCCTAACTCAATTTCAAAATTCCTTTATTTTAACAATTACAGTACAATTGCATAATAGCGTCACAGTGAACTGAAAGAATAAATAAACCTCCTAAATTGAAAGTATGACAAGAAATTTAACTAACCACTTTAATTTGACAGGACTTTTAAATATTACTAAGATATCGAAAGGTATTGATTTATACCTTTTATCTTTTTATTGAGGTTGAAGGTAACATATGAACTTATAAAGGTTAGTGAGTCATCCTATGCTCGTCTGTTTGGTACTGTAACACATGTGTATTTACCGACTAATTAAAAACAACCAGCCATATTAGCAGTGATGTTGAACGGTTCTAAATACTGTAGTTCGTAGTCATTTTGTTTGTGTCAGACGTTTCTCTGGTCACAGCCCAATAATTCCAACTAAGAAAGCGCTCAGTGCCTCTCAGCTAAGCCCCGTTCCTCAACCCGCCAGGAGTGTCAACACAGCATCCTGCCGAGACCACATAACACACATATCTTCTCTCTGATGTACGTCAACGGATCCTTCCTTCGGAGAGACTTACATGGCATGAGAATGCTTTCAAGGTTATTTGTAACGTACCGGGAGTATTTTATTGGCCATATTCCCTTATACTAGAGATAACCAACCCAGTAGCGGCCACAGCTGTTGAGAAGGCAATGCTTACTGGGGGGGGGATGGTCATACGTCTCATTATTTCATGGGATTGATAATGACAACATTTAGACCTAGTAGTATGTTGTTTCTCATTCCATCGCTGCCATGTTAGGCGAGTGAAATTAAGACCGAAATTGGCTTTGATTTATTAGAAAACTCTAAATCGTCTTGAAACCTTTAAAAGGTCTTTAAATAGGTTATCTTTTGTTGTTCCAACGCAAGAGGTGAATAGTTATCTTTTGTTGTTACAACGCAAGAGGTGGACAGTTACCTTTTGTTGTTCCAACGCAAGAAATGGACAGTTACCTTTTGCTGTTCCAACGCAAGAGGTGGACAGTTACCTTTTGTTGTTCCAACGCAAGAGGCGGACAGTTAACTTTCGGTTAAAAGTCGACATTTCTAGACTTTTTCAGTTTTATAACTCAGAAATCGTGCAGGTATGATTTACAATTCGAACCGTAAGAAGCCTACCTGTATATACCACCATCCCAGGAGGGTTACATCAAACGTGGTGTGTGCCTCCCTCCCACTCATACATGTGCGGTACTCTTTCTTAGAGGGTATGGTACTCTTTCATCCCTAACTTTAAAATTGGACTATTATTTCATGTCGAAGGCCCAATTGGCGGATTAAAAAAAGGCACCTTTTTTATTTTTCCGAAGAACCTTTCATCGACTTTCAGTCGCCCGTAGCACTCAAAAGGCTAAAGTAATTGAAACATTCACATTATGAAATTTGTAGACGTAAGGAGACCTGCTCAAATTTAAAATTGAGCTTGTGTATGTGTCCGACTTTGTAACATTTGATCAGCCCCTTTATCAAAACCTCGAACAATTGATAAAGTGACGCTTTCTGCGACCCAAGTTCAACAGGGTTTTCAAAGATTGTGCTTTTTGTGGTTTTTCTACCTTCAAATGCTAATCTTATGCAACATAGGATACATAGATAGTAGCAGGCCAAGAGATTGTTTTGAGTGCAATATATGTAAGAGCTTAACAGGACAAATGTTGACAATGCGATCTCTCTGCGCCCACTGTAGTATCCGAAGGACCGATGACATCAACAATGCCAAATGAGAGATCATTGTCTAACGAAAAAAATAAAGAGAGCCTAATTGGTCTGCTTATTACGAAACTAAGGTCTAAGCCTAATGTATTCATAGACAACCAAGCTGTAGATGATGCGGATACCTTCACATCAAAGAAGCCATAGGATCAGTCCTTTAAAGATTTAATTGTTAGAGAAGGTAAAGCCTTCTTATATACCTCACAGGACTATCTCCAGCTTACTCTGTTATTTACTTTATTAAACCGTGAAAGTTCAGGTATTTTATTGTATTTTATTCTCCAGGGTAGCAGAAAAGTTCCAGTGTCATCAAAAAGCACATCCTGTTTGTGTATGCCAGGAGGTGTGACACTACTTCGGACTTCTTAAGGCAAGGAAAATGAGGTTTGTCAAATCCCTGAAGAGTCGAGTGTTTTAACGTCTCAACTCAAAGGAAGATGACATCGCAGCATCAGGTGATTCCCAGACTACCGCCTCGAATAAACTCTGTTACACCTTATTCGCAATCCCTCGTCAAGACACCCTGCTTCCTACAACCTCTATAGAACTTCTTGAAGGTGTATCAGTAACAAAAATGGTGTGGTTGGGATCAGGATCATCATATAGTCTGCTTCCACTCATGACGACAGAGGAGAATGACTCAATGAAGGACATTCCACTGTTAGGGTGTGGGGGAGGTGCATTTGTAAAAAGGCCGACCATAATGTTTCATAAACTGCAAAGGTCACGCTTGATTTAATTCGCAATCCATTCATATTTCCCTATACATAGATAATAATAATAATAATAATTCTTTATTGCGTAAACAATCGTATAAATTGCATTGCATGCGTCAAAGTTACAGTATATATATATACACATACTTTATACTATAATACATTTGTGTCCTAGCCTATTACGTTTCTATACAATTAAAATAATAATTCAACAATTTTTTTTGATATCACAACCGGGGTATTTATTATTTATTTGTTTTTCATTTTTAATTCCCTTAATTTTTAATAGATAATCGGCGTATCAATAATAAGTAAATTTTATATCAGGCAAGCCATATAGAAAATGGAAACATTGCTTAGAAAACAGTAGTTATTATTGAAGTGGGTTGTGGGAAAACGTCAATAAAGTCAGCTGTACGGGTTGGATACCGCGGGGTGGGGTGAGCGCTCAGTATACAATCAATGTGGTTGCCATGGCTACAGTTAGCTGCCAAACTAGGGCAGATCAGCTGACTGCACTCTTGGTGTGGAATCTTCCAGGGAATCGGAGGCTTCATAAATAAAAAAGGGAAACTGAAAATCAGATAATATGTGAACGCATTATACTTTATATTTATAAAGAAGTAGAACCACATTGTAAAAACGTTTAGCTGCTAAGTAGGAAGTATGATAAGTATACGCCATATTTGCTGCATCGATTTTCAATATTTTTCTCGTTCTAAAAATTTTGAATTTTCAGTGTTAAATATGTCTAAGATAACCTACGGAGTAAACATGCGATTGAGAGTAGCTTCGCTTCCAATTTCCTTTTGTTGACGCCATTTTAAATAATAGCGTTGAACCCTTAATCTAAACGTTTTTAGAATGTGCTTAATTGACTCGTTTCGACAGTAATTCACTGTAAAATCGCATGTAAAATGACACTCAATGTAAAGAACAGTAGATCACACGGCATTATGATGAATTACGATTGAACCTTCTTGTTTCTATTCATCCCAAGAGACTATCAGTGATTGTGTGCTGTCAGTCCACCACCTAGCGATCCCGTGTAGCATGCAGCCCGCCTGCCCGGTCACTGGTGGTGGTTCGGAAACAGTTGATCTCCCCCAGGTTATGTGTTAGAGCGCATCTTAGCCATAACCAATGAATACACATATATACATCCCAAGAGACTATCGGTGAGTGTGCGCTGTCAGCCCACCACCTAGCGATCCCGTGTGGCACGCAGCCCGCCTGTCCGGTCACTGGTGGTGGTTCGGAAACAGTTGATCTCCCCCAGGTTATGTGTAGAGCGCATCTTAGCCATAACCAATGAATACACATCTATACATCCCAAGAGACTATCGGTGAGTGTGTGCTGTCAGCCCATCTCCTAGCGATGCCGTATAGCACGCAGCCCGCCTGCCCAGTCACTGGTGGTGGTTCGGAAACAGTTGATCTCCCCCAGGTTATGTGTAGAGCGCATCTTAGCCATAACCAATGAATACACATCTATACATCCCAAGAGACTATCGGTGAATGTGTGCTGTCAGCCCATCTCCTAGCGATGCCGTATAGCACGCAGCCCGCCTGCCCAGTCACTGGTGGTGGTTCGGAAACAGTTGATCTCCCCCAGGTTATGTGTAGAGCGCATCTTAGCCATAACCAATGAATACACATCTATACATCCCAAGAGACTATCGGTGAGTGTGTGCTGTCAGCCCATCTCCTAGCGATGCCGTATAGCACGCAGCCCGCCTGCCCAGTCACTGGTGGTGGTTCGGAAACAGTTGATCTCCCCCAGGTTATTTGTAGAGCGCATCTTAGCCATAACCAATGAATACACATATATACATCCCAAGAGACTATCGGTGAGTGTGTGCTGTCAGCCCACCCACCCCCTAGCGATCCCGTATAGCATGCAGCCCGACTGTCCAGTCATTGGTGGTGGTTCGGAAACAGTTGATCTCCCCCAGGTTATGTGTTAGAGCGCATCCTAGCATAACCAATGAATACACATCTGTACATCCCAAGAGACTATCGGTGAGTGTGTGCTGTCAGCCCATCTCCTAGCGATGCCGTATAGCACGCAGCCCGCCTGCCCAGTCACTGGTGGTGGTTCGGAAACAGTTGATCTCCCCCAGGTTATTTGTAGAGCGCATCTTAGCCATAACCAATGAATACACATCTATACATCCCAAGAGACTATCGGTGAGTGTGTGCTGTCAGCCCACCCATCCCCTAGCGATCCCGTATAGCATGCAGCCCGACTGCCCAGTCATTGGTGGTGGTTCGGAAACAGTTGATCTCCCCCAGGTTATATGTTAGAGCGCATCCTAGCATAACCAATGAATACACATCTATACATCCCAAGAGACTATCGGTGAGTGTGTGCTGTCAGCCCATCTCCTAGCGATGCCGTATAGCACGCAGCCCACCTGCCCAGTCACTGGTGGTGGTTCGGAAACAGTTGATCTCCCCCAGGTTATGTGTAAGAGCGCATCTCAGTCATAACCAATGAATACACATCTAAACATAATTGAGTATTCCTTGCCATAACTTCGCCTGGTTAAATAAGATAACTTTTTAACTTACAGACATGTATATTACCCAGGCCAACAGCAATATTTCCACCTAAATGGATGTTCTAGTGAAAAGTAACAGTTTTGTAAAAATATGTTTTATCTCGTAAATTTGAGTGGCTTTTGATGCCTTAACAATAAATTATATGTAAAAATACTTCCAAATCATGTATGGTGTGTTTAATCACAAGGGAATTGGACTAATAAAATTGGACTTTTTCCGCGCACAGACCAATAGTCTATGCAGAATTTTATTCATTGTGTTTTTGTTAATTTCTGACTTGTAAAAAGTGCCAATAAACAAAATGATTTTGAATTTGAACGGAATGTCCCGGCTGATCGACCGGATGAAAGTCTGGAGGACGTGGAGGCTAGAAGGTAGGGGGGTAGAAAGCTCCATTACATGACTCACGGTTCTACCGACACTGTCGTAAAAATAAGAACAAGTCAGCTTCGCACACAATTTACTTGCTAATTATACATATTCCGACCGTTTTACTTTCATTTATAATTATGTATTCCTATTTGGTTTGTTAGTTTGCACCCTATTCTAAATCTCCGCATAATTATATAGTAAACTGGTGATATAAAGGAATCTAGGTTACGTCATTGTTTTATATTGTTGGTATTTAATATGGTGACATGTTTTCAAATTCTTTCACTGAGTAATTAATTATTGTATGCGCGCAATGGTTACAGTGCGGAAAGCGTTACTCCTAGAGCAACCTGTTGACTCAGCGCGGAACTAATCTTGCCCTCAATCAGCTGTTGAACAGTTTGTATACTGGAAAGCCGGCTATTAGACGGCGTGTAGCTCAGTATATCGGCTGTGTTAATGGCTCCACCATATGACGGACGATAGCGGCAGAAGATTGGCGCCATAAATTGCGGTTCTTTCACCTTTATTTAGTAACAGATATGCGTGACATCGTCCGATATAAACGTCAATTTCACTAGCGTCAACTGCGAGGAGTAATAGAATTAATTGTTTTTATAAGAAAAAGGAAGCTATCAGTCAATATGTTTTCGATTAGACTCATATTAAAATATATATATATATATATATATATATATATATATATATATATATATATATATATATATTATATATTATAAGCCGAATACCATTCACTAACTGGCCGACTGATCACAAATTCTCAAGCGTGTACAGATTTCCAAAAACATTTAAAGGAAGTTAGATTTAGTATCGAAGGGACTCACCAAGGAAGGATTTTTTGAAATTCCATCCCTAAGAGGTACAAAAAGCCCCTCAAAATTTCCTTTTTTCCATAAGAATAACATTGGGTTGATTTTAGTAAATTAATAACGGCTGTTTTGTAAATAAATAAACATCTTTATTTTATATATTTGACAATATACTATTTTTTGACATTTCTATCCATTAGATTGCTTAATATTTTGTATATATTTATATATACAAAGACAACACTTAGCAATAAATAACTTAATAAACACAAAAAAAGATTGCAAAGTGTTGTCTTTATATATATAAAGACAACACTTTGCAATTATATATATTTATATTGCATATATATAATTGCATGCAGAGGTACACCAATACCTCTGTACGTGTATGGGTGGGCGAGTGGGTTAGTACCACAGTACGTGTATGGGTGGGTGAGTGGGTCAGTACCACAGTACGTGTATGGGCGGGCGGGTGGGTATTATGGGTGCATGAAGATCCATAATAGGATTTGCAAGAAAATCTTAGTACTTTTATGTAAAGAAAGAACTGATTCACGCCTTCTTTTTAATTTGAAACAATAACCCAGTACCATTGTATTTGTAGGGGGTGGGCGGGTGGGTTAGTACCACTGTAGTTGTAGGGGTGGGCGGGTGGGTTAGTACCACTGTAGTTGTAGGGGCGGACGGGTGGGTCAGTTGGTACTGTTCGATATATATATATATATATATATATATATATATATATATATATTATCCTATTGATGCATTAAAAGTGTAATCTTCAGCTGTTAAAAAAAACACAAAATAAATAAACACGCTTGAAATAGGCTAAGTAATACACTATACTAATACAGTAAATAGGTAGCAACGCAAGTAGTGTGAGTGAAATACTGCAAATAATTTAATATTGTAATTTTACGTTATACAGATAATCTTCTATTACTTTCAGGCAAAGTCGCATGCCGAGGCCGAAGGCCGAGGTTAATCGGTTGTGTGGTAACTCGGCCAGGTGCGATCTTGTCCAGGACCCAAATTCCTGGTAAAAAGTGTCAACTCGTCCAGGCGGGTTTTACGCATAAGTTAACAGCATAATAAAATCCACTACCTGCCCAGGTATTTGAGTATGGTTCATTGGTCCTGCTTGCTGCTTATCTTGAGACATACGTATGGGACACAGCGGTCCGTGTCGTGTTACTAGCGCACAAGGGTCAAAGAGTGTTAAGGGCCGAACCCTAACCGCAATTTCCCGAGACGATTGGACGAGTGTGCACGACACCGGTGTATCGAGCGAAGCGAAATTCGGGATTGGCACGCGAAGCGTGCAAGGGTGTTCCCTAGTAATGTATATACTAAGAGTATATGGCAATCTCTCAACAAAATGGCGACGCGAGGAAATAACGTCTATATTACCTGGGTGACATATACAGTAGTGTTTAACCTATGTACTTTGAAGTAATGTGTCAGATCGTAAAAATTGTATTATTATCAAACTGGGAGTGCGGCTGGACGACAGGTAGGTTCACTCATACACTCACAGAGGATCAGGACCGACCCGACCCACCCGGGACCAGCTGCACTTCCGCTCGATTAGTCACTTAGTTGACCTTTCCAATCAATCATATTTTTTTTAATTTGCCGTTTTATCTCGAAATGGTTAATAAATATGAAATCTACTCACAATTTCAATAAAACTCATACCAAACAATATATTATTTACTTTAGTTTATCTTACGAAAATTGTTCACAGTAATTTATAAATCAGGCAATATATTTTAATGCTGTAACTTATTCACTACAGATTAATACAAATTCATTAAAATTCATTACAGCAAATCAAGATTGTTTGGTGTCATTTTCCTTCTTATTTTGAGTAGATTTCATATGTACGGCTGTTACTATTCGCCCATCCTACATTGCACTGTTGTTACGGCTCTCCCATCCTATACATATACGGCTGTTACGGCTCGCCCATCCTACACTTGTACGGTTATTACTATTCGCCCATCCTACATTCCAGGGTCGTTACGGCTCTCCCATCCCATACTCGTACGGCTGTTACGGCTCCCCCATCCTATACTTGTACGGCTGTTACGGCTCGCCCATTATAAACTTGTACGGTTGTTACGGCTCGCCCATCCTACACTTGTACGGCTGTTAATATTCGCCCAACCTACACTTGTACGGCTGTTACGACACGCTAAATACACTTGTACGGCTGTTCCGAATTGCCCATCCTATAATTGTACGGCTGTTCCGAATTGCCCATCCTTGTACGGCTGTTACGACGCGCCCATCCTATAATTGTACGGCTGTTACGACTCGCCCATCCTACATTAGACGGTTGTTATGACTTGCCCATCCTACAATATTCGATTGTTACGACTAGCCCATCTTACAACATACGGTTGTTACAACTCGTCCATCCTATAATATACGGTTGTTACTACAATATACGATTGTTAACGACTCGCTCATCCTACAATATATTGTTATTGCGGCTCGCCCATTCCATAATATACTGTTGTTGCGGCTCGTTCATTCCACAATATACGGTTGTTTCGACTCGCCCATCCTACAATATACGATTGTTAACGACTCGCCCATCCTACAATATATTGTTGTTGCGGCTCGCCCATTCTACAATATACGGTTGTTTCGACTCGCCTATCCTACAATATACGGTTGTTACTACAATATACGATTGTTATCGGCTCGCACATCCTACATAGTACGGACGTTACGACCCTCCCATCATTTACGGACATGTAGATATCTCAAATACTACACTTTACCAATACCCTGCCTATTATTTTTACTGGCGTATTTGTTTACAATTCACACTCGCATACTATTGTTTGATCTTCCTTCCGATTCATAAATCATTTAATCTTGGCTCCTCCCCCCCCCCTCATAGAAAACATTCCATAACTCTGAAGTTGTTTTCAATTGTTTGTACAGGGAACTCAGGCAGTAGCCAGTTTTATGTTTTCAACCATGCCTTGTGTGAAAATCTATTTACACGGTCCTTGTGCTGGTGACCTACTGTAGTCTCGTGGTCTACTTGGGACCCCACGCACACGTGGACGGTGTGGCTCGGTGACTCATACATTCCCCGTCACGCTCTGACACCCGCAGTAAATGGCCGGTTTGCAACGCCGCCTCGTCTTTTTTGAGTATCAGTGATATTTTAAAGTACCGGAATGTGCATAGAAAATTGTCTAATCCTTATTTGTTAGATTTGATTTGAATTTCTTTCATCGAGGAACAACTTGGGTTCAATAATAAAAGTAGTCTAGCACAATCTGGCTTTAAAAAAACTGTTTCTTTATACACTGGCCGTTTGATTATGGCCAGTGCGAGATTAACGCACGCACATACACCGCCAGAGCTCTTCTCAATCCTTCTCGGCCGCTTGTCATAAGTAATTTGTAACTGCGGTGTTAAGTATAACATTTAAATATGTACTTTGTTAACACCAAAATATTATTTAATCATTTAAATACGCTACTTATGTTTTACATTATCATTTTTGGTATAATTTTTCTCAGATTTTCATGTAGATTAAAAAAATAAAAATACCAGGAAAGAAAAATGGAAGATTAAAAAAGTTGCAATCTCTTAGTAGAATTATAATGAGTAATTTATGGTAGGGACGGGGTGAGGTCGTTTGCTGCTGCTGAGAGTGTGACATTTGTAGTTATTGGTGTGTGTATGGTAGTGAGAGCGGGCTCCCACGAATTCAGCAACTTTTACCTGCTACGGTGGAAGGGGGGCATGGTCTCGACAACTTTTGTAAAACCGATCCCAACAGAAAGGCACGACTTCGGCAATTGTGGGGGAAGAAGAGGGATAGGAAGAGAGAAGAGGTAGTGAGTTAGATTAGGTAAGGATAGGTTAGGTTATGTTAGGTTAGGTTAGGTTAGGTTAGGTTAAAAATGCATGCAGTAAATATTTTCACTGGCTTGACGACCAAACTGAGCAAGTATGACGGAACTGGCCTCAACTGCCGTAATGTTGGTTGTATAGAGATAGCGACTTTCTCTGTGCTCTGTGTAGCTAATCACCACCCTCGCAGCACCTGCAGGGATAAGTTGCCGAGTTCGTGCTTGGGATTAACTGACCCTTTTTACAACAGTTTTTTTGCTAATTATAGTTGCTGGGTTCGTGTCTGCCCGTGAGAGCTACCTAATCCTTCAGGGGCCATCGCTCGCCGGTCAGACTTTAAGACAACGCTATTATAGTAAATGGGGAAATAAATTATTTTTGTAGTCATTAGAGGATGGAGGAGGATAGAAATATGTCAGTATCTCCTAAACTACAGATAATTCATGTTTGAGTTATAAGCGAAGAAAATAAAGTGTAATGTGGCAAAAATGTTTATTAAAAATGCTCGAAGTTTCCAGTCTGGAAAGAAAGAAAATATATTTCTGGTAAAAAAGAATATTCATTTAAAAAAATGCACTTTACGGCCTCAAAATCAGTGGTGTGCAATCAATTTTCTTTGTAATTTCATAACTATAATAAGACATTTAACTGAGTTTTAATTTCAATTTAGCCAGCCATCGTGAACATTGATAGTGTGACTACTCATTGAAAATCGTTTAGTTTTTTTATAAGTTTCACTTAGTAAGTAAAGTGCTACGCTAAAATAACCTAGCAATAATTTGTCTCTAATTTTGAATCTACCACTTTCCCACAGAGCTAGGATAATATTTTCTATAAGAACAGTCTCGGTCGAGACTAAAAAGAAAATGCAGTTGAGATGCTCCAAGAAATAATGTCAACAGATGTGTCTGGAAGGGTAATGGATTGGCAAACAACGTTAGTCTTCTCAAATCTCAAGATCAACATCGGCGACATCTACTGTTTACTTGCCTCAACCACGCAGCCAAGACTGAACGATCAATGTTCGTAGGTAGAACATGGCATGTAGTATGTGTGTAACTAGCACCCACGACCTCCCAACCTGGGCGACAAGCCCGGCGCCGCCGACCTACTGACCACAACTGGAGGAACATCGCTCGAAATGTGCGGGACTGATTACGACACGCGTATTATTTATGGTAATTTTGCCCAGTTCCAACAAACAAACGGCAACAAGCCGAATTAAATGTTGAGTTTAGATAAGAGGCTCAATGTCTGTAAACATGTGCCAGTGTGGGTGTGTGCTGGAACTGGAGTGACGTCCTGGAGCTGCCCACTCGTCCAGCTGGAGGCAAAGGTAATGGCGTTGACGACGGTGACTATGGATTCTCACTGATCCTGAAGCCGCTTGCGCTTCCTTTCCTCTCTTAATCTTCCAACTCGATGATCTTTGCGTTTTATTTCCAGTTCTAGAAGCCATGACCTCTGCATGCTCTTTATATATCTTTGGTGTAGGCCTACTTTCTCTGCAATAAGGTTTTAGAGCCATAAAAGTTTGCTTTTTGTAAATGTTCCTCATCGACTTTTAAGATGTTTTCAGAATTTTTTCATTCTGTTGAATCGCTGTTTATCGATCTCGACCGATGCCATCACTTTAATTTGTCTTTCTGTTTTATAAATTATTATTTTTTAAATTACATTTGCTGCTTTGAATCATGTAGTTGATTTATCTTGTATCATAGATCCACATTGTCGAACTAGTTTCTTGAAGATTCATCAACATATATTACGCACGTTTGTTTTTGTTGATATTATTTGTATTATTGTTTACCTTTTTAGCTGTCGTTAGGAAATGTTTTCTAGATGATTTCTACGCCGTACCTTGCAAGTGTGGAATAGGGATTTTATTGCCACAGTTTACTTGACTGTTTATAGGCGTCGTATCTCGTCGCTGTTAACTGTGTCTAACCTGGTCGTAACGGCAGGAACTGGTCCTTACACCAGGAGAACAACACGCAATACTGTAGTACAAAAGTTAATTACATGTAAATAGTCACTGTAGTGCTGAATCAACAACGGCTATTCTGTATACTCAATGTGTACTTTCCATTACATACCCTCCGGTAAATATGCTCACTTTCTTTCTTCTTACAAATTAGTATATTTAAATGTAATTGTTAGTAAATTTATAACTCATTAAAGTAGATGCACCATTCAGTTACATGCTTCTTAGCCCATTCTACCATTCAGTCTGGTTTTACAAAATATTTATTATAAGAACGAATTTCAGTTTGCGATTGAGGAATGTTTGGAGTGACATTTATCATCATAGATCAGCATAACCTGATCTACTCTGACATTAATCATCACAGATCAGCATAACCTGATCTGCTCTGACATTTATCATCATAGATCAGCCTTTTACAATCACATAACCTGATCTACTCTGACATTTATCATCATAGATCAGCATAACCTTATCTACTCTGACATTTATCATCGTATATCAGCATAACTTGATCTACTCTGACATTTATCATCATAGATCAGCATAACCTGATCTACTCTGACATTTATCATCATAGATCAGCAAAACCTGGTCTACTCTGACATTATCACCATAGATCAGCATAACCTGATCTACTCTGACATTTATCATCATAGATCAGCATAACCTGATCTACTCTGACATTTATCATCATAGATCAGCAAAACCTGGTCTACTCTGACATTATCACCATAGATCAGCATAACCTGATCTACTCTGACATTTATCATCATAGATCAGCCTTTTACAATCAATATTCTGCCTTAAAATATTGTATATTTTAAATTTCGAATTTAGTTGATTGCGATTAAGATCCCGGACTGTAGTCTGTTAGTTTTTATCAGTAATATTCACCTGGTACTATACTGGTCTCCCCCTTACTCTGTCTGATAAGTTTTCCGCACAGATGAATAGGCTTTTATGGCAATGTGTAGAGAAAGTTAATGGGGAGATCGGTCTCTCTTTAATCAATAATATAGTACTGATGCTGAGGTATATGTGGTGAGCTCTTAACCAGAAAAACAGCAATTATAGAAACATTCAAGAAATAACAATTTTCCAACAAAACTCTTTGTATAAATCTTATTGTTGAAAAATTGTTCCATTTACAAACTAAATTAAATATTATTTGAGCATAAAAACACTTGTAACTTATCACAAAGAACCCACGCCTTATACAACACATACATCAATTACAAATTCTTTTAGAAACATTTAAAATATAAGGCAATTTGAACTCAATAACAGATTACTCTTCTAGCAATTATAAAGCGGTTGGATTCATATAAACTTCATTAAGTGTTTTACGAATTTTATGGAGGCTGCAATTTTCTGTCTACAAATTAAATATGATTTGATTTGAAATAATAGTATTTTATTTTAATTAAAATATGAGTGTTCCAATATTTTTTTAGTTTAGGTCTATATAATGTAAATTTATTGAAGTAGCTCTTAATGTAACACTAGGACTGTTTCATAATAGACTTTATTAAAGGGTATCTGTAAAATGTTCGTTGAAACGCTTTTATTCATTAGCCTAGCGTAAAGACAATTTATATTAATTATTTAAAAATAACAAATTCGTGTACGCGCTCTATCCACCGATAGAAGAGCTGGCACACATTGACATAAGCAGTAGGTAACAGCTGTTGCCATAGGGCAACCTGTTCCACGCCGGTCTCTAGACCCGGTTCTGTGCTCACTCATTAGTTGAATCAATTAGTCCTATCGGGACCGCCATCACAGTTGTCTATTTTTAACAAAACATAGAACATTCTCTTAGAAAGGCTCTATTTTTTACAGTTTATAGAGTCAAATCACTCATTAAAGCTATTACCATAGATTCTCTGTGATTCAATGCCCTACGTCATTTTGGACCCTCCGCTAGTGAGCTCTTATCCACCATTAAATTATCCTGACTAAACACTGGCCTTAACGGTCGGTGATAATGTATAAGTAACATAAAATCCGAGCGTTAACTGTAATGAAACGTCAATTTCTTTGTTCACCGTTCAGGTAGGCCTATTATAAAGCGAAGGTAAAGTTTCTCCTGTCATGGAAGCCTCAGAAGATAGCCACAAAACCATTGACTCTTTCCTCTTTTCTTCTCTCTCAAATGTTGCGTATACAAGCGCAAACCAAACCTGTAGAATCACACCTGAGGTGTACGAATAATCATTATAGTATGTTTTTGTACTATTCAATCTTTCCTTTTAATCATTGAGTTGGATCAACAGTTTCGATGGACTTTTGATTGGTGACTTTAGTTTGAGTTTATTCTCTTTGTTTTGTTGTACATATAGGTGAACATTTATTTATGTAGATACATAGTATATTAAATGAGCCGTTAGTATGCATTCACAAGTGCTCCAAAATACGTGCTCCGAAATTAAGTGTTTAAAAGCCATCTTCAAAAAATAGCAGCTAAAATCAAAACCAGGGTAAATGTATTAAATCTGTTGAGCGAGATACTAGTTCCCCTGGCCACCACCATTCATTTCCAAAGCTAATTTGTAAATTACATGATTGAAAATGCAATTAATCTTTCTTTATAAAACTAAAACGTAATGTATAATAATAAGTAGGTATTGTTTATCATACGTTTACATACTTTCAGCTTTTAGTTTTATCACTGCATTTTTTATCTTGCCTTTAGAATATTGTTTGTATGTGGGAGATCATAAATTCATGACAGTCCAGCTACTGAAATAGATATGTTGCTCGTTTAGAACTACCGATGGGGTACGTAACAGCATCACCACCTGCCAATATATATACATGCAGACGATATTGCTTTAGCTCATCAACAAGGACTTCACATGCACTGAAGAAACACTCAAAAGTTACCTTGAAAAGCTTCAGGTACCATTCTCACGTAATGGTCTTAAAGAATATTTGAGAACCTGGAAGCTAAATTTTAACCTATAAAAACAAAGTAGCCACGTACATAACCGAATAGGTAATTGAAAATTGAACATCTCCCTAATTGGTGTAAAACCATTGAGTACAGAATATATATAGGGAGGCCTTATGTTACCGCGTTTGAGGCAGGGTCTCCGACCATTATGGAGGGTAGTGGAGAGCGTTTCGTGCAGGTGCTTTCCCACTGCACCGCGGCAGTCCCGTGCAGACTGTTCTCACGGAGCTTTTTTAATATATCCTCCTTAAGTGTTTCTAGAGGAATAGGACTTCTTAATGTATTTAAGTTTTGTCTTAAATATCTTAGTCTCGTATATCTTTTTTTTAATTTAATAAGTTATGGCCATAGTAACAGGAAGAATTGCGTGGGAATATATTTCCATAGGAAAGAACAATTGAATAAAAAAAGATAAAATGTTCATTTATTAATTGTTTTTGTATTTTTTATGTTTAGGGAGAACAAGATTTCTACATTTTAAAGTATGGCATCCAAGATTTGGAGTTATTGGTTTATTTATTACTAATTAATTGGTATCACGGGGCGCAGACCAAAAAACATTGTGACATTTTTGCTGAAGATAAATTTGGACAGCTGCATTCGTTATTACAACAAGTGATCGATGAGGTATTAAAATAACTGAAACACTTTGATATAATACGAAAAATTTACAGTATTCTGTTTTTAATTTAAATTGAAGATGTGTAACTGGATGTTAACTATTTAACTGTTTAGCCATATGATAATATCATTTCCATTACTACTAACAGTCTCGGAGGTACCACTGAGGATGCCACATCACAGCATGGGCGAAACGTTTGGTGATGTAAATATTGTAGATAACACCTTGACGTGGTCGTTACCGGAGGCTTTAGTTATTAGTAATGACACCGGCCGCTTAAGCCTGCGAAATAATATAATTTCCTTTTTTTATATTAAACAAGACTAAAATAAAATATAGGTCTATAATTATACGTTTGACTCGTCATTTTCAAATACTAATGAGAATTTTTATCTCATAACAGAAGTTAGAAATATACATGTGGTATGTATTTTGTACACTGTGGAGCAAATGTCTAAAGTTTAATAATGTGCAGTAATTAATTGATTAAACTATAATTACATTAAATTAGTTTTATTGTTTATTAATTTATATATTAATTAATTATAGTGTCACGTATTTGTTGAAATTCACATTAAAAATGAGTTAAACAACAAACAAATTAAACATCATCTTGTACAAAATTGTCACTTAGTTGACATTTCCAATCAATCAGTCTTTTTTTTTAATTTTGCCATTTTATCTCGAAATGGTTAATAAATATGAAATCTACTCACAAGTACAAGAAAAATGATACCAAACAATATATTATTTATTTTAATTTATCGTACAAAAATTGTTCACAGTAATTTATAAATCATGCAATATTTTTTAATGCTGTAATTTATTCATTTAAGATTCATTATAGCAAATCACAGATTTTTTGGTGTCATTTTCCTTTTAATTTTGAGTAGATTTCATATTTATTAAGCACTTCGAGATAAAATGGCAAAATAAAAAAATACTGATCAACTAAGTGACTAATCGAGTGGAGTGCGGCCTAATCCCCTGTGTGTATGAGTGAACCTACCTGGCGTCCAGCCGCACTCCCAGTTTGATAATACTATAACTTTTTCTTGTCAAAATGAAAAAAACTACATAATTCTTATAATGTTTAATTATTAATTATAAGTGATGTATAGCACCTACTTAATTGGTTTTTCGCTTGAAGGTGTCCAGACGAGTTGTACTGCTAACGTGTATTAAATGTTGGTGTTTTTGGCGGGAGAACACTGCCGCGAGTGTAGTAGGGTCGGAGCTCTGTTTTCCGCCCGAGTCGCGGACCAAGTTGTCTCACCTCTAATGCACACGGCGTATAGGCCATGTCCTCTCTATTTATATTGTTTTTGGCGGGAGAACACTGCCGCGAGTGTAGTAGGGTCGGAGCTCTGTTTTCCGCCCGAGTCGCGGACCAAGTTGTCTCACCTCTAATGCACACGGCGTATAGGCCATGTCCTCTCTATTTATATTGTTTTTGGCGGGAGAACACTGCCGCGAGTGTAGTAGGGTCGGAGCTCTGTTTTCCGCCCGAGTCGCGGACCAAGTTGTCTCACCTCTAATGCACACGGCGTATAGGCCATGTCCTCTCTATTTATATTGTTTTTGGCGGGAGAACACTGCCGCGAGTGTAGTAGGGTCGGAGCTCTGTTTTCCGCCCGAGTCGCGGACCAAGTTGTCTCACCTCTAATGCACAAGGCGTATAGGCCATGTCCTCTCTATTTATATTGTTTTTGGCGGGAGAACACTGCCGCGAGTGTAGTAGGGTCGGAGCTCTGTTTTCCGCCCGAGTCGCGGACCAAGTTGTCTCACCTCTAATGCACACGGCGTATAGGCCATGTCCTCTCTATTTATATTGTTTTTTGCGGGAGAACACTGCCGCGAGTGTAGTAGGGTCGGAGCTCTGTTTTCCGCCCGAGTCGCGGACCAAGTTATCTCACCTCTAATGCACACGGCGTATAGGCCATGTCCTCTCTATTTATATTGTTTTTGGCGGGAGAACACTGCCGCGAGTGTAGTAGGGTCGGAGCTCTGTTTTCCGCCCGAGTCGCGGACCAAGTTGTCTCACCTCTAATGCACACGGCGTATAGGCCATGTCCTCTCTATTTATATTGTTTTTGGCGGGAGAACACTGCCGCGAGTGTAGTAGGGTCGGAGCTCTGTTTTCCGCCCGAGTCGCGGACCAAGTTGTCTCACCTCTAATGCACACGGCGTATAGGCCATGTCCTCTCTATTTATATTGTTTTTGGCGGGAGAACACTGCCGCGAGTGTAGTAGGGTCGGAGCTCTGTTTTCCGCCCGAGTCGCGGACCAAGTTGTCTCACCTCTAATGCACACGGCGTATAGGCCATGTCCTCTCTATTTATATTGTTTTTGGCGGGAGAACACTGCCGCGAGTGTAGTAGGGTCGGAGCTCTGTTTTCCGCCCGAGTCGCGGACCAAGTTGTCTCACCTCTAATGCACACGGCGTATAGGCCATGTCCTCTCTATTTATATTGTTTTTGGCGGGAGAACACTGCCGCGAGTGTAGTAGGGTCGGAGCTCTGTTTTCCGCCCGAGTCGCGGACCAAGTTGTCTCACCTCTAATGCACACGGCGTATAGGCCATGTCCTCTCTATTTATATTGTTTTTGGCGGGAGAACACTGCCGCGAGTGTAGTAGGGTCGGAGCTCTGTTTTCCGCCCGAGTCGCGGACCAAGTTGTCTCACCTCTAATGCACACGGCGTATAGGCCATGTCCCCTCTATTTATATTGTTTTTGGCGGGAGAACACTGCCGCGAGTGTAGTAGGGTCGGAGCTCTGTTTTCCGCCCGAGTCGCGGACCAAGTTGTCTCACCTCTAATGCACACGGCGTATAGGCCATGTCCTCTCTATTTATATTGTTTTTGGCGGGAGAACACTGCCGCGAGTGTAGTAGGGTCGGAGCTCTGTTTTCCGCCTGAGTCGCGGACCAAGTTGTCTCACCTCTAATGCACACGGCGTATAGGCCATGTCCTCTCTATTTATATTGTTTTTGGCGGGAGAACACTGCCGCGAGTGTAGTAGGGTCGGAGCTCTGTTTTCCGCCCGAGTCGCGGACCAAGTTGTCTCACCTCTAATGCACACGGCGTATAGGCCATGTTCTCTCTATTTATATTGTTTTTGGCGGGAGAACACTGCCGCGAGTGTAGTAGGGTCGGAGCTCTGTTTTCCGCCCGAGTCGCGGACCAAGTTGTCTCACCTCTAATGCACACGGCGTATAGGCCATGTCCTCTCTATTTATATTGTTTTTGGCGGGAGAACACTGCCGCGAGTGTAGTAGGGTCGGAGCTCTGTTTTCCGCCCGAGTCGCGGACCAAGTTGTCTCACCTCTAATGCACACGGCGTATAGGCCATGTCCTCTCCATTTATATTGTTTTTGGCGGGAGAACACTGCCGCGAGTGTAGTAGGGTCGGAGCTCTGTTTTCCGCCCGAGTCGCGGACCAAGTTGTCTCACCTCTAATGCACACGGCGTATAGGCCATGTCCTCTCTATTTATATTGTTTTTGGCGGGAGAACACTGCCGCGAGTGTAGTAGGGTCGGAGCTCTGTTTTCCGCCCGAGTCGCGGACCAAGTTGTCTCACCTCTAATGCACACGGCGTATAGGCCATGTCCTCTCTATTTATATTGTTTTTGGCGGGAGAACACTGCCGCGAGTGTAGTAGGGTCGGAGCTCTGTTTTCCGCCCGAGTCGCGGACCAAGTTATCTCACCTCTAATGCACACGGCGTATAGGCCATGTCCTCTCTATTTATATTGTTTTTGGCGGGAGAACACTGCCGCGAGTGTAGTAGGGTCGGAGCTCTGTTTTCCGCCCGAGTCGCGGACCAAGTTGTCTCACCTCTAATGCACATGGCGTATAGGCCATGTCCTCTCTATTTATATTGTGTACTCGCTGTGTAAAACTCTACCACAATGATCATCTACTGTACCTGGGAGTAACGTTAGATCGATCGCTGACGTTAAATAGCATCTTCCAGAAACAGCTGTAAGAAACATATTGCTGAAACAACTTGGGGAGCCAACGCACACGTGTCTGTTCAATTCTTGAACACAGTGTTGCCGTGTGGCTACATAACGTACATACTAAAGCGATAGTGTCATGAGAGCTCTCGTGGCGACGTCACTACCTTGACTCCCGGTGCTGTGCAATTAGCTCCTCCAGGGATAAGACCTCAGGAGCCACTATTTATAGTCTGAATAAAATAACTTTGGTACTGGTGGAACAGCCACGCGCCGCTGGTCTAAAATGACAAAACTCTGTGTTGTAATTTGCTTCTAAACTTAAACTTAAAATAACTAAGGAATAATTTTTTAACTAATTCTTTAGTGTCCACCATGTTATATTATTTAAGAAAAAATTATGCTGGAGATTTTGCTTGAACTAATTTGCTTTTTATATCGATATATGTGTTTAATAACACGTTTTTATGAGTGAAATTGGGCATGAGTCGTCTTTAACCTGCCACTGAAGCGAGAATAATAATAATAAAATTATTTCTTGTAGATGGATGACAGTTTGACTTATTGTTATTAGTTTGGTATAAGACTCGTTTAATAATTCGAAACAGTTAATGAGAAATTAATTTTTTTGTACACCCTTGCAAACTCGAAACGTAAAAACGTGTTCTTAAACACATATATCACTATAAAAAGCAAATTAGTTCAAGTAAAATCTCCAGCATAATGTTTCTTAAAGAATATAACATGGTGGACACTATAAAAATAGTTTTTTTCTAAACACGTGGAAAATTATGACAGCACATTAAAACTCTAGAGTTTTGTCATTTCAGACCAGCAGCGCGAGGCCGTTCCGCAAGTAAAGTTATTTTATTCGGACTATAAAGAATTCCATAATATCTTGAATGTCCCGCACCTCCCATGACACAGTTAGAACGGTCGCTTTCCAGTTGAGACATGGGAACTCACATCTACGTACTGCCAAAGAATATAGATAGACGTACTGCTTTCCAGTTCAGCAGATCAAAATTCTCGCCCAATTCTGACTGGGCAATGGAACAGTGGGCGTGGAACAGTTTTAATGGACGAAATAAGTTCCTTATTAGGCGGGATGAACTTTAGGTGGTATGAACCTCCTTCGTAGGGAATGGACACTATTGAATCGCTTCCGAACTGGCGTGGGCAGATGTAACTAATGGAAATATGAATGGGTATTGACATTAGATCAGTCATGTGATCGCGGGGAGTCTATCAAAATAATAGATCACATAATTACACATTGCCCCCTGCGCTCTTTAACGGAATGAATACCGCCAGCATGAATAGAATTCGTGATTCAGGTCTTAAACGGTTTGATGGATTGTATTTAGCTGTTGTGTAGGAGAAAGCTTTATATTTGTATTAATATATAACATGACCTTTGGATCTTGTTCTAAATATATATAATATATTAATTAAATTTTTTTAATTAATAAATGTTAGCAGACAAAAATCATACGATTTATACTTTACCGAATATTCAAATATACTTGTTTACATCGGTAGTGAAATCTGTATTCATTCGTATCTTTCTTATTCTCAGTGACTGGGAAAGAGTAATGACTACAACACACCTTGTAATTAGGCTAGGGCCCCACTATCCCATAGATCGCCGGGCCGGGCTTCGCCCGGATCCGGGGCCGAGTGGATCAGATTTTGTCGACAGAACCCACTATCCGGACCGTCGATGAATATAGTAACCGGATATTTACTACAGTATATACAACGATGATCCGGACGAACGCCTGGAGTCCTTCAGAGATAGAACTGTTTAATTAATAGCTAGATTAATTATTAAATTACATTTTCTATCTGAAAAAATCATTAAATACATAGTGTCACTTAAGAACAAATCAAGTTGTCTGCCATTTTGGAAAAGGATTGCTATTTTGAAAATCACTAAATCCATATTTTTATTAATCAGAAAAAAGTAGGTGAAGTTCACCATTTAAAATCTGTTGTATCTCTGCAGGTTTAAGATATCCTATTGATGGAACAAATAAAAAAATCACCCTGTTAATAGGTTATGCATTTAAATAGTGAGATAGTCTGACAAATCTTTGATTACTTGTACAAACAATATTCTTTTGTTGAATGACCCAACAATTTATAAATATTTGGGGAAGTAGAAACAAGAATTACAACCCAACTGTAGGTCAGTGATATAAGCCTACTATTATCACAATGATTAATTATACTAAATAATTTCCTACAAGAAATTGTAATAATAACAAGAAACAAAAAATATAATAGCCTAGCAAACTAGACGAGAAGATCAAATATAAGTCTAGAAATATAAATGTTAAGCTACTTGTATAATCAACTAGGGTACATTCTTAAAATTAGTTTTAAGAATACTGTACTAGTGTAGTACATACATAGAACCATAATAACAATTAGTATGTAAAAATAAGTATACATATTTATGAACGGCTAAATTCCATATTTTACTATGTCTTTTAACAGCTTGGAAAATTTGCTAAGGAAGTTTTCAGTCAGAAATAGAATTCTTATTTTTTCATCAAAACTAAATAAAAACTAGGTATAAAATGGAAAAGACTTAACGTAGTTCTTTTTTCAATGTCACTCATTTCTTCGTACGTTGGTTTTAATAAAGAAAAAACACTCTTCCACGCCTCCCTCGATTGGGGTTTTTGTCTTTGCATACATCAAGAGTCCGGTCCCACAGAACTGGTCTCTCTTGGACCAAAGAAATTAATAAATGAATGTCAATATCCAAAGACATCACGTAAATAAGCGCACAACCCTAGTTGTTCACTCGTCTAGGGTTGAAACGAAACTACCACCACTGGCTCCGTTCCCTTGACCGGATAGTGGGTCCTCTGTCGTAACACGCAATCCTTTTCTATCGAGGCCGGGCGTAGTGGGTCCTGCTTCATGCCTCTCAATGGAGACGCGGACAAAGTGTCCAAACGACAACTTGGATCATCTTCTAAAATCCAGCGAGGACAAAGTGAGCCAATTACAAAGTGACCCAAAAGACAAATTGAACCACTCAGGAATGTGGCCCAGTTTGTCCGTTCGCGAAAAGACAACCTGGGCCAAATTGGAATGTTACACGCTGCGGACAAAGTGTCTCAACGACAAACTGAACCACTCCGGAATGTGATCCAGGTTGTCAGGAAAAGACAAAACCGAACCATTTTAGGTTTTGAATGTAAGAGTACATGCAACGTAAAACATAAGGTATTCAAATAATAAATAAAATAACACAATTAATAAGTTAATTATTCATTAATCTCAACTAAACACTAACTGATTAAAAGAGCATGTATATAAAAGCAAACAAAATATAGGTTAATACCACAATTATATTTGGACGCTGTATAGGCTATTAATTTTATTTTACGTGATAATTTATGCTATTTATAATTATGCATACTATTCAAATGAGTGTTGACTTTCATCTAGCTCTAAATGTCATGTTTAAAGAAAGTATACATACTTAAGTCTCTTAAAGTACGTGTTCATCATTTTCTAGAAATATCCAGAATATCCAGCATTATGCTACAGGAAAATATATTTCTACTGGTTTTCGTCTTCTCTACTGTTATTTTTATTCCACGTTTATAATTTTCTTCAGAGCTCTCGAAAAATAATCGAGTGAGTCAAGTTTTCCAACTATACGACATTAAGCCTAATCGGAGTGTATAATAGGCGTTTTCCTAAAAGCGAACAGTCCTATAAGCGAACATAAGTATTATTTTAATGGTTGATGGTGAGTGACTCATATACATCCATGGGTTAGTTCATACACTTGACCGACCATCTATATATACCTGCAGATGTGTTGATTGATATAAATATATTTAGCAGGGTTAAATATGAAGCGTAACCCCTTTTAAAAGTTAATTTTTTTCATTGGTTTAGATAGTTATAAAAGTTGTAAAATTCAGTTCTCATTTAGAAACATATAACATTAATTTAAAAATTTATTTCCATTTCTAGCTGTAAAACAATTAAAAAGCTAAAGTTTTAAGAAAAATATAATTTGATTCAAAATATGATAAAATATACTTTACAATAATTAAACGTATACCGGTACCTAATTTTTTACAGTATAAAATTATATGTAACTATTATTGATTTCAAAAATATTTATTTTTTAAGCAAAATATTTAGTAGTTAACATTCCTTTTCGCCCATATCTTGACGATTGGCGTCATAAGAATTAATAAACAAATAAAATAAATAAGGAAACATAGTTTGCGTACGTAAATACACTCACGTACACGTACAAACAAGTTACAACATGTTTGTTATTTATGTTAAATGAATGTAAATTGTATTAACATACTCAATGTTGGCCATTAGGGATTTTTATAATTATATCACCTAGCTTAAATTAACTCTTGAATAATGGAAAAATACGCGGATAATCTGTTTTCCACTTTAAACAATAGATATCAATGTTTTACATCATATTTAACTACTTATACTATTTTTAGTAAAAATTGCTCAGATGTATATCGATTAATAAATTTAAACCATTTTTACCATACATGTGTTTAAGTAACTTATTTATTAGAGAAAATATTTACTAGGCTACTACTTAATATTGATAACATGTAACGTGGATTGCTATTTGTAGTAACCTTGTTACCAGTAGTCAGTCAGGGACCCAAATGAATTAAAAAAAAAAAAAAACAATGTATTTTTAAAACATTAATAGTGATATGTTATTACTGTTACTATACAACTAAACAAATGTATTCCTATTAGAGATGTTACCAAAATAAACATATAAATATACGAGTGTATCATTTACGATAAGGAATCGTTCGCTGCTTTAGTTTCAAAAACTATTAATAGTCAGTTATAGATGAATGTACTCGTATTTGAATGAAATGTCATTATGTATGAGGGAGACAAAAGTAGTTGGACATTTGCTATCATTACGTGAAAAATAACAATTATGACGTTAAAAAAAAAAAAAAAACAAAGTCCTAAAATAGTAATAAAAAATAGACAAAGGTAGTTGGACATTTGCCATCATTACGTGAAAAATAACAATCACGACGTTTCAAAAAAAACAAAGCCCTAAAAAACAAAGTCGTTATGTAGCTTGAGATTTGTGATAATGAATGTTACCTAAATGTGTACTAAAATATTACAGGGTAAACTGAATGACACTAACACTAAAGTGATTAAAAGACTTTCAGCTTCAAATACCAACCCCAAATTTAGTGCTATTACAGTACAGTCATAGACAAACCCCAAGGACCTTTGAGAGTGGCTCAGTTTGTCCTTGCGCGTAAGGACAAACTGAACCATTTCTGATTTTAGCACTTGGAGGGCAAAGTGACCTGACGACAAGCTGTACCACTCAGGAATGTGGTCCAGTTTGTCTGTTCACAAAAGGACAACCTGGGCCACCTTGGAATTTTGCACGGTGTGGACAAAGTGTCCCAACGACAATCTGTCCCAAATAAACTGGCTCAGTTTGTCGTTGGGGACACTTGTCACGTCCCCTCTCAATGTGTCTCACCACTCGGACAAAACTCGGCCGGGCGATCTCTCGGATAGTGGGGCCCTAGCCTAACCGTTGAATGTTTGATATAACTCCCTGTCCTTCTTGATATCTGAAACGCTCGCCTTGCTCTAATTTCGGATATGTAGCGTCTTCAGGTGTTTCGCCCACTCCTGGACAAGTGGTTCAAGGCAGGCTAGGACAGGCCAAGGCCCGTCCCACAAGCCCGATCCCCTTGATCACACCTTGAGGGCTTTGTTTGCCATTGTTTGCTGATTCACTCATTCGAGTGTTAGATGAAGATTGCACTAGCCATACAACATCTAATAATAATAATAATAACGTTCTTAGTTTTTAACATAACTCAAAAAATTAGTATTTACTCATTAATAACAAGGAAGATGTATACAATTAGTATATTTAAAATATATGAATGGTATATACTATTTAAAAACTTACTTTTGTATGGAAGTCATAAGTGATATTTTTTATTGAGACCAATGAAATATTCACAAAAATGTAACTTGCGGATAATATTGTTATTAGTTTATAATATTTGTATATTATTATTTTATAACAATATTTTATTTTTAATTTTCCGTATTAAACTACTTTGTGTTTATTCTGATTCTTTGAGTAATAAATAACTATTTAGTATATTACTTATTATTAATCCAACTAGATATTTTATTAATAGACCCGTTGTATGTAGGATTCAATGTATTTAAGCTGTATTTACGCGTAAAAAGGTTATATTATTATTAAAGCTATGACCTAGTCCTTAAATCCAAACATAGGCTCTAAAATAATAACGAATTCCTAATTTAAAGATAAGCGTGTATGTTCAAGTCGATCGACCTGTCGCTTATTCTGCAACATCCCTTAGGATTCACTTTGTTTGCCAATCCTTACATTACACACTGTTGTAGTTTGTTATTTTACCGTGTAGTCGGTGGATCATATATTGTAGTTTATATGTAGCCTATTTTCCATGCTTTTTTACAGTTCTTACTAATTGGATATGAGCAAAAAGATAAAATAAATTTGAGATATATTTAGGATGAAACTGTCTATTGTTTTTTCTTTTTTTTTTTTCAAACAAGTCTAAGTTGTTTTCCTTATTAATGAGTTTGTCGTACAATTGACCTCCTAATAGCGGCAGGTTTACCAACTATTTTACGTTAAGTTTAAAAAACTGACCGACTTTTAAAGTAGAATTTGAGTGATCTATCACAAACTCTAATTCATTTTTAGAGTCGAAGAAAATTATTTTGTTTTTTATCATGGACAATATTTATTTTTCACGAAAAGCTGGAGGGAGATTTAAAAAAAATCTGGTCAGGCTTATATCAGGAGTTACATCAGGCTGTTAACAGTTGTGATGACCTTAGCGAAGAAAGTGTGCAGGTAGTTAATTTAAATACCACAAAATAAATAGCCGAGGGCCGTCAGGCACAAGGAAAGCGCCCATGTAACAGTGAAGGTACATATGCTATTATCTGAGTAGGCAGGAGAATAAACAAGTAAAAAATAATATGTTTCGTTTGGCCTTTTGTCTAGTTGTCCCATAGTAAAGGCAATGTCCTGTTAATAACAGCGGTAACAAGTTTGTGCAAGTAATCCTCGACGATATACTGAAGGCTGAGGCAAGTCATAGACAATGTGTGAGACTTTACTGCCCTTGGATTAGCATAGACAGCACCAGAGAATTACATTCGCAAGGCAGTTTGAATGTCTGCGAACTGGTTCCTCTTTGCTGTGAATGCTAATGAATCCCTCAAGACGGAAGTCCTGTGGACTCGACAACATTTAAGTTTTAATTTTGATCATATAACCTTCTTGATATTGAATAGTATACAATAAAAAAGAACATGATATCATATTTTACACACGTTATGTCGATGATATTCTGGTTTTCTTTAATGAGAAATCGTGTAATGATTTAGGTAATATATGTTAAATATACTAATTGTCACCACTAGAAATTTAGTTTTACCAGTGAACTTGAATCTATGAATGAAATTAACTTTTTGGATCTAAAAATAATTTGTGATCACTAGAAACTTTCATATAGAATTTTCAGGAAACCTACTCAAACCAATTGTACATAAATAACAGTTCTGTCCCCGTCTCATAAAACAGCTAGCTTCACAAGTATGTTATATAGGCGTATTCAATACAATTAAGTGTTGCAGATAGAAAACAGGAAATAAATGTAATAAAATCAATAGCTATTGCAAGTGGATACAAGGCATTGTTAAAACTTTACAAAAATAAAGGCTTTGTTTTTCTTTGTTTTCCTGTCTATTTGGATGAAGCTTCGTTTGATCTGAGGAAGGACGAGATTCTCGATTCTAGTTGATGGAGTTTGGAATGACGGTAAGTCCATTTCGCAGATAGGTTATCTGTCATGCACTGCGGCAACGATCCTTCGCCATTTGAATTGTGACGTAACACTTGATTTCTGTTTGAAGTCGCCACATTATTGGTTTTAAATGGGTCGTATTGCAAATTGTTCTCGTAGTAAAACGTTACGACACTATCTTGGATCTGTCAAGGAAGACTTTTGCGAATAAAACAACTTCTGTTTTTTAGCGTCTCTTATGTAATAAAAGAGTTATGAACTTCACTAGCTTCAAATGTCGCTTGTTTAATACCAGAATTCATAAGTGTTTAAGAATTCATTTTCGTTTATATCCATCCACATGTAAATGGCTATCAGAATATTGAACGCGTTTTGGATGATATATGGTTTGTACATCGGTAGCATCATTTTATTGAGTTAAGATTTGCATGAGTTAAATTAATAATCCATAGTAATTGTTTTCTATGGGTGATTCCCAAACTGTGTTTTATCTGTTTAAATAACATATAATTACTTTAAGTAATAAAATGTACTGTTCTTTAAATGTGCTGTTTAATGTGGGGTGTCCGGGCGGATAACTATTCAGTCAGGGTTTCCAGCAACAGGGAAAACTTGGAAAAGTCAGGGAAAAATTAGGGAATTTGAAACAAAACCTGGAAAATCCTAACAAGAACACCAGTTTGTTGTGATTTGTAATAGTCACTATATACTTGGGTGCGATACAAAAAGTAATTTACTTTGTTAATTTTACATGCCATTAAATATTCTAAATTATGAAAAAGCTACTTAATTGCTTTAATTATGCTTGTTCGGCCTCATACAACTAGTTAAATATCGCTAAAAGTTTAAAACGTACTGAAATAATTGTCTGATTAGTACTTGTTAAATAAGTCATAGACCTAAAATTTATGCTCGTTTTGGGAAATTATAATATAGCGCCGTTTTTCAAGGCATTGAAAATTGTCATAACAATAGAATAAAAGGTATGTTTGTTTTTTACTCAAGGCTAATTCTAAATATTTTTTTAATTCTACCGCTACTTTTATAAAGTAGTTTAAAAAGAATAATTATTGTAGGTAATAGTTTTGAATTTAATTATTACGGTTATCAATAAAATATATTTATGAAACATTGATATTTCTATAATTAATTATTGTAATTGACCGTAAATAAATAACATAATGTATGTACATGGTAGTACATAATATTACTATTAAGTTAAATAGACGTATATGTAACTATATTGATTTAGGGTCAGGGAAAATTTGTATGAAATCATGGATCTGTCAGCGAAAAGTTAGGGAAGTTAGAGTTTAAGGAGGTTTACAGGACACCCCGTCAGTGTTCGCTTGGTAAAACCTTACACTGAGATTGGAGATAATCTTTTTATAGTGTGGCAAAGCCCAATCTATGCCTTGATAATTGAAACACCATATGGCTGTCCAACAATAACGAGGGCCTATGAGACTTAGGCTGTCCAACAATTACGAGGGTCTATGAGATTATTAGGCTGTCCAACAATAACGAGGGTCTATGAGACTATTAGGCTGTCCAACAATAACGAGGGTCTATGAGACTATTAGGCTGTCCAACAATAACGACGGTCTATGAGACTTAGGCTGTCCAACAATAACGAGGGTCTATGAGATTATTAGGCTGTCCAACAATAACGAGGGTCTATGAGATTATTAGGCTGTCCAGCAATAACGAAGGTCTATGAGACTATTAGGCTGTCCAACAATAACGAGGGTCTATGAGACTATTAGGCTGTCTAACAATAACGAGGGTCTATGAGACTATTAGGCTGTCCAACAATAACGAGGGTCTATGAGACTTAGGCTGTCCAACAATAACGAGGGTCTATAAGACAATTAGGCTGTCCAACAATAACGAGGGTTTATGAGATTATTAGGCTGTCCAACAATAACGAGGGTCTATGAGACTATTAGGCTGTCCAACGGTAACGAGGGTCTATGAGACTATTAGGCTGTCCAACAATAACGAGGGTCTATGAGACTTAGGCTGTCCAACAATAACGAGGGTCTATGAGACTGTTAGGCTGCCCAACAATAACGAGGGCCTATGAGATTATTAGGCTGTCCAACAATAATGAGGGTCTATGAGACCATTAGGCTGTCCAACAATAACGAGGGTCTATGAGACTATTAGGTTGTCCAACAATAACGAGGGTCTATGAGACTTAGACTGTCCAACAATAAAGAGGGTCTATGAGACTATTAGGCTGTCCAACAATAACGAGGGTCTATGAGACTATTAGGCTGTCCAACAATAACGATGGTCTATGAGACTTAGGCTGTCCAACAATAACGAGGGTCTATGAAACTATTAGGCTGTCCAACATAACGAGGGTCTATGAGATTATTAGGCTGTCCAACAATAACGAGGGTCTATGAGACTATTAGGCTGTCCAACAATAACGAGGGTCTATGAGACTATTAGGCTGTCCAACAATAACGAGGGTCTATGAGACTTAGGCTGTCCAACAATAACGAGGGTCTATGAGATTATTAGGCTGTCCAACAATAACGAGGGTCTATGAGATTATTAGGCTGTCCAGCAATAACGAGGGTCTATGAGACTATTAGGCTGTCCAACAATAACGAGGGCCTATGAGACTATTAGGCTGTCCAACAATAACGAGGGTCTATGAGACTATTTGGCTCTTCTGTATTATAAATTCAAACTTAATGTTAACAATTAGCTTTCTTTCGCTAATGCTAAAACCCATCCCAATGACCGTCCCACATTGGCGCTGATCTTCCCACCTACTCATACACTTACAGTTGTGATGATCCTTCCATTCACCTTACACGCACAGTGGTAATGGCCCTCCCACATACCTATAGACGTACCAATTAATACACAAACACCTACTGTGGCACAAGTCCAGTTTAAAATCTTATTCATGTAACATTACAACAAAGTATACGACTTATTGTTGAAATTACGTAACTGTTAAAATAACTTTGGTCTGATAACTGGAGCACGTCGATGTTACTGATACAATCAAACGGCGTAGTTTTTTGCTCGTTCGTTTTAGTATTTTAAACCACTAAAGTCGGCCAAAAAGTTAAAGAATTATTGGTTCTAAATAGCATGAAATGAGAAAAAAAATTGACTTACCAAAATCGTATGACAGTTGATTTGGTACCCTGTATTTTAGAAGTGTTAGGCGAATAAAGAACGAGTACAAATTGCTGAACTGAAATAGAATTTGATATTTTTAAATTTTAACTTGCATCATCAGAAGATGACTGGAAAATGTTTCAGTGCGCACACTACAGAGGATGGGGACTCGGTACCCAGGAAATCACTTTACACCTGGACAGCAAAAACTGGAACAATGCAGCTATACAAGTACACTTCCGTGTACGAGACATACACATTCCCCTAACGTTACGGTACCGTTGTTTTCGGTGTGAAGGGAAACTGTTTATACACCGTAACCAGGAAAGGGAAGTACCCAGCGTACTTGGTGGCTTTCAGAATCTCTAATCACAGAGAACGTACAATTGTAAATGTGTAAACATTATACACTTTGACTATGCGATAAGAAAAATGTGTGAAAAATCAACGCTATCTGAAATTGATAAAAGAAATAAAGGAAACAACGTACACACCAGTCTAACCCCTAACAGTTAGTTTATATGCTATATACATAGCCTATAACAAAGGGGCAGTGTTTCTGTTGTAGCCATATCGCTCTGTTCTTGTCATTTATACTTTTACCATTGTAACGCAAAGTTATGTCATCAAATAATAATAAGCTGTAATTTGTATATTTAAAAATTGATGCTTGCTGCCCTAAACCGTCCAATATTGAATGATAATTAATAAAAAAAATTGTAATTCCTTTATTTTTTAGTACGTTTTTTTTATTTACTATAGGAGCTCACCGACAAGTTGTGTATAACTTGGTGAGGTTTAAATTTTGTAGACAAAGTAGGAAAAATAATATTAAAAATAATAAAAATTAGGCCTATAATACTTGTTACTTCTCATTCTTTCAACATATCTGTAAATTAAATAACTTCTTATTTTCCTATTTTTATTACGTTTCCAATATTAATATCAACATGTGAGCGACTGTGTATTAAGAATTGCTGAACTAATTCAGCCTATGTTTAAAGTGAACTGATTTGTTAACTATCACCAGCAATTAAATTAAATAAGAAGCATTAAATTTTATTGTATGGTATAACGAAAATTAATTGTTATTTGTTATGATGAATGTTCTTTTAATTATTTTTTAGTTCAATCATCGTTGTTTATTTTTTGTATTTTAGCGTTTCCCATATTGTCAAAATAGTTATTTAGTATTTGTAACTGTATTAAACATTTTAATTATTTTCCACATTGACTTTTATTTGATAAACTATTGTTGTTATGGCCTATATGATATACCTCTTAGGTAAACTGTATATCTGTCAAGGGTTTAATGAATAGATAAATAATTTAGTGTGTAATGGAAATGTAGAGTTATTTTTTGTTAACTCTAAGCGTTTTATTTGTTTTTTTTTTTTTATAAATAATAAAATTTGAACTACTTTGGATAGGGCTATGTTATCAGAACTGTCAACATGTTTTTAATAGTATAGTTATGTTAAAATACTTATGAGTGTAATATAAACAGAAATATTAGACAAACTATCAACGGTCAGACTTATTTAAAACACCAAACAACAGTAAAATATGCAGAGTTGAAAAAATATGGAAACGCTTTCACAACTTTTGTATGACTTCACTTCTAAAATTGAAATCTTGAACATGGTCATGGTTACAGAAAACATACTTGTTGACACCATTAGCTACATTTCATCTTTTCAGAGGGACGGCCCACGAAGAGTTGAACGAAAATCTTCAACGTAAGCCTAGTTCGAGTTTGGTATAAATGAAAGGTCTATTCAAGAGAAATAAATTGCCGCAAACTGGACCTAATAAAGGTTTATCCTTTCCAGAGTAGCAGTTATTTGAATTTCAAAGTAACTAACTTAAAGAATATTATTTATCCGCTTTTTAACGGTTTTAAGTAAATTATTCTCATCAAAAACGATACTTTATGGAACACAATTAAAAAAATTAATCTATCAAATTATCAGTGGTAAAAATAACCTTGTTGTGAAAGCGTTTCCATATTTATTTTCCACCCTGTATACAAGTTCACAAATGTAAATGTCACTCTTTCGTAAATTATTTTCATTTAACATTGGATTATACATATATTTGAAGTTATAATCCTATACTTTATACCTTACTATACTGTACAAACTCTGTACAACAGTAAATTAGAGAAATTTTATGTTTGCTCAAAATCGTTAAAAGTAAACTATAATAATGTCTATTTATATAGAATATATTGTAATGTTTCCTCATTAGCAGATACCATTAGTCAATAAACGTCTTATATCCCACTAATGAAATCCATTTATAGCTGTCATTATTCAACAGTTAGATCACGTCAGCATTATAAAACACCGGAATAGTGATAATTTTATTACAAATGAAAATTTAAATATATATATAAAGTTCTGCAAATTTTCTTTTATGTTTATATATCCCATGTGGTCTAGTGGCTAGGATATCTGGCTTTCACCCAGAAGGCCCGGGTTCGATTCCCGGCATGGGAAGTACTTTTTGCACGACCTACACGAAATGAACAAAGACTATTACTTAATACAAAGAATTTATTATTTTTATATGTCTAAACAATTATACTTTAAATCGTTGTACAGTATGCATTCAAGGATTAATCAAAGTAGCATGCAAGAACTTATAAAGCTGACTTCAAACACTTTAGAAGTAAAGCTGCTGGTCCCCAGATTAAGTGTTAATTTTCACCGAGTCGGCGAATCACTTCCTACATATATTCACTTGTGGGGCGCAGTCTTTATTTTTGATTTTGGTAAACAATAGGCTAATGAATGTCGTTTATCCACATACGAGTGTTTTAAACAAATTAAAACAAGAATTATTAGAGAATGTCAATGAAGGAATCTAAATAACAGGTTACGTACCTTATCGTCCTCAATTCCTTTATAGTAATAAAGTTTACTATAGTTTCAACTATCAAGTAGTCATTTTCAAAACATCAAGAACGTTAAATCTTCATCTAAATTGATGTCGTCAAAGAATAAATATTAACATACAACACATTTAGCAACATTTAAACACGATTGTACTGTACATAGAAAACATTGTTTACCGGCCGGTACGTCACTGAACTAAAACAAAATCAGTTCAGAGACCAGTACCGGCCAGTAAACAATGTTTTCCATGTACAGTACAATCGTGTTTAAATGTTGCTAAATGTGTTGTATGTTAATATTTATTCTTTGACGACATCAATTTAGATGAAGATTTAACGTTCTTGATGTTTTGAAAATGACTACTTGATAGTTGAAACTTAAACTTTATTACTATAAAGGAATTGAGGACGATAAGGTACGTAACCTGTTATTTCAAGTGCCAATTCCAGAAGGCTAATCATGAATAAAAAGAAGGAATTTAATTAACTCTTTTAAAAGCTATCGTTATAAAAAAAAAAAAAACTAACATGGAAATGGTTAGTTGTAATTATTGTAATACAGTACATGCTAGTGTTTTGGCAATTTTATCAAATTAGTACGTACTTTATTAGAACTAACAACTTATAATTGATTAGATCTTGACAGTATTTGTACAGTGCCATAATTTAAAAAATAAAATGTTGCAATTTTTGTATATCTTGTACAGTAGTTTTTTTTATTGTGTATGAACCCCTTAGAGAGGGCTTCTTATCTCGAACTTCGCCTGGTTGAATAAGACACCTTTTAACTATAAGTTATTGTGGCAGACAAATCGATTCACTATCAGAGAATTGTTTTGGTAGCAGGTTTAAGTTGGACAATCAAATTTTATTTTTGTTATTTAAAGGTGCAATAATAAAACAGTAGTTGAATTAGATATGATGTAATTATTGCTCATTTGAAATATATTAATAAAAATACTGTTTTTTTCGTACGGAGTGTTGGACATCTCCAACCTATTAAAAGCAATCAAACTCTAGGAAATAATTTCCAAACAACAGTCCTGTATTCTTCCTTATAGCCTCTCAAAGTGTAGTATAAATCGCTAGTTAAATTATAACATAAATATAATAATATTTATTTTAAGTTTATTAATAAATTACTGGATCTAGTGAATGTGCCATTTCCATGCTCGTAATATAGAAATGTGCCGTGAAATTACATTTAACGCAAGAAAATAATGGATCGTAATTTAGTTTCCAGTAAAGTAACCCCCCCCCCCCCAACACGTTTGAAGGATGCAGTTGGTCTTTGCGAGCTTTTCTTTGCGATTTTATCTCACTCTTTCAATGAATAGAATTAAATACAAAGAAATACTTCTCTAATCGTAGAAATATGTACTATTTGTGTTGTGTACGTTACAAATGTTATTTGTCCTAAATAATTGAGGTTAATGGCATAGTATATTATGAATAAATGAATTTATTCCATCATAACCAGTACATAGTTATAATAAGAAAACAACCCGGAATTGACTGACCACTTTTACGAGTAGTGTGGTCAGTATAGGCAACAAAATACAACAGGTTTCTTGTCAGAGTCCAGATTAAAGTAACATGTTGTTATCAGCCGGGCTGCTCTCCGTGGCGTCTACACCTAACACTGATAAGGCACATAACAGGACCTGCTATGCAAGACCGTACCTTCACTGCAATTCACAACTGCTGCACTTCACTACAATACTAATAAACACAAACAATTCACTTCAGCCTAGTATAAAAATATTTACAATTTCTTATTTCAATTATTACAAAGTTATGTACGTTACAATTGTTATTTGTCCTAAATAATTGAGGTTAATGGCACAGTATGTACTATTTGTGTTGTGAACGTTACAATTGTTATTTGTCCTAAATAATTGAGGTTAATGGCACATTATGTATTATTTGTGTTGTGTACGTTACAATTGTTATTTGTCCTAAATAATTGAGGTTAATGGCACATTATGTATTATTTGTGTCGTGTACGTTACAATTGTTATTTGTCCTAAATAATTGAGGTTAATGGCACATTATGTATTATTTGTGTTGTGTACGTTACAATTGTTATTTGTCCTAAATAATTGAGGTTAATGGCACATTATGTATTATTTGTGTCGTGTACGTTACAATTGTTATTTGTCCTAAATAATTGAGGTTAATGGCACATTATGTATTATTTGTGTTGTGTACGTTACAATTGTTATTTGTCCTAAATAATTGAGGTTAATGGCACATTATGTATTATTTGTGTTGTGTACGTTACAATTGTTATTTGTCCTAAATAATTGAGGTTAATGGCACATTATGTATTATTTGTGTTGTGTACGTTACAATTGTTATTTGTTCTAAATAATTGAGGTTAATGGCACATTATGTATTATTTGTGTTGTGTACGTTACAATTGTTATTTGTCCTAAATAATTGAGGTTAATGGCACATTATATATTATTTGTGTTGTGTACGTTACAATTGTTATTTGTCCTAAATAATTGAGGTTAATGGCACATTATGTATTATTTGTGTTATGTACGTTACAATTGTTATTTGTCCTAAATAATTGAGGTTAATGGCACAGTATGTATTATTTGTGTTGTGTACGTTACAATTGTTATTTGTCCTAAATAATTGAGGTTAATGGCACAGTATGTATTATTTCATGTTTATTATACAATTATTATTGACTAATGAAGAAAATATAATGTATCAAATTATCACAGTGCCAACAGTAAAATAATTTTATATCATTAATTCTTGTCACACATGTTCACATTAAGGCAGTGGACAAATAAATGTGAGGGTGTATCAACTGACTGTGACAGGGTCCCATTGTTTGGGATCTAATAAACCAACGATTAATTTACAAATAACATTAAACTTTCTGTTACTTGACTAATACTATAGTGTAGTCTTTACTCTACGTCCATGAAACTAATTTTAATTATTTCATTGCCACTACTACAATAAGATGAAAGTCAACTTATAAACTAAATGAAAACCAGTTTACAATCAGAATCTGTCCACAACATTAACTGTTTTGTTGCTACTAATTTAGGGAAATGTAACATACTTTACAATTCCAAAATGTTTTTCTTAAATCAACGTAGATTTTAAAGCCAGAATCAAGATAAGCACAATTGATTCAGTTCAGTACAGTTCAAAACTGTCGCACTAATACACGTTTGTTTTGTACTGAACAAGTTGTCGCTGTCATTTGTAATAAAAATAACAGCTTTTTCACAAGTAGCCTTCATTGTTAAAAAAATGTCAAAGTAATGAAATAGGATAATATCATACGAAAAATAGAATATAAAAATTTACAAACTCACACACTCCATGAGAAAAAGAAGAACAAGTACTAGATTCACATATCCTGAAGATGGATAAGAGCAGACTAACAAAACAAATAACTGAATTTTTTACAACAATAAAACAAAGTAATTGGTTAAAGTAAGTCCAGGAAGATCTAAATGTGTTAAATATTACAGAAGAACTAATCAGAAACCGGAACAACCCCAGGAATATATTAAAAGACCAAAATCAATGGTTCCAAGAAAATCATAAACGTCAAATGGGAACAAAGTTATGCGAGGAGTGGAAAAGAACGAAAGAATATTGAAGTAAACGGAAGGACGCTAATGCACACAAAATAATTTATTTCCCGAATTCCAAAGTTGGTGATTCGAAAAAGAGAGAAGTATAATAGCTTTGTTCTTTAATTATTGAAAAAGTATTGAACAGTTGATGCGAGTGGTGAGGCAATGGCAAACGTAAACAGTGAAAACAATCGATTGAATTAGGAAAGATCAAACATTCGATTGTTTAATTTTGCTGTTTGTCACATCACTCTCGCTTCCTTCCTTATGTCCCCACCACACCCTCTCACGCATGCTACACAAATGATATGCGAACTCTCAAAACGTTCCAAGTGTTCCATCGTGTAGGTCACTAGGTTTGCCGGACAATGGACATTAATACAGCTGCTGAGTGGTCAGCGATGTTCCTATTGTAGGCCTTGTACCTCTAAGGTCTAGGACACATTGCTGATCCAGTTCATCCCATTGTTTGATTGATATTTCCTCTGGTCAGACTCATCTAGTTTCTCTGCCTGCAGTGATTTATAAAGTTTGTATTGATTTGGAGATTTCATAGAAAATTATTTAACAATTAAGATTGTAAGGGTGGGCATTAGGTAAGAAACACTTATAGATGTATACCCTATTAAGGCAAATACGCCGACTCATGTAGGCCTATTCTAGAAATTCCATTTAAATAAACTTGATTTACAATGTTCTCTGTCAATTGTTTTTTTTTTCTGAACATCAGAAAAATACAGTTTTATTAAAATTATTGTATTTTATGGTAAATCCTCACAACTCTAATTTTAAGAGTTCCATGGCTAAAAACTTATATTTATATGAAAATTCGTCTTATTGTGAAGGTGAAGTTTCAACATAACATACAGTATGGAATAAAACAAATTATTTTAATAAAAACGTACAAAAAACAAGGGGACGTAACACAACACAAATTACAATATAAGTGCAACATATTTACATATTTTCTACTTATATTGTAAATAATTTGTGTTGTGTTACGCCACCTTTCTTTGTATTTACATTAACACGTTATTTGCTAGATAACAAACCCCCAAAAACAAATTCTTTCTTATAAGCCTACAGTTGCTACATTATTATTGTTATATTTTTATAAAACACATTTAAATCAAACGATATCTTATTTTATTTTTTTCATATAAAGTTTAAAATGCAATTTTTCAATAAAGAAACCATCTTTTAATTCTTTAACATTGTGATTTAAAAGAGGATGAAATAGAATAAGTTCACTCAACAATTCACTGGCGTCGTCATTTTCATTTCCTCTTCTGCCGATATATCTATCACACACGTCTTAGTTGAGAGTGCTATTGAACATTTAAAATCTAATTCTTTTCGTGCCCTTATTATTCTGCTTCGTGAAATAAATAATCTATAAATCATGCGAGCCTCGATTGAATAATTCTGTGGAAAATATAAATGATATGTAGTTTAGCTATAACCTTATCATTCTGTTTTTGAAACGTCAAGTCAGTAAAATCACAAGATATTGATTAAAGTTTGTCAAAATCCAAAAATGAATCAACGAGAGATCTTCACAATTCTGATTTGTGGTAGGAAGAGATGTCAATCAATAAATCGATTCTCGATTGAATGTTGCCGAAATTAGAAAATGAATTAATGTTAGTTACTTTTTATTCTTATAGTAAAATGAGGCATCAATCAATAAGTCACACGATTGTTGATGAAAAATGTACCATACAAATTAAAATAATAATCAGAAAAATACTAGGAGCTAGACTCACACTAGAAGGATACAGACTACAAAAAAAAAAAAAAAAAAAAAAAAAAAAAAAAAAAAAAAAAAAAAAAAAAAAAAAAAAAAAAAAAAAACGAAACCATAGAGCTTTACTTTAACATCGTTACGTATATAAAGAAAATACGCCTAAAGTTCTACGGACGCATAAGCAGATTACCTGATACTAGAATAACCAATAAAATACTAAACCATATAAACTCACTTACAAGCACAACACCCCGGATGAAAGAAGTACGAAAAGTCATATGAAAACTAACATAACTGACCCGTCAGATAGGGACAAACAGTAAGGACCCAAATGGTCTGAAGAAAGAAAGTTAGCCCTCTCCGGCAAGATGAAGGAGTAGTCCTATTGGAAAGACAAGAAGGACAAAAAGACCAAGGGTCAAAACGCTTAAAGCCTTTCGTTTCTGGTACAATTCGACAATAACAAACAATAATAATTAAAGCTAGATTCCAGGAGAATTTCCATATATCTATCAACGGAAAAAGTCACTTGGTTCATGATAATATTTATCGGTAGGTAAATCAACTCTTGATTAAATAATGATCTCGAAATTTCGTTTCGGGGGAATAAAGTATCAGTAGAAAATCAACATTTCGATTAAGTAGAAAAGCATTTAGGAAAACTGCTTTTTGTTATCTTTGTCTTTGTGCTTCGATGGGAGTTGTGGTAAAGTAATTTCAGTCAGTAAAGCACACGTCTCTACCTGTGTTACAGTCTTAGATGGATGGGACGGAGTGGATTTTCTCATATGATAGTTTACACCCTTTGCCAAAACCCTAAGACAGACATGGGACAGGAGACAGAAGGGCGGTTTGTTGTGACTTGTTTAGAAGCTCGGATGTCCGCTGGCGCCTCCTGTTGACAGCCTAACGACCTGCTGGCCTACTGGGCCTAACTCACTCCCATCTGGGAAGACAAAATACTCGGCGTTGGTAAGCGACAAGTAAAATAAAACAAGGCAAATGAAATTGATATGCAAAAAGTCTTTTACTTTAAAATTATCTTCATTAAGTTACGCGTACAATTGTACAAGTAATAATCAGATATTATAATAATAAGGTATCGTAAATTTCTTGAATTCATAAAATTATTACTTGCATGATTGAGGGAAAATGTTTAATTTACATCACACTGTTACAAGAATCCCTAAACATTGATACTCAAATTATTCTTGTTGCCTGATATAATATAAGAAGAAAGAGAGGGGTGGAATAGCAAATAAATTGTAAAGTAATATTACAACTTCAGCGTTGAAATTTATTCCTATGTAACATTTAAGTTAAGCGTTTTTTAAGCATTTTAGAAAGTATTGTGTAAAACGGTCTTATACTCTTAGTATGTATAAGGCTATTAATACATTTCAAGTGTTTTACGTTATGTGGATTTCTTCAGTATAGTACATAAATAATTTCAACTCTATATTCCTTTTCTTGGAACTAGTGATTAAATCAAATAAAGTCACAAATTTAGTCATAATAAATGTAGTTTTTTAATTAGCATAATAGCCTACGTGTTGTCCCTCTGGAAGAGGACAAAAAACCATCCCTCAGGTCTGAGGAAGGTGAGCGTAGTTCACCGAAATCGATCACCATAATATTTGTGCATTTTGTAATACATGTATTACTTATATTGTAATACATTTGTGTTGTGTGACGTTTACTTGTACTGTATAATAAAATTCAATCTGTTGTTTCACGAGGTCATGACTATAGATTAGTCAATGACAATTTTGTGGTATTCTAAGAGAAAATTGGCATAAATTGTTATTATTATAGATTATGTATAATGCAGACAACATGATGGAATTTAATGGGCGTGGTTTTAGGTAGTGTATCTAGCGGTGGTCGTTGAAATAAAAGTTCTACGAACTATGTAGGTGTAGGAATTTGAATTATTACTCATTTCCATCCATTTATCACTGTGAATTAGTGATGTGTCAATGTTACGCGTTTAAAAAAATATCGTTAAAAATTACTAACCAGTAAGCATAGTCCCGAAATTCACTGAAATATCCACATTCGTAATAACAATGATCAGCGATTAGAGATGTTGCGTAGTTAGTTAGTGCTGGTAATTGTTGATAGGATCGTGACTAGAACGTCGACTGTCGTTCGTGCTGACAGCGCTATCAACGGCTAGAGCACTCAACTACTAAAAAAAGTAAGTGAGGTTCTCTCGTTTAAAACGTGCACATCAAATACAAAGGAGTGTCGTGTTTACAGTTTTTTAATCTCTGGTCATTTATTAAGACTATAAGCTATGTTACTGCCACAACACGCTTCTGTATCTGCGTGTGCCAGTTACTATCCAGATACATTACATATTGTTAGAACTGAGCATCGTGAATCAAAACACACACACGAGTTTATGTTCGTTTAAAATCTACTATGTTCGTAAAATGTTAGACAAGTGTTAAATTTAAGTTTAAGTGGCAGTGAAACTGACACTGTAGACTAGATTGACACTTACTTACTGTCGGTCGAAGACTAGAACACAAATTCTGAACGATTTTAATAATGGCCAGAAATTATCGCACATATTACTTCTAAATTGGTCGAGAAACTGACAGGTCCTTCACATTACACAACCCAGGTACAAAGATAGTTATGATATGAGCTTGTGTACCTGTTGGAAACTGTCCCAATGCCCTTCATGAATTAACGATCCCGACGGACAACATGATAAATGCTCGTGATGGTCTGTTCTTTATTATTTAATGAAGAAAACAGTGTTTTAATAATTTCTTACTTCATGTTTTATGTTCATTCAGTAATGTTACCACACCTTTTTATTTCATAGTCTTTGTACCCATGTAATAATAAAACATTACGTTCTTGCGACCATAAAATGTTTCTTTATTGTTTTGAGGAAGTTTATTAACATTGGAAAGTTTTAGCTAAAAAGGAAATCAGTGTCTTACTCATCACTCCAATTCACAATCCATATTAGTCCTTATTTTGTCGATTTATTGTTAAATTATATATTAAAAAACATGTCATTGTTGAGCGCTGAAGATTGATCTAAAATATATATTTCTTATGGATTCAGTCTTTACATGTCGTTTTGACTTATCATGATAAATAGTCTATATTTGTGAGGAATTTGATACGAACAAAATATTTTTATTTTTCTTTGAGGTCCGAGGATTGCAGACTTTGGATGATTGTGGTCAGTGAGTAGACTCAGTAGATTTCACCTTGTTTTAATTCTGCATTCATATGTTGAATCAGATGCAGTTTCAATCATTTCGTTTTAATTGACGTTCTTATTCATACAACTACAGACAGTGTCAAACATTTCACACTGCTTGTGAATTTATTAAGACCGATTGCGATATTAACAGGCTTAAGATAAAACAGTTGGTCGGTCATTAGTTTGTATTTTATTTTTGTATTTTTTAATTTTAAAATTGAAATCGGAGTATTTATTTTCATTTCCACCCTAGAATTGAGTTTTTTTTATAGTGACAAATCTTTAGATTTATTTTTGAATTAGACGTTATAAGTCTCTTTTGTATCATAACATTCATAATTATATAATTAAAACTGTAATAATTTTAAATGATTTCATGTCCAATATTTAATTAAATGCAAACAAAATAAGGGATTTAATTTGCAGTCCCGTTATAGACCAACGTCTCCTCCCTTGGCATATTTGTTGTCGCCATGGCAAACAGCAGTCTTGGAGTAAACAGACGTCAAACCTTATTAATTAGATTTTGCGGAGAAGTCCCCAGAGGTTTTTTAGTTCTTCCGCATATCTGTGTTAAGTAAACAACAAACGTCATCGTTAATGTGTGATGTAATTTGGTCAGTAGCTTGTCTGCCAGATTATTTTGTTGTTATTGGTGTTATGTTTATTAAATAGTCTTAAAAAATTGTTTTCACATTTGATCATTCGTTCTGGTTTTTGTTCTAGGTACGTTAACTGGCTGCAAGTTCAATGTTAAGTTTCAGTGTGCAGGTAAACGCCTAAACACTTCCAAATAGAATGTAAAAAGGAATTGCTTAGCTGTATATTTTAAAATTTGTATTTTAGAAACAATATTTATAAGTAAGGTTAGAATGCAGTCAAATTAGAGCATTATAAATTTCGCCAAGAGCAACTCTTATAACACATTTCTGAGTACTTAATTTAGTAAAGGGTTTGATAATTCTGCCAGATTTTGAAACGATTTAGGATATTTGCATGATTAGGTGTGATGGGAAAACGTGTTCAAAGTTTTGGATCCTGAGATCAGTGGCCTTGTACTGATTATTATTATTATTATTATTTTTGTTTGAAACTTGCAGTATAATAATGTCGGTATAGGTAAGGCGAGAACTTTATAAACGAGCTGAAACATAACACGTAAAATATTGTTAAGGTAAGTACAATAATTTAAACTAAAACGTAATACTGAAACGGCACATTGACCATGGTACAGTTGTTCCTGAACGGCCGACGTAATACTGAAACGGCACATTGACCATGGTACAGTCGTTCCTGAACGGCCGACGTAATACTGTAACAGCACATTGACCATGGTACAGTTGTTCCTGGACGACCGACGTAATACTGAAACAGCACATTGACCATGGTACAGTTGTTCCTGGACGGCCGACGTAATACTGAAACGGTACATTGACCATGGTACAGTTGTTCCTGAACGGCCGACGTAATACTGTAACGGCACATTGACCATGGTACAGTTGTTCCTGGACGGCCGACGTAATAATGTAACGGCACATTGACCATGGTACAGTTGTCCCTGAACGGCCGACGTAATACTGTAACAGCACATTGACCATGGTACAGTTGTTCCTGAACGGCGGACTTATTACTGAAACGGCACATTGACCATGGTACAGTCGTTCCTGAACGGCCGACGTAATACTGTAACAGCACATTGACCATGGTACAGTCGTTCCTGGACGGCCGACGTAATACTGTAACGGCACATTGACCATGGTACAGTTGTTCCTGGACGGCCGACGTAATAATGTAACGGCACATTGACCATGGTACAGTTGTTCCTGAACGGCCGACGTAATACTGTAACAGCACATTGACCATGGTACAGTTGTTCCTGGACGGCCGACGTAATAATGTAACGGCACATTGACCATGGTACAGTTGTTCCTGAACGGCCGACGTAATACTGTAACAGCACATTGACTATGGTACAGTTGTTCCTGAACGGCCGACGTAATACTGTAACAGCACATTGACCATGGTACAGTTGTTCCTGTACGGCCGACGTAATACTGTAACAGCACATTGACCATGGTACAGTTGTTCCTGAACGGCCGACGTAATACTGTAACGGAACATTGACCATGGTACAGTTGTTCCTGAACGGCCGACGTAATACTGTAACAGCACATTGACCATGGTACAGTTGTTCCGGAACGGCCGACGTAATACTGTAGCGGAACATTGACCATGGTACAGTTGTTCCTGGACGGCCTACGTAATACTGTAACGGCACATTGACCATGGTACAGTTGTTCCTGAACGGCCGACGTAATACTGTAACGGAACATTGACCATGGTACAGTTGTTCCTGGACGGCCGACGTAATACTGTAACGGCACATTGACCATGGTACAGTTGTTCCTGGACGGCCGACGTAATAATGTAACGGCACATTGACCATGGTACAGTTGTTCCTGAACGGCCGACGTAATACTGTAACAGCACATTGACCATGGTACAGTTGTTCCTGAACGGCCGACGTAATACTGAAACGGAACATTGACCATGGTACAGTTGTTCCTGGACGGCCGACGTAATACTGTAACGGCACATTGACCATGGTACAGTTTGTTCCTGAACGGCCGACGTAATACTGTAACGGAACATTGACCATGGTACAGTTGTTCCTGGACGGCCGACGTAATACTGTAACGGCACATTGACCATGGTACAGTTGTTCCTGGACGGCCGATGTTAGTGTGATTATTTTGCATGTTTAGTGTATGTTTTAAGTTAATTAAAAAAATATATATCTGATTATCATTTCACGGGCTTGTTTGAGATTGTTACTTATGTACGCATTGTGCACTCTTAGCTTTTGGCTATGTTGCAGGACTCATTTTTTTAGCAAATTAAATTTGAAACTTTGAGTAATTTATTTTCCACGCTAACGACGGAAAACTACAATCATATCAAAATTTGTTTTGAATATAAATATAAAACTAAAGAACAGAATAATTATTTTATTGATCGGTCAGCAGTTTTACATCAAATTTTCGGGTAAACAAATTCCTTAGGGGTTGTTAAATGTTGTTTACATTTAAAACCGTACAACGTTCAATGCTGCTTTACAATTTATAAATATGAACCATGTGAAGGATCAGAATTTTACCCTGAACGATCTTATCAGTAACTATTACAATAATAATTTTCAATGGAGAATTACAGCAATATAAGTAACAACAATTGTATATACAGATTGCTACAGTGTGGGAGGTCTAATGTGCGTATTTATGAGGTCTTCATAGCTACAGCACAGAGTACATGGATTCAGTTTGTCTACACTTGTTTGTTTGCCCAGTGGACACGGTGAAACAACCTGATAACATTGTTTACTGACTTTCGGACCCAAACAGAAGCGGCGATTGCAACAAAGGCTGTCTTTCTTGTAACGGGCTTGATTTTTCTAATTTTTTAATTTTTTTTTTTATATACGTACCTGAATTAACATATTAACATAGATTATTTTCTTGCATTGAATGTTGGAAAACAAATACATCTACATATTACAAATTCATCTTCATTTAGGCCTAAAATCATTGTTGCGTAACATATGTCCAAAACTTTGACTCAATCATGTAATTATGAACTACGTAGAAAGTGGATTGTTACTACAATACAGACATATCTTACATTGGAAGTCTCTTCAGGAAAAGTATTTAGAGTGTTAAGGTCTTTAAGATCACGTACAACATTTCAATCCGTGTGGTCGTATTCTAAATATATTGTTATTTGTAAATAAAGCAATTTTTAATATTCTCAATATGGATTTATCATCCATCGTCGCTTATTCATGAATGATTGACTAGAGTTAGTTTGCTGGGGGAAATGATTTAAATGAAACATTCAGTATTGTGTAATAAGTTTAATCGAAACACTGTACATATTCAATCTCTACGTAGAACATTATTTTATTTGTGAGATTAGCGCGTTAAAAAAATATCAATTGGTACCTAAGTGAAAGGAAATAGTTTAAAAAGCTGTGACATGTAAACCTTAAAAGTTACAGAGAGGTGTCTCTCCTCTGGATTGTCCCTCCTCAGTAGTTGACACTCACGATTAGGTTCACTAATACAGGGGATGTAAATTTGTTTTAATGTGGACAGAACTATTCAGTCGACTCAGCTCGAGCCGTGAGCGGGCAGATGAATGGGACATCTCGTGCTCTCGTGAGAGGGGAAGGATGAAGCCCTCACATTTAGTGGGTTTCCGGCAGCTGCAGCTTTGTGCGATCGACGGCAACAAACCACAGTGACTCGCCGGATGATTGGCTGGGATCTATAGTCTGTGGTCCACGGTCCGTGTAATAGCTGCGATCTGTAGCAAGTAGTCCGTTGTACTATTGCGGTAATACATGTCCGCAAGAAACCACAGCACAGTGATTCACGGTATGATTGGTGGGATCTACAGCATGTGGCCCACGGTCCGTGTAATAGCTGCGATCTGTAGCAAGTAGTCCGTTGTACTATACGGTATGATTGGCTGGGATCTACAGCATGTGGCCCACGGTCCGTGTAATAGCTGCGATCTGTAGCAAGTAGTCCGTTGTACTATGGCCGTGATACATGTCCGCAAGAAACTGCAGCTCAGTGACTCACGGTATGATTGGCTGGGATCTACAGCATGTGGCCCACGGTCCGTGTAATAGCTGCGATCTGTAGCAAGTAGTCCGTTGTACTATGGCGGTAATACATGTCCGCAAGAAACCACAGCTCAGTGACTCACGGTATGATTGGTGGGATCTACAGCATGTGGCCCACGGTCCGTGTAATAGCTGCGATCTGTAGCAAGTAGTCCGTTGTACTATGGCGGTAATACATGTCCGCAAGAAACCACAGCTCAGTGACTCACGGTATGATTGGTGGGATCTACAGCATGTGGCCCACGGTCCGTGTAATAGCTGCGATCTGTAGCAAGTAGTCCGTTGTACTATGGCGGTAATACATGTCCGCAAGAAACCACAGCTCAGTGACTCACGGTATGATTGGTGAGATCTACAGCATGTGGCCCACGGTCCGTGAAATAGCTGCGATCTGTAGCAAGTAGTCCGTTGTACTATGGCGGTAATACATGTCCGCAAGAAACCACAGCTCAGTGACTCACGGTATGATTGGTGGGATCTACAGCATGTGGCCCACGGTCCGTGAAATAGCTGCGATCTGTAGCAAGTAGTCCGTTGTACTATGGCGGTAATACATGTCCGCAAGAAACCACAGCACAGTGACTCGCCGGATGATTGGCTGGGATCTATAGCCTGTGGCCCACGGTCCGTGTTATAGCTGCGATCGGTAGCAAGTAGCCCGTTGTACTATGGCGGTAATACATGTCCGCAAGAAACCACAGCACAGTGACTCGCCGGATGATTGGCTGGGATCTATAGCCTGCGGCCTACGGTTCGTGTAATAGCTGCGATCTGTAGCAAGTAGTCCGTTGTACTATTGCGGTAATACATGTCCGCAAGAAACCACAGCACAGTGATTCACGGTATGATTGGTGGGATCTACAGCATGTGGCCCACGGTCCGTGTAATAGCTGCGATCTGTAGCAAGTAGTCCGTTGTACTATGTCCGCAAGAAACTACAGCTCAGTGACTCACGGTATGATTGGCTGGGATCTATAGTCCGTGGCCCACGGTCTGTGAAATAGGTGCGATCTGCAGCAAGTAGCCCGTTGTACTATGGCGGTAATACATGTCCGCAAGAAACCACAGCACAGTGACTCGCCGGATGATTGGCTGGGATCTATAGCCTGCGGCCTACGGTTCGTGTAATAGCTGCGATCTGTAGCAAGTAGTCCGTTGTACTATGGCGGTAATACATGTCCGCAAGAAACCACAGCACAGTGACTCACGGAATGATTGGCTGTGATCTATAGCCTGTGGCCCACGGTCCGTGTAATAGCTGCGATCGGTAGCAAGTAGCCCGTTGTACTATGGCGGTAATACATGTCCGCAACAAACCACAGCACACTGGCTCACGAAATGATCGGCTGGGATCTGCACTTTGTGGTCCACGGTCTGCGGACAGCTGCGGTCTGTGACAATTAGTCCTCTGTGAGTAACATGTCTGTGATCAGTGTACCTCGACCGTGATACATATCCGTGTAATCTGGTTTCGGCAATCTATAAATGTTATGATTGTTCTATGCTTCGTAATCTTGTCTGTGGGGTCTGTAATCATTTCTCGGTACTTCTTTACGGTCCGGAAATACTTCACTAAGTTGTAGGAACCTGTGTAAAGGCACATCGTACACCAGTATTCAACCTATTGCTTGGCGTGAGATCCGTATACACTGTTTTACACGCTATGACTACGGCCTTCGGAGGGATCTGTGTTCCGTCGCCCTCTGTATTTATTTTCCACATATTGAAGGGTGATATCAGTATTTGTTCTGTTGATGGCAGTTAACACTTTCTTTATTGGTGACATGCTCTTAGATCATGAGAGTTACCTTTTAACACAATCTAGTGTAATATTTTTTTTTTTCTGCACTTGAAAAGGTTTCCTCCGAGGTAGTACGTTGCAATGTCATCATACTCCCTCTATCCTTACTGGGCAATTAGTTTAGTATTGATTATAATCAAGTTAAGTGCATCCTGAACAATGTGGTAGTTTCAGCTATGCGATTCAAATTTAAACGCGGACTATACAAATCGAGCCCGTTAAATGTAAGTAAAGAGAGTCTCTGCAGAGTTATCCGTAGTACTTGGGAGAGCAGTAGGATATGTAAGTAAGTGGGGGGTGGGGGGGACGCACATTAAGAGCCGTATGTACGTGTGTGGATGGGACGGCCCGTCAACAGGTATAGTCATGTGTTATTATTGTTGATTTATATTGTTTTATCCAATAATTGCAATTTAAAAAAAAATATGGCGGTAATTTATTTTTATTTCTTTCACGCCTGGAATTTTGATAATTAACGTATATAATGACTGTTAAAACGTAGTATTTATTCTTGGTTAGTAACATAGGACAGTACACAGTACTTGACTTAGTAATATAGTACAGTCATAGGGTTTATAACGTTGTAATCAATGCTGTGACTGATGTTACTGCAACAGTTTATCGCTAATGGAACGCCCCCATTGCATATAGACTGCTACATCTATACGTTAGTAACATAGGACAGTACACAGAACTTGACTTAGTAATATAGTACAGTCATAGGGTTTATAACGTTGTAATCAATGCTGTGACTGATGTTACTGCAACAGTTTATCGCTAATTGAACGCCCCCATTGCATATAGACTGCTCCAAATATACGTTATTGTTACGGCAAACAGCAATTAATTGTTGTACATTTGTAGTAGATGAAGTGAACAAATACTGTAAAAATTACAGTAGAACCAATTACCATATAAACAAGAAAACTACAGTATATGGATCCTGTGAAGCCAGTTTTCCTGTCTTAGTTGGAATTAGTTCTTGAACTGTCTTCACAGATAGCGCCAGTGGTCTCTCTCCCTCTTTCCCTCCCTCTCTCTCTCTCTCTCTGCCCCTCTCCCCCCTCTCTCTCTCATCTGAGATAATACGCCAAGCAGAGGTCCCGCGCAGCACTTATACACGTCTACTACAAATGCATTGTTTTTGTATATCTGTTTATTTATTTATGAGCCGATCAGTTTATACAGTCAATGGTAGAACTCATGATAGCGTAGCGTGGATTTGTGAATAGTGAAGGAAAATATTAGCAATATTCTGAATAACCAGATTACCTCAACTCGATAAATTTTCTTAACTGTTAATTCCAACTGAACAGTCTAGGCAATTAGCTAAGCTGTTTCAAATTTACGCGTCTGATTGCAGTCAACCGAAGGTGATTTTGTGCTCAGCATTAAACTAACTACGCCACTTGCTATCGCCTGTTTTATCGTAAAATTCGTCAGTTACATGCAAAAAGATAAATTTTTTCAGAAGTTCAATTCTGTTATTTATAAGAGATATCGAAACCCCCAGGTATTACATCTATAACCAATAATAAAATATTGTTTAAAATGTAGTCTAAAGTTGCAGTTTTGTTACTATCAAGTTTACCGACATGGAAGCATATAAAATATCCCAAAACCGCCATTAAGACTGTAATTAATTTTGCATTTAATTTCACTTTGAAAGGAATACGACCCATTCATTTTTGCAGCTCGGTGGATACAGAATTTATTCTCCACCGCAATCTCAGTCAGTAAATTATACATTCCTGCCGTAACGAGCATGTCTAGAGTCCTTTCTGCCCCTAGCTGGTCAACCATCAATCTGCTTCCTTTCCTCGCGTTGATTGCCAATTACAGTTTCTGGCGAAACTCGGAATCGAACCATAGGGACTTGAAGATGCTCGGAATTAGCATAATTGTAGCAATTTTCTTAACAAAATCAATGTCTAGTGGAGTTGAATGGCATGTGGAATTATCAAACAAATCAAAATGATAAAAAAATAAATAAAAACAATAACTTTTTTATGTTTATTCTATATCCGTCTTTTGCGTCAATGTACAGTCGAGTGAATTTCCCCTGATCCACTGCAGCATCACGGAGATATCACAGTTTGACTCCCTTTTCCCATATATCTCATTTATATCATATCTATACCTTGCGTATAAAATTCACAAGTAATACTAATTGATTAATAGCTTCATAACTCTGATGAGAGCAATGAGTAGGCTATATCAAGCAGCGCTACCCGACTCGCGTATATACGGTCGAGTCAATTAATGCATAACTTCAAAATATAACTATAAAAAAAAGAATATAAATATTAACAAAAATTGTACTATGTTAATATAACTATTTTTCTACATCTTTCCCGCTTACATCACTTCTCTGATCTAAAAATAAAAATGTTGGCAGAGGACTAACTTTTTCATGTCATGATTTAAAATCTATATACAAAATTCAACTTTAATAAATTATTGAACAAATAATAACATTAAATTAAGTATTGTAAACTACATTATCAAGATCATAAACTATTTTTTTATACAAATGCTGAAGTAATTTTATTTCATTTTTAAGTATTTTAAATCACAGATTATTTCAAACGCGCGCATTAAAATGTTTTACTCTTCCAGGCGTGTTTTGCTCTTCCTAAGTTCTGCCAAGATGGCGGTCACAGCATCAGTCCCTGCAATCTTTGTTTATGTTTTTTCAAAAAAGCTTGATTGCCGAAAACCCCACAGTTAGAAACTAATAAGCATCTAGGTGGTACACTTTTTTGAAGCCTACTCCATGCCTAATTTTGTGATGTTCGCTCTTATAGGTTTGAGGTTGAATAATAAATCTTATAAAGATCTGAAAACAATTTCTGGTTGCGGAAAGTTTATTATTTTTAGTTTATAAGATAGTTTAGTAATATGTACATAATCCAATGTAGTTTATGAGGTGATTTTATGATGACTCCTACAACAATGTAATATTTGGCGACGTTTATTTCGTAGTTTTGTAACTATATAAACATAGTTTATTATCAAAAAAAGCTTTTGTTACCAATTCTTTTCTTCTAACAGCGTTTGAGAAATGTTGGCCCTACGAGATATAGCGTTATATTTAGTTGTTAGTAACGGAACTATTTTAATGTTCTCATTAATTTGGAATTACAATTATCAGCTTGGTTATGCAGCATATCATTTACTATAAAACAATAATGCTCGTCATTAATATAAAAATTGCCTCAAAAAGTGGTTTGCAATTATAATTATTACACCAAAACGGTTTTATGAAAGAAACGTCTAGCCCTCTGACGATTTGGAATCAGAACATCATAACACTTGACTTACAGTGCCTAACGCCCAATCGGGTGTGAAATCGATTGGGGTGTATTCTTTACAGGGCTATCGATGGAATATAATCAAACGACGCTGTCGAGTGTAAGCAACTCACGTTATTCCAATATTGTAATCGCTATTATAGTGTGCGTCCATTCAAGCCAATGTAAATGTACACAAGCCATGTTCTACGAACTTTGTTCCATATACATGGCAGTGTAAGTGTGCGTCCACACAATCCAGGTGCATGCCAATTTGAGTGTGCCAGTGTAAATGCGTGTGGTAATGAAGATCCACCTAATATAAAGAAAGAGTATGGACCTGAATCTTGTAGTCTGCCAGTTATGAGTGCATGTGGTAATGAAGATCTACATAATATGAGTATGGACCTGAATCTTGTAGTCTGTCAGTTATGAGTGCATGTGGTAATGAAGATCTACATAATATGAGTATGGACCTGAATCTTGTAGTCTGTCAGTTTTGAGTGCATGTGGTAATGAAGATCTACATACTATGAGTAAGGACCTGAATCTTGTAGTCTGACAGTTATGAGTGCATGTGGTAATGAAGATCTACATACTATGAGTATGGACCTGAATCTTGTAGTCTGCCAGTTATGATTGCGTGGGGTAATTAAGTTCTACCTACTATGAGTATGGACCTATATCTTGTAGTCTGACAGTTATGAGTGCATGTGGTAATTAAGTTCTACCTACTATGAGTATGGACCTGAATCTTGTAGTCTGACAGTTATGAGTGCATGTGGTAATGAAGATCTACATACTATGAGTATGGACCTGAATCTTGTAGTCTCAGTTATGAGTGTGTATGGAAACGAAGGCCTACCTACTATGAGTAAGGACCTGAATCTTGTCGTTTGTCAGATATGAGTTCGTGGGGTAATTATGATCTGCCTACTATGAGTATGGACCTGAATCTTCTAGTCTGACAGTTTTGAGTGCGTGTGGTAACGAAGGCCTACCTACTATGAGTATGGACAAAGAATCTTGTAGTCTGTCAATTATGAGTGCGTCGGTTAATTAAGATCTACCTACTATGAGTATGGACCTGAATCTTGTAGTCTGTCAGTTATGATTGCGTGTGGTAATAAAGGCCTACATACTCATAGTATGGACCTGAATGTTGTAGTCTGACAGTTATGAGTGCGTGTGGTAATACAGGCCTACATACTCATATTATGTACCTGAATCTTGTTGTCTGACAGTTATGAGTGCGTGTGGTAATAAAGGCCTACATACTCATAGTATGGACCTGAATCTTGTAGTCTGTCAGTTATGAGTGCGTGTGGTAATGAAGGCCTAGATACTCATAGTATGGTCCTGAATCTTGTAGTCTGACAGTTATGAGTGTGTGTGGTAATGAAGGCCTACATACTCATAGTATGGACCTGAATCTTGTAGTCTAATAGTTATGAGTGCGTGTGCTAATGAAGGCCTACATACTCATAGTATGACAGTTATGAGTGCGTGTGCTAATGAAGGCCTACATACTCATAATATGGTCCTGAATCTTGTAGTCTGACAGTTATGAGTGCGTGTGGTAATGAAGATCTACATACTCATAGTATGGACCTGAATCTTGTAGTCTGACAGTTATGAGTGCGTGTGCTAATGAAGGCCTACATACTCATAATATGGACCTGAATCTTGTAGTCTGACAGTTATGAGTGCGTGTGGTAATGAAGATCTACATACTCATAGTATGGACCTGAATCTTGTAGTCTGACAGTTATGAGTGCGTGTGCTAATGAAGGCCTACATACTCATAGTATGGACCTGAATCTTGCAGTCTGAAAGTTATGAGTGCGTGTGCTAATGAAGGCCTACATACTCATAATATGGACCTGAATCTTGTAGTCTGACAGTTATGAGTGCGTGTGGTAATGCAGATCTACATACTCATAGTAAGGACCTGAAATCTTGTAGTCTGACAGTTATGAGTGCGTGTGCTAATGGACCTGAATCTTGTAGTCTGACAGTTATGAGTGCGTGTGGTAATGCAGAATTGTAATGCATTAATAGTACAAAATTATTATTAACTTACTTAACACATCCTTGTGAAAGTAATATTTTTTATGCTAAAGCTTATGGCACCTGTATGTAAAATACCCTTTTTAGTGACAAATCAAAATAACTGTTTTAAATGACAGTCCTGGATAGTTAATTGTATACTGTACGTGTCTCAGAGGTGTCTAATGTGGACCCGGTTGTGTCTAGTTACATAACGAATTGTGCCAGGCTGAGTAAGATTCAGCACCGTTGACTCAGCACGTTCTCATGATTTGCAACTGTACTCGTAATGGCATCAGCATACTGCTTCCTGGGATACAACACCCAGTGAAACTGGTTGTGTTGGCAAATCAGTTTTAAGGATACATAAAACTGGGTATATATAACATTATTGTAGCATCGTTAAAAGCAATCGTTTGTCGATATTTTGTTTGGTTTTAAGAATTTTTCGTCTAATATCTTTCATTTCTTCAGTATTAACAAGCTTAATTACAATAAAATCAGATATTGTATGTTTTATTTTGAAATAGCTTACTTTAAGATGATGTTCTCCACTTTTAAGTATGACATAAATTAATTCTTTAATAACTATATATATTTTTATGAGATAAATTCTTTATTGGAATTATACCCGTTGGAATTACATCAAGTGTCAGAACAGTCTATAACCCTTGTTTTCACACTAGATGGTAGCGTAAAGATTTTGACATTTCACAAACTAATTTTCAATAGACAACATTTTTCAAAATATATTTCGTGAGTCTAAATCTCCAACTGACATCAAGTCCAAAATCCCTGTGTAGCCTAACAAACAGAAAGCAAGATTTATTTCGTTTTCATTACTCGAATTGTCCTTTCCTTTAGTCAGCGACTCGGCGCCGCCACCTTTGGTTCTCTGCGGACAGGTGCAGGCCACAACCTCGTACTAGATGGAGATGTTATCTCCCTCACGTCTGTCTTAACTAACAACCCTTTCAAGCCGCCCGTCACGGTGCGTACGCCAACGACCGCTTTGTCTCCAGTCTGCAATGAGGAGATAACTCAACAATGCTGGGTAGGAGACTGGTTACTAAGGGGAACGAATCTTACCTTTTTTATGAGCAGCAGTTACATGTTTTATGATCCTTTACTAAGGGACGACAAGAACATAAGAAAAACATAAGATTTATGCAATATCTCTTGCAAGTTTTTAATTAAGGTTACATTGTACAACTTTTCCCGTCATAATGTCTGGTTTTGTAATGCGTTCTCAGCCAAATTTCTCAAGTTGTTTTAGTGGAATATATAAATCCAATATTGTGTTCAAATTTTAACTCTTGTCCTCTCTATTAATATTCAACGTTTAACTTTCAAAACAAGTGTTAAATTCATCATATGTGATTTGCGGCCAACTTTGTGAATCCGTCTCATAGTTACAGTGGTTTAGTCCACTCACAAACTTGGTGATGCATTAGCTTTTATCTCGTTCGGATTGTCTTTTTTAGTTAAGAGGAATCATCAAGATTGAATGGTGTTAATTGATGAAATTCATAATTTTAAACTATTAATTTATCGCACCTAACCTAATTAGAACTCTGTATATTGTTTAACACATGCAAAATGTTTCATGTTAACAAATATCCGGCGTGGTGGTTCAGTGCTTGTAGAGGCTTCGGCCTGTAGATCCAGGGTTTGACTTCAAAACTTAGACTATGGTCGGTACTTCACTACTCTCCGTTCACACTTTAGTTGAGACTGTGTGGGCTATGGACGGTCGCCGCGCTACTGTCTATCCTAAATACATCACATATAAAAAACGACGTTTTATATCGCTCTCAGTGTAACTGTCATCGATAGTGGGAATCATAATTCATGTAAAATGAATTTAAAATTAATTAATATCGACAGCAGAGTATTTATTAAAGCTCAGTTATTATCTATTACAGTAACTGTATTTAATAAAGGCAACATAATTTGTCATTAATTTATTAAAATTGAAAACACTAAAAAATATGAGCATAAAAAATCAAAACAAAACAATAGACACGTTGTATAATACTCGTAAGATTTCTTTTATTTGAAAATGACGAAGATTTTTTTGAGTAAATATTTTTTGTAGTTATAATCAGCTATGTAAATTAAAACAAAATTACTGATTTATTTTACATATTTTTAATATTTGGTAGTTTATTACAAAGCACAAATTACTAACAAAAAACTACTTAAAACTAACGTAGAAGTATGTATGTTTATCTGATATAAATTCAGAATCTGTGAATGTTTTGTACTTGGCTAGTAACGCGGAAGCTCCATTACAATTACATGGGCAATTCAGCGCCCACAGTCTCAACTAAAGTGTGAACGGAGAGTAGTTGAATATTTGAATAAAGTTCACTCACACACTTACCTGAAGGCACAGGTGAACTTGCGCTCAAGTTAAAAAAAAGATTTATTGAATATGCCACAGTTAATTCTTCTTTCTAAGGCGGTGACTGAGGTTGATACTGATGCGGGGCGAATAATACATAATTGTAGACCCAATTGTTTGATTACCTTAATTTAAAAATAGTCTGCATTTCTTTCCCTTGGTGTGTCTATCCAGTGCTATATTGAAATGGATTATCATTAGCACGACTAGGCAGTTGACCACCAAACAAAGAATGTAGTTTGACCGACTGTGTCAAGGAGCCTATCAGGTCGAGGACACTACTGGCAGAGTTGCGCAATACAAGGGCTACCAGTTCCCAGACAGTTGCAGCCGCAGCCAGACTGTTTGGCGGCCTCTCAAGTACGAGTACTGCAACTGATTGTATTGCTTATTTTATATTTAATTTAAAAAAATATAAATAAATATCAATTATTTTAAGACATGCCATTAAAGATTGAAAGAATGAATCAAAACTCTAGTAAAAAAGTATTACTGTTTTTATGTAGGCCTACAGGTATACACACAAAATAATACAATTCATTTTTTGAGAATACTTTAAATAGTGTAAAAATAAACATATCTAGTTTTGAGCAAGACGTTTTACAAGCGTTCTACTATAAAATAAATTTATTTTTATGTAAGTTAGAATATTAATAAACTCGTTACAGTATTTATCCAATAATAACGTTAAGTACAATAAACTAATTACATAATAATAATAGAATGTTATTAATTTAGCAAATCCTAAACCAAGCATGAACATTATGTAATAGTTAGGTATTCCAATCACGGTAACTAAAACATATGTTCTACAATATAGTTACCGTGGTACCAATGATCTTACGCCACAAACAATTGACTAGTGGGCATTCCTCTCCTCAAATACAGGCTCTGCCATTCATCATACAAATAAACTATGTTATGCAGTATAACCCTTATTTTGACTTTACAGACGTATACACCGACAAACCTGTATTTAAATGAAGAGAAATAAATCGCCTACCACAAAGTGTACTTGTTGAGCAAGTAGTTTGTTGTTAGGAGTAGCCTACACATGCTACTTCTACTACATTGTGAGGCATTGTTCCTCAATTACCATAAAATAACATAAAGTATCCAGAATGAAAGCTTGCTCTCTTTTATTTATTTACTATGCTTCTGAAGTGTTTATTTTTATTAATTGCGGCATACCAGAAACGTATACCCAAGAATTTCTGTATAGCAAATACATGCTTAGAGGCCTACCTGAACTGTACTAAATGTCGGGCTCTCTGCACTCGTACATGGTTGGGTGTATGAACAATTACCCAACAGTAAAAATACATACTTAGAGGCCTACCTGAACTGTACTAAATGTCGGGCTCTATGCACTCGTACATGGTTGGGTGTATGAACAATTACCCAACAGTAAAAATACATACTTAGAGGCCTACCTGAACTGTACTAAATGTCGGGCTCTATGCACTCGTACATGGTTGGGTGTATGAAAAATTACCCAACAGTAAAAATACATACTTAGAGGCCTACCTGAACTGTACTAAATGTCGGGCTCTATGCACTCGTACATGGTTGGGTGTATGAAAAATTACCCAACAGTAAAAATACATACTTAGAAGCCTACCTGAACTGTACTAAATGTCGGGCTCTATGCACTCGTACATGGTTGGGTGTATGAAAAATTACCTAACAGTAAAAATACATACTTAGAGGCCTACCTGAACTGTACTAAATGTCAGGCTCTATGCACTCGTACATGGTTGGGTGTATGAACAATTAACCAACAGTAAAAATACATACTTAGAGGCCTACCTGAACTGTACTAAATGTCGGGCTCTATGCACTCGTACATGGTTGGGTGTATGAACAATTACCCAATAGTAAAAGGTCTTATAATTACTGTCCGAAACTACCATAAAATATTGGGTGTTCCTTTAAAAAAATTAAGTTGTGCACCATGTTGAAACATTTTTTAAAGTTTAAACTGCATTTCTTTAACGTGTTCATTCCAAAACAAGGGAATGTTCCCTATCTAAAGTTTTTGTCAGCTTCATAGCTTCCAAGATCCTAATGGTGGTGAAACTAAAACAAAGAAAAAAAAACCGTGTATACATCAAGAAATGAAAAAATGTAATTGCGGTATGAATTTAAAGATAACACTTATATTACATACACGAAACAAAAGGATTCATTTCATTCAATAAATAAAGGATTGTATTTTTTGCATAGTATATAATAACATTCAATGACTACTATAGTACTGGTGGGTATGTTAGTTTCTAGCTTATCTGACGAGGAAACATCGAGACTCTTAAAATTTATGAGCGCTTCCAAGTTGAGAGTGAGTAGATGTTTGCTGTGCAAATGTCAGCGAGAGCAGAGGTCAGAACTCGACTTTCTGGATGACGGAACTTAAGGACTGGAATGGCACTTAGTAGCTATAATTACATTTCCTGTGCCAGGGTTCCTTGTGTCATTAGCGCCACCTACTTATGTCTCTCAATCAAAAAGTACATTTGCTACCTTCCCGGTTATTTCTCATACGCCTTTCAAGATTCAATCCTGTCACTTTCGAGTGGCAATGTATAGAGTATTCATCTATCAATTGTGCATAAATAATAATAATAATAATACAAAATAAATGAAAGATTAAGATAAAGTTACAGGACTTCAAATTCACTTGTACAATTTTACTAATTACCTTCTGCTTCGCAAATATAATTTAAGCTACTTTCTAGTAGGCTATTTAAATGTGGCTTCTGAAAATATTCTTTGAGGGTTGCAAGATCATTTGTGAGTGTTTCTTCAGTAGCTGTGAAGACCTTGTGTTGATATGCTAAAGCAATATCGTCTGCATATATAAATTTTCTAGACTTGGTGATTGGGATGTTAGCGGTATACATGTTAAATAAAATTGGAGCAAGTACGGAGTCCTGTGGTAGACCATCCTTCAGCTGTCTATATGAGCTTTCTTCACGACCGAGATAAACTCTTATTAGCCTGGCACTAAGCATCGACTCGAGAAGTCGCAAAAGAAAGGGACAGGGAGTAGGCTGTAGAACTTAAATAACAAACCTTTGCTCCATACTGTGCCATAAGCCGCAGTGAGATCAACTTCTGAATGTCCTCACCTCCCCATTACCCATGAACTCTCACGTCAGAACGGTAGCTTAAAATCTCGAAACCCACCTCTACGTACTACTTTCCAGTTGAGCAGATCAAATTTCTCGCTCAAAACTAGTTGGGCCAAAACGTGAAACAGTTTTGATGGACGTAATTAACGACCTGTAGGTGGGATGGACCTCCCTCGTAGGGAGTGGACATTGTTGAATCGGTTCCGAACTAGAGTGAGCAGATGTAACTGCTGGAAATACAAATGGGATTGAGAGTAGATCAGTCATGTGATTGCGGGGAGTATACCCAAACAATGGATCATATAGTTTCAAAGTGTCCCTTGCGCTGTTTTACGGAGGGTCTAGCTAGCATAAATAGCATCAGTGAGGCAGGTCTTAAATGGCTTGACGGATTGTATTTGGCTCTGTGACATGAGATCACTTTACATTTTTATTTCTAATAATATCTAGTAAGTTTTTGAGTTTTTCCAAGTTAAATACAGCTTTTATATCATTTTAAAATAAAAAAATGGTAGCCGACAAAAAACCATACTCTATTTGTGTGTGTGTGTGTGTTTTTTTTTTTTATACAGAAGTGGAAATGCATTTACGCATTCCAGGCAGAGGTCCATAGTTGTTATTATTGGTGATGTTATTGATTATAGTAGTTATTTGCCTGGATATGTGAGACTCGACGCATTGTCGTACTAAACTTGACACTAGCGCCCATACTCACTAAAACCACTCCTGTCTTCTGGCCTCTAATCCCCCAAGGAAACCGCCGTCTAGGCATTACATCGTGGGGGGAGGAATTAGCTATCGCTATTCCTTCGGGTGATTAAGGTGTTGTTTCTACCTTCCTTCTAAGTTCTAGCTTTTGCTCTTCTTCTTTCTATGGAACGCAACTCTGTAAGTACTTCCGTAGCGAATGCACTTGTTGCATTCCAGGCAGTTTAACTTGATATAATTTCTTCTACTATCGTCTCTGGTTTGATTCTCTTGTTGAGGATCATTTCTAACTTTTCACGTTCTTGGCTGAAACGAGGAAACTCAAAAAACACATGCTCCACATCTTCAGCGACTCCTGGACAGGACGGACACTCCGGGGAATCATCATGCTTGAAACGGTGAAGATAAGCTCGGAAGCAGCCGTGTCCCGACAACATCTGTGTGAGATAGTAATTGACCTCTCCATGATTTCGGTTCAGCCAGCCTACTATCTTCGGTATAAGACGGTACGTCCACCTGCCTCTCTCTGCAGCGTCCCATTGGTGCTGCCATCGTGCTATACTATATTGTCGCTCTTCAGTTCTCAGTTTATCAGGACTTAGTGAGGTCGTCCTCTTTCGATGGTACAGAGCCCGTCGTTCTTCGGCTAGGATTTTAAGTGGGAGAATTCCAGAAATGACACAGACTGCTTCCTCAGATATTGTGCGGAAAGCGCTGGCTACTCTCAGAGCACTCTGTCGATAAACTGGGCCCGCCTTTCTCCATGATTCCTGCGTGTCTAGTGCGTCGGCCCAAATGGATATTCCGTATGTGAGCACCGATGTGACTACCGATGACAACATCAGCCTTCTGCTCTGCTTTGGTCCTCCGACGTTAGGCATCAGTCGTGATAAGCTTGCTCTCACTACTGACGCCTTGGTACTGACATAGTCGACCTGCTGTTTGAAATTAAGTCGAGCATCAAGCATCACTCCTAAGTATCGGATAAATGGTTGTGATGTGATCTCTTGTTCTCCGACCTCGAACTTGATTGTTTCTACCGCCTGTCTGCTGGTAATGAGCACAGCTTCAGTCTTGTGCTTGGCTAGCTCCAAGTTCATCATCTCCATCCATTGGTTAATCCGACTAAATGTGATATCGAAGGCCAGGTTTATCTCCTCCAGATGTTTCGCCACTATCACAACAGCTACATCATCGGCATATGCAACTAACTTGACCTCTGATGGCAACGCGATTCTCAGGAGTCCATCGTACATGATGTTCCATAGAAGTGGTCCAAGAACTGAACCTTGTGGTACTCCTCCAGTGATATCGTACTCTTTCGGGCCATTTTTTGTGTCATACTGTAGCACCCTATTCGAAAAGTAGCTTGCCACCATGCGAAGCAGGTATTCTGGTACTTTTTTGTCTTCGAGAGCTCGCATAGTGCAGTCCCAGTTGGCGGAGTTAAAAGCATTCTTGATGTCCAAAGCAGCCACCAAACAATACTTTTTCGTACCACCTTTCCATCTTTTTCCGGTGATTGCCTCCTTGGCTGTATTGACGACCAAGTTGATTGCATCATGTGTGTGTGTGTGTGTGTGTGTGTGTGTGTGTGTGTGTGTGTGTGTGTGTGTGTGTGTGTGTGTGTGTGTGTGTGTGTGTGTGTGTGTGTGTGTGTGTGTGTGTGTGTGTGTGTGTGCGTGCGTGCGTGCGTGCGTGCGTGCGTGCGTGCGTGCGTGCGTGCGTGCGTGCGTGCGTGCGTGCGTGCGTGCGTGCGTGCGTGCGTGCGTGCGGCTTATAACAGGGAGGCACGATAAAGTTGTAAAGATTACATACAAAACCTATATTCATACATGTATGGTATGTATAACTATCAGTAGGGAATCAGCTTTATAAAAAATTTAAAATTCAATCGAAGTTTTTTACTTTTCACCTGCTTTAAAACCACTAAACTGGAATTAATTCATTATAATCTTCGTTAAAATAAACGTACGGTATAACATTTGTACAATATTAATAATTTTGAAACTGTATTGTGAAGACTAATGTATTGATACAAAAGGTGGTACTGGATCTCCTCCTGGCGTTATACCAGTGACTAATGACTTCGACTATAGACTACGACTGGTCTAGTCAAACATTCAAATCTAATCGTTTGATTTAGACGACTGTCGGACGAGTCGCTTTGCTGATGAGGCTAAAGTTCATTATGGCTACTGTCACTAGATGTCTCTACGATCGTACTTCTAACAAACACAGTGCTTCAAATCTTTAATAATGTGAACGTTCGGTCTGAAAGTAGGAGGGTATCGCATGAGTGTAATGTAAATTTAATTTAGGGGTTAATTCGGGATTGATTTGGGGGTGTGAATACGTCGTCAGATGTTAACCCAGTCAGCTGACCAGGCACAACCCGGTTAACGGTCGATTACGGCCCGTATAACTGCATAACTGCACCAGACTTGTTAAATATGAATTAATGCTGCGCGGCACCAAACGTGTAATTATAGAGGGCGCTAGCTGAGACTCGCTTGATACTGAGCAGTTGCTACATGAGGCTTACATTGCAGGTTGTTGCGTATCAAACATGGCGGATGGTCAAAACGCCGATGTTTGAGTTAACAATACACCACCCTAAAGCTTGAATATACATTAGTTTACCTAAGTTAAATTATTCTATTTCACTCCGGCCACGGAGATGTTAAGGATGCGAACTGAGTATCAGGCTTGTCAGTTAGCCGAAAATCAGAGCAGTAGGTCCCTACTACGTGGTTTAGATTCCACGTAAATCTGTTCCTTAGTTATCCTGGCCATTGGGTTGTTAATAAAAGTTCTTATCTGAGCATTAGTAAAACTCAGTTAGTAACCAGACTGCACAGGTAATCCTACAGTCATATAATCTGTCGTATTTGCCTTGAAATACGCACAAACTGTGTCGGCAATCCATTCGTCAATCAGTTTCACATAACTATACTCGGTATCGTGGGAGTTAAAAGATCAGGAATGTTAAGTTCATAAGGGCCCAACGACGGAGGGCCCAACATAAAACATGCATCCCTTAGTTGAAATACTGGATTAAACTACTTTGAGGAAATAGTCTTGGCGCTTTAGATTACATAAAACATATCATACTAATAACAAATATTCCACAAAAGACAAGTCGTACCATTACTTAAAGAACTTGAAACTATGTCCTTATCTTCATTGTTTGTTTCTCATTGCTTATAATTTATTACTGAAAGTCTACTGAAGGGGTTGAACCGTTGTCCCTTAGCAACCTTAGGAATAAAGACAAAGAAATTCCTAAATTTTCATGTTATAAATTATTGAACAGTCTTGAAAATATTTCAATCGAAATTTGTAGTAAATTATCAATATGATATCTAAAAGAACGTACCACGAACTCGATGAAACCACGAAAATTACTTTACCAGGAACTCTTTATACAGGGTGTTTATTTTAAAACGCAACACTATTTACATGTACAGAAAATGAAGGTATAAGATAGTTACAAGTTCATAGATCGGTAGCCCTGGTTCTTCTTCTGATTTTCATTGTTGCATTGTTGTTCACTTTATTTGATCTTCGTGCGACGTGCTATGCTATTAAGTTGAGGTTAGAAACATAGTTTTGAGCAAAGGCCAGAGAGTATTTATTGTAGAAGAACATTTCAAAACAAAGTAATTTAAAACAAAAAATTAAGTAATTAGTAGTAATAACAAATCTTAATAATAATAATACAACGTGTTATAGATATATGTTTTGTTTGTCATTTTTTTAAATCATGAGTTGCGTAATAAAATAAACACCCTGTTTATAATTGAAGAATTTAAATTTAAAGAATTGTAACAATACTAAATAATATTTGTTCTCTAGGTTTTTGTTGTTGTATATATTGTATATTTAATCTATTTTGCTGTCCGTACTCATTCTTATCCATTCAAAGTATATATATATATATATATATATATATATATATATATATATATATAGTCGGAATAAAATAACTTTAGTACTGGCGGAACGGTCTCGTACCACTGGCCGAAATGACAAAATTCTGAGTTTTAATTTGCTGTCAAACTTAAAATAAGTAAGCAATAATTTTCAAACTATTTGCATAGTGTCCACCATGTTATATTCTTTAAACAAAAATTATGCTGGAAATTTTGTTTTAACTAATTTGCTTATTATAGTGATATTTCTGTTTAAGAACACGTTTTTATGAGTGAAATTGCGCGTGAGTCGTCTTTAACCTGTCACTGTAGCGAGAATAATAATAATAACATTATTTATTGTCCATGGATGACAGTTTCATTGTGATTAGTTTGGTATAAAACTCATTTAATAGTTCAAGCAAGTTCATGAGAAATTAATTTGTTTGTTAACCCTTGGAAACTCGGAAACGCCAAACGCTAAACAAAATGTCTTTGAACAAACATTAACTGTGTTATTTATTTATTACTAAAATAAATCTATGGTAGTAATAAAACATGTAGAAAATTAATGAAGAGTTGATGAAGTAAACTCATAATTCGTTTTCATCGAGGCTGTGTGCGTAAGGAATTCTGCTCTAGGAAAAGTGTAGATTGAATATTCAGTCCAAGCGTCATCTTCAGAGTAATAAATGGACGATATTTCCAGGTAGGAGATGTTTCTCCAGCAAGAAATAAGGGGAGTTAGTTGACTTTGAGTTGTGCTTGTGTTCAGTTCTTAATCGATTTAACAGTGCTTGGTATAGTTTAATCAACTGTTTATTTAATTTTATAACTATTACAAGTTTTATTTATTTATATGTGACAATAGTGTTATAGCATTCAGTGTAAATATAATTATTAGTGTTAAGTGCAATTTTAATATTTAGACCTTTTCGAATTTCAGTTAATATTCTATTAGTAATTGACAAGCGGGCAGGGCAGAGCTGACTGTTGCAAGTGAATGTATTAACCAACAAGTATTATAGTATACCCCAAAGCAGAATAGCGTGCGACAGGGCGACAATGTCGAAGAACGGAAGAGACGGCTGCAAAAAACTAATTGAAAAACTATTTGTCCAAAAACCAAAATTACAACTTCAATTTCTGCAGAACGATGTCTGGTTTTATGTATTAACAATTAATTAGAACCGCATTTGTAGTGCAACTTAATAACAAACTATGTACTGACTTATTCAGAATGATAAATGGCTTTTGCGATTTCAAAATGATCTACAGCTGATAAGTAAAAGTAGACTGTAGTCTGGAAAGTCAGGCGCCGAAAGGTGTCAACGCATGCGCAAGTTCGCTCAAACCCTAACCACACCACGCCAGTCTAGAGACGGGTAAAGGTAGTTCATCTCATTTGCAAGACTAGTTGACGACCGAATCGTTCACAGTAGTGTTAGGTGACGAACGAAAGCGACGGTGGAGTGATTTATAGTTTTGTTTCATAGACACTGTTTGATTATTTATACAGTACTTGTAAATTTGTTCAAAGAACCCAACATTATTCAAAGTTCAGTTTTTATTGCTAATATTGATAAAAATAAATAATTACATTTAATGATTTTGTCAACGTTTCTCCTCAGCTCTGATGTTCACTTTGAACTAAACCAGTTGACTAGTTCTAATCGTAATGAACGAATTATTTCACTAAGTTGACTAGTTCATTTGACTCGATCGTTCCTGAACCGCCCATCTATCCACTCCTGCTTTGCAATTACGATCGGATCGGTACATCGTAGATCGCGTCTGAGTATTAATCATTTCAATTGCGTTATCATTGATTGATAATAGCTGCCTCTGGAGAGTGTATTGTTTGTAGTAAGTGCTCAGAGAAAATACTACTTAAAAATTTTAAAACACATTACTGTATTTCGGTCAGGTTGGGTACCAGTAATAAAGAACTAAAAAGTAGGCATACAAAAATGACATTTGCATCTGTCGTCAATGAATTATTGGTCATAGTTATAATAGTGGTAAAATAAACTTGAATTAAATATAAATATAGTTTGATCCCTTAATTTAGTATTTTACTTCTATATTAAAAATTCATGAATATAATTGTGAATAAAAACAGAGGGTTTAAATGATTCTGGGCGATTATTTACGTGACTAGAAACGCAGCTCATCCTTGGAACAAATGGTGAAATAAAATATTTTACTATAAAGTGTTATGCTATTCTCTTTGGCATTGGTAGTTATAAATAAAATATAATACTATATGTATTTTATTTAATAACTTAATCATATTACTGTGAACAAAGGATATTTATCAAACATAATAATTCACTTTTCGACAAAGAACAAGATCAATACTAGAGTGAATAAATACAAATTCCAAATAAAATTCATAATTCTATTATATAGATTCGCTCGCTTGCAATGAGTGAGTCTCAGATACTTCATTGTGTTAAGTTTTTTTTTTCACAACGACCTTGAATTATAAAGTTATGTTCAGCTAAAACTGTCTAAAACAACATCAGCTGATTCCAGTACTGCCAGCTGGCTAAGAGTTGAGCTAAAATAGCTCAACAAGACATACAAAGTGCTAATGTACTGTAATTAATGAAAACATATGCAATAATAATAATATACAGTACTGAAAAAAAGCAAATGATAATTATTGAAAAACTAAAAATTTAGGATAAAAATTGTCTAGTCTAATAATTTGGCCACCGTCTCTATGTTTATTAAGTCTCACATACCCAATATTGAGATTTTTTTTTGTATCTGCTTACCACCTTGCCACTTTACTTAAAGTAACTAAAAATAAATAAAAGAACCATCTATATTTTTATTATGTTGAAATTACTTTATTTAAGTTCTATCGTTATGTATTATGCAGTTATATAGTATTTGTAAGAAGTATATCTAGCATGTTTCACTGATAAGTACTAATTTTTAGTGTTGGACCTCGCTGACTTATGAAGGTCTCAACAAATATTTAACTATTAAAATTAATTATTCTATTCTTTTATGTGTAAATTATTATTTGAATATACAGCATATTAAATATCTTGTTGTAATTAACGATGGTGTGAGATGTGAACAATGTATTTTTCAAACTACAATGTTTTTCGATCTTCCAGCGTGAAACTTTAGCATCACTCATTTACATTACCAAGCCTTTAATCTTGTTTCATATCATCACATAAAACGCGATTGTACAGGCTAAATTTAATACAGTTTTGTTTAGAATTATATAAAATGTATTGGGGTGTGGTGGTTGTACCCAAAGTAAATGTTATTACAATAACTTATACTTTTATTCACTTATAGGGTTAAATTGATTGTGATCTCTCACAGGATTGTTGTGTAGTGATTATGATTGTTGATATGATTAGTGAACTTATGTGGGACAATATTCTTAAATTTTTTTTAAACAGTGGCTAATTGTTTCTAATATTGGGGAAGTAAGATGCCAATATCGATACTCACATGATGGATGTATATGGTTCTACCACAGTGCTGTAATAATGTGGCTCTACTATTCATAACTATTTATTAAATTTTTGGTAAGGAAAAATCAACACAGCGCAGGTCTCTTAGTCGCAATCTGGTTTTTGTTTCAAATTATATAAAATGAAAACACAAAATATTTTTAGAAAATTAGGACATAACGGTGTGGGTAAAGTAGAAGGTTTTTCATTCGTAAAAGCAAACTCAGAAAATTAATTTGAAAGGGATATTGTATCATGGGTCTTGAATAATAACATTTAGTGCGTATCCGTTTATCATAGACATACATTCTAAATATATAAATGCAATATCCGTTATTATGTGGCAGTCAATAACGTTGTGTTCATAAGTTAATTGATGGTTTATAGACCAGTCAGATCAGAGCGTTTGTACATTCCTAACGAGGTGCCTAGGTTGTGACTTTCTCGAGTATGGCTGCATATATCTAGATAATTGAGTGTATCACAAGGCACAACACTCGCCACTTACCGTAGCCGAGTCACTCAACTGCGGCGGATCTATTAGGATAATTGACGCAAGTAGTTCCGGCCACCTGTTTGCAAACTGAGATTTACATTTTTAATTTTTATCTTTTTTTTAATCGCACCATTTTAAATAGTAGCTTTAAATCACGGCTGTAACTTTATTAATGTTTCTTTCCTTAGATTATAACTTACAATTAAAAGGAAACTAACTTATTTAGCTGATAGTGAATACAGACGTTAAAATAATGTCATACAGATGTTGTTCAGCGAACCCATTGCATGGTACTTTACATCACCGACATTAAACACTACTCACGCGTCTCTTTAGTAAACTGCACCACTCGTGGCATACATTTTACTCAAGGCAGTCCGTAAATAATCACGTGATAAATATCCCTGACGTCCTCATCCCATCCTTAACGTCATAATGTTGTTCAGCGAACCCATTGCATGGTACTTTACATCACCGACATTAAACACTACTCACGCGTCTCTTTAGTAAACTGCACTACTCGTGGCATACATTACACAAGACAGTCCGTAGATAATCACGTGATAATATCCCTGACGTCCTCATCCTATCCTTAACGTCATAATGTTGTTCAGCGAACCCATTGTACGGTACTTTACATCACCGACATTAAACACTACTCACGCGTCTCTTTAGTAAACTGCACCACTCGTGGCATACATTACTCAAGGCAGTCCGTAAATAATCACGTGATAAATATCCCTGACGTCCTCATCCCATCCTTAACGTCATAATGTTGTTCAGCGAACCCATTGTACGGTACTTTACATCACCGACATTAAACACTACTCACGCGTCTCTTTAGTAAACTGCACTACTCGTGGCATACATTACACAAGACAGTCCGTAGATAATCACGTGATAAATATTACTGACGTCCTCATCCCATCCTTAACGTCATAATGTTGTTCAGCGAACCCATTGTACGGTACTTTACATCACCGACATTAAACACTACTCACGCGTCTCTTTAGTAAACTGCACCACTCGTGGCATACATTACACAAGACAGTCCGTAGATAATCACGTGATAAATATCCCTAACGCCCTCATCCCTTCCCTAATCGATTAGATAAGAACTGGCCGAGTAGACAGAGAGACATGGCCGCCAATCGATTGCCGGCTCAAGGAACCTGTTACTGAATCTTCACGGCGGACGGAGACTAGTCAACTGCAAGGCCCTGGAGCAGATTGCAGCAATGTAATAATTTTCAATAGAAATTTGTTTCATAACAACAAATACGCAATTGTAAATATCATATTTTTCACACTAAAATATTTATTTTAATAGTGTGATGGGAACCTTGAAACCTCCTGCAGAAAGCTATTGTATTAGATCTCGTTGAAGACAGAGCATCCTTAATTGACTTAGTCCCAGTCATAAGATCCCCAAAAAAAAACCCTTTTCATTCAATTCTGCAGCTTTGGGTAAGTTGTAACTTTCATTCAAAGAAAGTTGAAGTAACGTTATTGTAGCAAGGTACGATGCTGAAGTTGTACCACATTTTACGGTATTTAATTTGTGCATGTGAAGTGGGTTTGTCAGTACTATCTCCCAAATTATTTCTTGGTGATACTTTGGGTTGGGTCGATAAAAATTTGCCTATACTTTTTCTCCAAGTCTGTTTTGAATACAAAAGAATGCAATCTGATTCTTAAACATTATAGAGAACATGTCAGTTTAAACTGCAGGCCCTACTACTGTAATAATTGTAGTACACCCAGGAAGGTGGCCGCGCCCTTCCGTGAAAAACGCCAAAAACGGGTTTCCATTTCAACGATTCGTTTTGTAATAATAATCGTATTGTAACACTTAAAGTGTCATTTGAATAATGAAGACCTGTACTAGTGGACCATAAGTGGGTTTTAGTAAAAAAAAAAATAAATAAATAAAAAAAAAAAAAAAAAAAAAACACTGTATGTGTATGGGTGGGCTGGTGGGTCAATACCACACTGTACGTGTATGGATGGGTGAGTCGGCAAATACCATTGTACGTGTATTTATTTTTTTTATTTATTCATAAGACGCCGATCGTCAAGATATGGGCGAATATGGATTTCGAATGAGTGTGATGAGTGTAGATGAGCGAATGTAGTCATTGTTACAAACTAAGGTCGACTACTCCTTAGAAAGTGTCATTAATTAATAGCCCAATGACAAATGAACAGCCGGTGATTATCAGCTGATCCTTCTCAAAAGTGTATGTGGGTCAGTACCACTGAACATGTATGCCGCATTTTCCATCTAGCTTTGTTTTTCACCAGATTTTGTTTATTTTTGTCGTCAATGTAAACTGTTTCTTAAAAGTTGATTATATTATTTACGTGTTCCCTTAAGCACTATTATCAAGAATAATTAGCCACCAACAAACTTTTGATGGGTACTAGTAGACTAAAGTTTCACGGTTAAAATGGGAGCACTTGTACATGTATTTATTTGATTAAATATTGCTTCAATGCTTTAAGAAAACTGTTTTAAAAGACATTTAAAAAATCTGATCTGAATTAGGAAATTAAACTCCCGTAACGTTCTCTTTTACAGTAGGCCTAGAACAGCGATCACAGAATATAAATAGAGAGGCCACTCGTCACGGAGAGTGAAGCCATGCGATCTGCGGTGTTTCCCACCAAATGATGGCGGCCGACAGTGAGTCACCTAGTCCCGAGCGTCGGAGTGCTCCTCACCTACACTGCGTATTCATTTTACCAGCGACTGTCCTGCTCGCGGTCTGTTTCGTTAGACATCTGTCTTTTCTCTTATATTTGTCTTCAGTTTATAAAATGCCACAAAGTTGTATTGCGTTTGGTTGCAATAATAAAGTAAAAATTTACGGGGTTACACTATAATGTTTACTATAAGTAAATTGGCTATTACAAATGTTTCAAAAATATAAATGTTTAAAGTCACCAAGTAGGCCTATGTTACATAGTTTTAATTTTCTTTAACGATGAGAAATTTAATTCATTTGTAAGCTATATGGTTTGTTGCATTTAGAACATGTATATATGACGTATGTTATATATTTAAAAACGGCAATATTGGGAAACAATAAAAAACCTTCTCGCCACTGTAAACCGGGTGTTTGAGACGATACATTTGGTCTCGCCAGATACAGTGTTTGACTAAATTTAATTTATAAAAGTAGGACTCGTATTTTAAAAGTCAAAGTTTTATTGTAATGTTTCTACAAGTATCATTTTTGCTATTTTGTTAATACATGCAATTTTTAAGTTCAAAGTTTTATTAGGTTAGTTTTATGTTTAATTTTATTAAAATTATTTAAAAAAATCATGTTTAAGTTTTATTGTAATGTTTCTACAACTATCATTTTGCTATATAGTTAATCTATACAATTTTATATTGGTTCTTTTTAGATAAGATAGTTATCAATTTTATATTTGAGCGTTTATTTATATTTTATGTTCGTCTATAAGTGTAGTTACAAAAATATTTATGACATTATTAAACATTGTTCTTTAAGCCTTCTACCAACTTCTTTACAGTTTCATTATAACATTTTAAAGTTAAACATAAAATATTGTTTTTACCACCTATTTAGGCGAAATAAATACAACATTATTCTAAGTATAGTATAACAATAAATAATATGTAATATTTAACCTATACAAACATGAAACTTAAGAAACGTGCCATTAAAACTGGAGAATTAGCTACAGAACTTCTGAATCGCAGAGGTAGCCTTCCATGACCGACCGTCACGCCAAGTCGATTTTTCTCTCCTCTTTAAACTCAAGTTATTGTCTTATCCATTGATCGTATTTTTTTTCAAACAAATATATGTTACGTAACAAGTATTATGCTAAAACTATTTTGCCGCTGACAAAACTTTTTTGACCAAAAAATAACAATTTCCCCGCAGACTAACTTTTTTTTCAGAAAATGTTCCCCGCAGACTAACTTTTTCATGTCACAAACAATGATTTAAAAGATTTGTTCAAGTATTATCATTTATAATAAATAAAATATAAAATATTTTTAATATTTATCACTACCATCAGTGTGAAGCACTAAACCATATTTTATTTCCCAAATTTGGATATTTTAGGTCGATTCTAAGTGTGTCTAATCTCAGTTTGTTTGAAAAGTGCGCATTAAAATATTCTACCATTTTTAGCAGCATATTTCGCGTCTGTCCACAATTCGATGGTGGATTTGGCTTCACTGCCGGTAATACTAGGTAGATAGACGTATAGTAGGTAGATAGTCTAGTATAGTCCCTCTCTTTATATTCTGTGCTCGCTGGCCTAGACGCTCTTCTCCGGGCCGACGTTTCCATCGTACATACGCACACCACACGTCACGTCCACGCCAAACCACCACGTCTGCTAGACAGTGGCAAACCTACCCCATCTGATGATCCATTTGTTAGTCTCAAAGCACTTTGTTCGTATGTTGGATGTTGTGTGTATATAGTGGAAAGTTACATTTGGTTGAAAATCATCTTGTTTTATAGTGTCTATGTTGCTTTAGATAGTCATCAAGTTTTTTTGATAAATGTGTAATATTTATACATTATAAATATTATATAAAGTCTTCCGACTCTCTGCTGTTACAATCTCACAATTTATAAGGATAAGTAGACCTAAGGACATAATTTGTTTTTAATAAGATTGGTTTTGTTTATTAATGAGTTCTCTTACGTAAACTACGACTGCATTAGCTGCTAACGAAGAGTGCATCATTAACCGAAGTCAGCACTTCTGATGCTGTTGATATTTTTACGCACGTTCCTGGTTATTCTGAAGGAAACTTGGCTTCTACAAATGTTGACAATAATATCCTGATCTTTGGGAAAGTTTAGACATTAAATCTGTAGATCTTTCAATGTTAAAAGGACGTCCTTGTAAAACTGGTAATTTACCGGTAGACAGCACTGGCAGGCTTTTCCAATGCCAATATTTTCTAAAAAGCTGGCCAATAGGTAAACCACTAACAGGGACTGGATGATATGAAGTAGGAAAACGATATCCCTATTTAGCATTCCATTTTGTCTTTTTGTGACTAAAAATAGCCACTACTCCAAATTTGGCAATGAAGTGTAAAAAGCAATTGGGAAAATATGTATCTCAAAGTAAAAAGTAATGAGACACGTATTAAAAACGTTTATTCTATGATGGAAATAAAAATAATGTTTCATTCATTCACAAGCCACTTTGCAAATTAAATTAAAAAGGAAAATCTCCTGAACACTTTGAAAGGTTAGAATAATTCTATTGATAAAACATTACAGAAATTTATTCGATAGGAAGTTGTTAAATGGAAGACAATACTTAGATCAGTTGTTAATGTTGACGGTGGCATAAACAAGAGGTTACACAAGCAATATTTTTAAAACGTAAACTTCACTTGGGACAATAACAGACGCACCCATCCATCTAAACACGTACTGTGGTATTGGCATACGTCATCATTGTCCCACCCACCCACCTATTCAAGTACGGTGGCGATTCAGTGATTTTAAATTAATGTAATTAATTTACTTACGCATATAAAAGTAGTGTATCGTGATTCGTGACCATTCGAATCATTAGGATTACCACGTGACCAAATAATGTAGTTGATTGTACGACCTTTAGAAACCAAGAAAACGTTGTTTCAGGAAATTGATAAGAACTTTTATTTTTTGTAATGTTAAATTCTGAAATTGATAAAACTTATAGGAATCACATATTAAAATATAAATGCAACCCATTAACGCGGTTTTGAGTAATAAAAGTGTAAAGTTAATAAACAGTGAAAACTAGTTAAAATTACTGTACTTTTTCTATTCTAACAAGGATAACAATTTTAAAACTTACAGTAAAATTTAAAATTCATATGACATGCCTTACAATACTAAACGAGGGAAACAATTTTAGAATTGGATTTTTAATAGGCCTCTTAGTTTCTTAGTAAACAACCTTCCGACTCGGGTCCACATAATTTCTGCGTCGACAGTCCGACAGTCGTTACAGTGGCTTGTACTACCTCTTTCAGTGGCATCAGGAAAGTTAGGCTTTATCAAAACGGATCTAACAAAAAACAAAATTAAATCTACGATGATTTGAGATCAATTGAATCAAATGGATGATTTTGATTATGAAGCAGAACATTGTGAGCAGGGCCGCCGAGAAAGGGGCCACTGGTCCAAATGCACCAGTCCTGTGGGGTCTTAAGTTTTTATGTCATAATAGATGTCTTTGGCAGAAAGAGTGAAAAAAATAGTAATTATTAGAAACGTATGTTTTGTGTTAAGCTTTAAATTATTTAAGTTTATTACATTTAAAATATCAAGAAACGTGTTTTTATCTATTTGTACGTATAGTTAAATCTCTTAATGTTAATTTATGTCAACTTCCACAATTATAACAAAACGCTGATTAAAAAATATATTTATTTTAGTTAATGAAAATTTGGGGATTAGGGCCCCAGTCTCGCTAATCCCTCTCGGCGGCCCTGATGCTATGTGGATATTGCTCGTATTCCTGTGAGGTGAAAGAGACGGCGATCCATATGTGCCCCAGTCTCCCTAATCCCTCTCGACGGCCCTGATGCCTATGTGGATATTGCTCGTATTCCTGTGAGGTGAAAGATACGGCGATCCACATGTGCCCCAGTCTCCCTAATCCCTCTCGGCGGCCTTGATGCCCAAGTGGATATTGCTCGTGTTCCTGTGAGGTGAAAGATACGGCGATCCACATGTGCCCCAGTCTCCCTAATCCCTCTCGGCGGCCCTGATGCCTATGTGGATATTGCTCGTATTCCTGTGAGATGAAATATACGGCGATCCACATGTGCCCCAGTCTCCCTAATCCCTCTCGGCGGCCCTGATGCCTTTGTAGATATTGCTCGTATTCCTGTGAGGTGAAATATACGGTGATCCACATGTGCCATAGTCTCCCTAATTCCTCACGGCGGCTCTGGTGCCCATGTGGATACTGCTCGTGTTCCTGTGAGGTGAAAGATACGGCGATCCACATTTGCCCCAGTCTCCCTAATCCCTCTCGGCGGTCCTGATGCCCATGTGGATACTGCTCTTGTTCCTGTGAGGTGAAAGATACGGCGATCCACATGTGCCCCAGTCTCCCTAATCCCTCTCGGCGGTCCTGATGCCCATGTGGATATTGCTCGTATTCCTGTGAGGTGAAAGATACGGCGACCCACATGTGCCCCATTCTCCCTAATCCCTCTCGGCGGCCCTGATGCCTATGAGGATATTGCTCGTATTCCTGTGAGGTGAAAGATACGGCGCCCCACATGTGCCCCATTCTCCCTAATCCCTCTCGGTGGCCCTGATACCTATGTGGATATTGCTCGTGTTCCTGTGAGGTGAAAGATACGGCGATCCACATGTGCCCCAGTCTCCCTAATCCCTCTCGGCGGCCCTGATGCCTATGTGGATATTGCTCGTATTCCTATGAGATGAAATATACGGCGATCCACATGTGCCCCAGTCTCCCTAATCCCTCTCGGCGGCCCTGATGCCTTTGTGGATATTGCTCGTATTCCTGTGAGGTGAAATATACGGGGATCCACATGTGCCATAGTGTCCCTAATTCCTCACGGCGGCTCTGGTGCCTTTGTAGATATTGCTCGTATTCCTGTGAGGTGAAATATACGGCGATCCACATGTGCTCCAGTCTCCATAATCATTCTCGGTGGCCCTGATGCCCAAGTGGATATTGCTCGTGTTCCTGTGAGGTGAAAGATACGGCGATCCACATGTGCCCCAGTCTCCCTAATCCCTCTCGGCGGCCCTGGTGCCTATGTGGATATTGCTCGTGTTCCTGTGAGGTGAAAGATACGGCGATCCTCATGTGCCCCAGTCTCCCTAATTCCTCTCGGCGGCTCTGGTGCCCATGTGGATACTGCTCGTGTTCCTGTGAGGTGAAAGATACGGCGATCCACATGTGCTCCAGTCTCCCTAATCATTCTCGGTGGCCCTGATGCCCAAGTGGATATTGCTCGTATTCCTGTGAGGTAAAGATACGGCGATCCACATGTGCTCCAGTCTCCCTAATCATTGTCGGCGGCCCTGATGCCCAAGTGGATATTGCTCGTGTTCCTGTGAAGTGAAAGATACGGCGATCCACATGTGCCCCAGTCTTCCTAATCCCTCTCGGCGGCCCTGATGCCCATGTGGATATTGCTCGTGTTCCTGTGAAGTGAAAGATACGGCGATCCACATGTGCCCCAGTCTCCCTAATCCATCTTGGTGGCCCCGATGTCCAAGTGAATATTGCTCGTGTTCCTGTGAGGTGAAAGATACGGCGATCCACATGTGCCCACGTCTCCCTAATCCCTATCGGCGGCCCTGATGCCCATGTGGATATTGCTCGTGTTCCTGTGAGGTGAAAGATACGGCGATCCACGTGACACTCAAACAACCAAACATGTCCCGACATCGGCCGGTAATAACAGTGATTCAGCATGCTGATGCGAGAGGCACGTTCATAGCTCACGTCTGATGATTAAGGGGCTTTCACTTCCCATGGGCAAGTGTAAGTGAATTTGAGCAAGCGTTACTCAACTCGATTATCCGCCTTTCGAGCGGTTTCAGTAACATGCAGACATCACCTTTGTTTCCTACTGATAGTTATCATTTTGGATATTTTGCATAATCCAAAATGCATACATAATACATTTATCAATAAGATGCTGTTTGTTCTTGTATAGGGAACATATCTAGGCACGTCATTCCTTTATGTGATGGCATCATAGACATTGCAGTTATCACCATCTTAAAAACTAAAGCTCATTACACAAAATGATCATACCATAATTGGTATAAAAGCGTACGAGTATTAACCACTCTGTGTTGTTGGCTAATGTAATCTATACTGTAATTATTATCACTAAGGTTGGGTACATATTAATTAATTTTAATATTCAAGTGATGTCTGTAATTACAAAAGCAATATTAATAACTATATGTATTAATTTTACTATCATCACATATTTCTGAACTGTTTGATTTCTCAGCAATTTAATTTGGCAGATTTTTACGATTCAACTTACGATTAAAGTTTTTCAAACGTAGTTAATTTAACAATGTAAAATTGGTGAATGATTTGTATTTAAAGATGTTAATCGTTTTACTGTAGACCATTTTTTTCTATTTAAGGATTGAATTTAATAATTAATTGTCAAATGCATACTAAGATGTGAATTTATTGTATTTTAATTAGGAAGACATAGCTTTACCCCGTAATAAAGATAACGACAGGCGGACGTCTAACAAATGTTAACAGCTGGAGGTGGCTGTCCCAGAGTCGTTAGCCGAGGCCGCAGGTGTTCCCGTTTGTTCGACCACTAATTACAGCTAATGAACTGTATACTTAGAACTGAACATTCCAATTGACTATACTCATTGGTTCGAACCACCTACACTCACTACTGCTCCTTCCGATACCTTCATTTTATGTACAGTAGGCTAAGTATTGGAAAGCAAGATTTAAAAAACAGATGGAATATATGAAAATTGAATCGCATAGAGAACTCAGGTACAGATTTGTTCTTTATAGGCCGCGTAGAAAACGACCTTATCAACGCATTGGTGCGAGTAAGATGCACTGTGTAATTCTATTGGAAATGTGTTGTAGCAACCAGGAAGACGGAAGGCCGCGTAATGACGGCGCAATAGCAAGCCCCGCCAATTACGTCATTAGCAGCAGTGAGCATTGGTTGGTTTGATTAACACCAACGAATCAAGCAACGATTAAATTAAACCATTATTTAAATAACAACTAATAAAAGCAATAATACAACGAATAATAGATATTGTAAACAATATATAGCAATTACATAAATTTGTACGGTTCATTTCAGTTTTTTCACTAAATACTGTTACGGAAGTTGAACACTTGAGGGCAGAAGTCACGCCCGTGAGGCAAGGCAGCTCAGCGGTGGAAAGATTCCTCTCTGCCGCTGAAACTCCTACATGCGCCAATTATAACATGCAGGTCGCTTATTATTCGGCCCAATTATAGTATTGTGTCAGTGGTTAAAGAAACAATACGTCAATAGAATGTGTACCTCAGTGGTTCACGTAGAGTAGAGCGTCAATTGTCTTATATGCTACGAATACAGGATCAGTGATTCGAGGTAGTGTAGTTACAGGCCAGTTACTCAGTTGTAATTATAAGTCATTTACTCGGTTATAACTTATAGTAATAGATCGGTAGTACAGTATAGTAAAGAATCAATTACTATGTAGTAATAAGATATATTTTAAAACTGCTATTCGATGGTGTAGTAAATGATCAGTTACTCAATTGTAACTTAATCGAAAGTCACTTACTCGGCGATGTAAAAAAGGTCAATCCATGTAGTAAAGGTCAGATTACTCAGTTATGTAATAGAACCAATTACAAGTCCGTATAGATTTAGATGTTTACGACATGTTGAACATTCGCTTTAACTGCTTTTACATTTTTGTTGTAAGATATCCTCTTTTCCAAAGATTTGGTAATCATAAAAAATAAAATATTAGGCCTACTTGTTTAGGTATACACCTACAAAACACTTTGTTTTTGTAATTCAGCACCAACCAAGCTTTACAACTATATACATACAATTTATTCCGTTAAGCACCGAAAACATTATTTAAGTATGAAGCACGTTTCTTAGAGAATACCCTAAAAGTGAATGTGTGCTTCTTAACGTGAATTAGGTAGTATATAAGTCTATGAAATGTAAATATAAGGAATTTAATGCATGTTTGTGTTATTTATCCAAACATTTATAAGCTAACGTTTATTATTAGTGTAATTACTGAGGCCGTTGATAACCTATCCTATCAATGTTGAGTTATCTTTTATCTTTGTTACAAAAAGGCCATTGGTGCGATTGTTTTCCCCAACATTTGAAGACAATTTTCAATCAATCATGGTTGAGAACTTCCAATCTCGCAAATTACAGGTATAATTTGGTGGAACAATCAGCGCTGCAGGTGATGGGGTCGTCGGTCGGTCCGTGTATCCAAAAGTGTCATCCAACCTGTACAGGTCTGCCTCACTACTGTTGGCCAGTCGGCACAGCTGAGATAGTTGCCACCATGAAGTAACATTGGTGCACACACAATCTGCGTTGGAGGTGTCGAGGTCGTCGGACTGTCTGTGTATCCAACAGTGTCATCCTTGACTGTATAGATCTGCCTTACTACTGTTGTCCAGTCGGATTTAGTGATGTAATATACGTGCGCTTATGTGAACCATAGTCATCGAACCTGAATCAGTATTGTTATAAAGTTTGGGATATAATACGATGTAAATAAAATGGACTATAAGTTTGCCAATTCACTATAAATACTGTATGTCTTTATTTGTACACATTTCTAATATCTTACAAGGCACTACTAATAGTTTAATTTGAACTAAAAAAGAAATATTATAGAAACATTGTGCTATTTATGATGGCATGGACATTAAAACACTTCTTATGATTTTATTAATTATTAGCAATTGCTTAAACCGTTAATGTATCACAAATGTCTAGCTCGTATCAGAGGTACTTTCTTTTAAGTCACACATTAACTTAACAATAGGAAGAAAGGCCTGTTGCTAACGAAAATTTCACAAAAAGCAGTACTTAAATTAGTATTTATTTGAATTTGTGAATGAGAATCCAACGCTACATCGTGGTCCTAGAACTGGAATCGCTAGAATCACCTTTGTCCATTGTTCAAAGGCCTTATGATAAAACTAATACCTCTTCCGCAACTTAATTTACTTTGTGTATCTTAAATTGTGCTTGCTTGTCCTTTAGGGGCAAAGATCTTACATTTGTATGAGGAAAAATAGTAATTTGTAAGGTATTGACTTACAATTTTATATGTTTATAAACTTATTATTTATATAATTATACTTGTGCCCATATGTCAGATATAATTAAAATAAGAGTAATTTGAGGTAATTTATGCTATTGCTATGCTCTAAGGAAACTGTCACTTGGAGTGTCAGACTTATTTTGTCCGGTTTACGAGATTGTACAACACTTTCATAACAACAGTTAAAGTCGAGGCTGGTGGTCTGAAACTATTGGCTCAAGGATTAACCCAGAAAGATAACAAAGGAAGTTACGACTAACCAACATTACTGGCGGAAAGGATGTAATTTTAAAATATATTGGTCAGTATTTTGGAGTAATCATATCGTTTTTCAACTCCAAAGAACTTGTAGCTTTTACTGTTCTTTCTTAAAAAGAACTTTTTACAATCCGTTGAGATATGCTCCTTAGACTGAAGTTTTCAAGTGTTGCACGAATGTTATTATTTGTGTTTTATGTGTTATCGCATTGCTAGTCTCACGTGGCAAGCTGGTCTCACTAAGAGTCAGGGAATTGACTTCTTCATCACATACGCATCCATTGGCGTAAGAGTCTGTAGAGGCTGGCGGCCATGTTGGTTTTAATTTATTAAGAACAATGTTATTTACGTATCAATATTTATTGACCCAAAGTTGTGTATGAGTTGTCATTTTAAACGTTATCATGTTGCGCATCGGGTTTGCTTTAGATATTTTTAATACATACGCGTAGTTTTGAACAATAGGTAAAAATAAAAACTTCAATCTTTATATTCTTATATTTTTTATATGAAACTAATTAGGAATTTGCAATGCAATTCAAACGTGCTATTTCATTCTAGATCAAATGCAATTTGTTTGGTAAAATCCGTTTAAAAATAACTGTTTAGTTTGGATAAGCTTGGTCGTATATCCGGTCCGAAAATAACATTGTTCTTATGAGATTAAAACCAACATGGCCGACATCCCCTGCTGACTCTTAACTGTTACGTACAGTTTTACTATTGATGTAAACATCTTGTTTGCATACACATGTCTATTGTACTTATAGACATGTAAAACCCGCCAATAAATTAACTCGATGACTTATAAAATGTGAAATATTTTACTATATATGTAGGTTTTAATTTTAATTAATTACTTATAATAATTAAGAATGTATATAAATGTATAAAGTACCTCTACAAGGAAATTACAACAGGGTTGTGAGTCATTATTCCTAAGTTCGTTAATATTTAAGCGCTGACAGTTGCTTTTGTAAGATTTTATCAGCGTAAATAGGTTTTATAAGGGCCGTAACACCCTAATTGTTCAACATCAAACAGGCTTTCATCTCCTCCGACAACATCAACAGAAGATTGCAGTCGTCGGAGGGCGTCAGTGCAGGAGGTGTTTATCTTGAGGCGTGCTGGCTGAAGGTCTCAAAGGGTGCAATCAACAGATGGGTTTGGCGTGACGTCATCTCATAGGGGCGGGGTGGCTTCGTGCAAGGGAGGGGAAGTCATATCAACCGTATTGACAGGAAAAGTGACGAGTTATTAGAGCGTTTTCATGAGTGGGAGGGCAAAGATTTAAAGTAAGAAGTTATTAGCTAATTCTATTGACAGGCCAGTACTTGTTTCAATCGAAGTAACAACTTCCAATGGTTCAACAATGAAATATTATTGAGATTAACTTTGAAGAACCAAAAATACTTCATCAGGTCATATAGAGTTACGAATTTACCTGTTAGATTGTTCATAAATATATAAATCCGAATGCTGCATTAATTAGCAAGTCAACTTTGGTTGTTTGTGTGATAAATTGTCACAAACAAACGTATTCTGATGAAGGTACAACTAAGCAGTTCATATTACGTTTCTTCAGCACAATGTCTATATTTTAAAATAAAATGCAATCAAAACATTTATATAATGGCAATTACCTAATAAAACTTATGTATCGTTACGGTTCAATAGGGTCCGAAATAAATTAGATGATTCCACTGGCTATTTTTTGTCACGCTTTAAATCACTAAATTATACACTATGGAATATTTATAAACAAAAATTACTCGGTAAACGACACTTATTAAATTAATCACTTATATTAATCAATGTTGTTTACCGCAGACGAGATTGTGTTCACACAGTACCGTGTCTGACACCGCTCGATTCACTGTCACTAGACCGTCACACTCAAACACTGTCACTGTAACTTCGACTGGGACTGACACTGCCACTCTGTAGACTGTCCCTCACGCACTCACTGACTGTCTGTCATATCGGCCGAAGGGTGTCTTTATATAACGGAGATATTCTGGGAGGGGATCTAGATCTTTCACGACGCCAATTCAAGAAGGGTTTGTATTTACTTACAGGCGAATGACTGTCATTCTAGCTCTTCCTGGAAGAGCTCGAATGACCCCGCGAGCCCTACGGAGGGGTCGCCCGCAGTGATCAGTCGGTGCTGATGGTGATTTCCGTGATATCATATTGATAGCGAATAAGAATCAATTAATAGCTTATTTATATGTAACGTTTTCTTAAATGCCATTTCACTAAGGTCTTAAATATTTAATTTAAACATTTGGACGTTAAAATGAACAACTAGTGGAATTAAAAAATGTTTGATAATGTTTCCAATCTTTTCCCCTTTTCTGATCTTGTGTAATTTGAACTCTTTGAAGTATATACTTGTTTTTTTGGCTTAGTCATATTTATTATTAATGCTAATCACCCGGTATAACTTATGATTATGAAATTGTATATTGTTGAGTTCCAAAGCAATAAATATATTATGTAGGAAAAGTGTGTGTATTCCGGGAATCTTTAAAGTTCCTCTTAGTATGGAATTTTAGATGTTTGCTAAATGTTCAAGGGATGTTCTATCTGCGAGACATCACTGCAAAGCTCCGCTCCGCAACCATCTCAGTTCATATTATTAATGAAATTAAGGGATACATTTTCTATTTATGTGATAAAATCAGGACTATTTAGTCCTCTCTACCAAGAGGTTAAATGTCTGTAATATATTGACAAGTACTATTATATTTAGTCCTCTCTACCAAGAGGTTAAATGTCTGTAATATATTGACAAGTACTATTATATTTAGTCCTCTCTACCAAGAGGTTAAATGTCTGTAATATATTGACAAGTACTATTATATTTAGTCCTCTCTACCAAGAGGTTAAATGTCTGTAATATATTGACAAGTACTATTATATTTTGTTTATTAAATGTAAAGATGGATATAAGTAGGGGACTTTAATTAATTTATATCCAATTTCGATAAAGGTTCGAAAAACTTGTTAGTATTTACTTCTAAATACACCTTAATGAAGGACGTGTCTGCTAGCTAGTGTCTAGAGCCAGTAACTGGCGAGAGAAGGACGTGTCCGCTAGTTAGTGTCAAGTGCCAGTAACTGTCGAGAGAAGGACGTGTCCGCTAGCTAGTGTCGTGCCAGTAACTGTCGATAGAAGGAAGTGTCCGCTAGTTAGTGTCAAGTGCCAGTAACTGTCGAGAGAAGGACGTGTCTGCTAGTTAGTGTCAAGTGCCAGTAACTGTCGAGAAAAGGACGTGTCCGCTAGTTAGTGTCAAGTGCCAGTAACTGTCGAGAGAAGGACGTGTACGCTAGTTAGTGTCAAGTGCCAGTAACTGTCGAGAGAAGGACGTGTCCGCTAGTTAGTGTCAAGAGCCAGTAACTGGCGAGAGAAGGACGTGTCCGCTAGTTAGTGTCAAGAGCCAGTAACTGTCGAGAAGAGGACGTGTCCGCTAGCTGGTGTCAAGAGCCAGTAACTGTCGAGAGAATGACGTGTCCGCTAGTTAGTGTCAAGTGCCAGTAACTGTCGAGAGAAGGACGTGTCTGCTAGTTAGTGCCAAATGCCAGTAACTGTCGATAGAATGACGTGTCCGCTAGTTAGTGTCAAGTGCCAGTAACTGTCGAGAAAAGGATTTGTCCGCTAGTTAGTGTCAAGTGCTAGTAACTGTCGAGAAAAGGACGTGTCCGCTAGTTAGTGTCAAGAGCCAGTAACTGTCGAGAAGAGGACGTGTCCGCTAGCTGGTGTCAAGAGCCAGTAACTGTCGAGAGAATGACGTGTCCGCTAGTTAGTGTCAAGTGCCAGTAACTGTCGAGAGAAGGACGTGTCTACTAGTTAGTGTCAAATGCCAGTAACTGTCGGGAGAATGACGTGTCCGCTAGTTAGTGTCAAGTGCCAGTAACTGTCGAGAAAAGGATTTGTCCGCTAGTTAGTGTCAAGTGCTAGTAACTGTCGAGAAAAGGACGTGTCCGCTAGTTAGTGTCAAGAGCCAGTAACTGTCGAGAAAAGGACGTGTCCGCTAGTTAGTGTCAAGAGCCAGTAACTGTCGAGAAGAGGACGTGTCCGCTAGTTAGTGTCAAGTGCCAGTAACTGTCGAGAAAAGGATTTGTCCGCTAGTTAGTGTCAAGTGCCAGTAACTGTCGAGAGAATGACGTGTCCGCTAGTTAGTGTCAAGTGCCAGTAACTGTCGAGAGAAGGACGTGTCCGCTAGTTAGTGTCAAGAGCCAGTAACTGTCGAGAGAAGGACGTGTCTGCTAGTTAGTGTCAAGTGCCAGTAACTGTCGAGAAAAGGACGTGTCCGCTAGTTAGTGTCAAGTGCCAGTAACTGTCGAGAGAAGGACGTGTCCGCTAGTTAGTGTCAAGAGGCAGTAACTGTCGAGAGAAGGACGTGTCCGCTAGTTAGTGTCAAGAGCCAGTAACTGTCGAGAGAAGGACGTGTCCGCTAGTTAGTGTCAAGTGCCAGTAACTGTCGAGAGAAGGACGCTAGTTAGTGTCAAGTGCCAGTAACTGTCGAGAGAAGGACGTGTCCGCTAGTTAGTGTCAAGAGCCAGTAACTGTCGAGAAAAGGACGTGTCCGCTAGCTAGTGTCGTGCTTGCTGTAGCCGTGCTGTAATTGAGAGTGAAATGCGATGCGCTGCTGTCGGCCGGTCAGTGATCCCCGCCGCGCACTGACTCACCATCACTTCACCTGTTCCGCTACTCCTCGTGCTGCGAAATCTCTTTACCTCTCTTCACCTTTCTGTGGACATTCTCTCTTTGACTACTGACTTTTTCGGGGAAAATACAGATTAACAATCACGATGTATTTGTTATATGTTCAAGTAATAATACTGATTAGATTTATTGTTTTACTATTTCCCATAAAAAATGAAATGTTGCGAATCTCCGTTATAGCGTTTTTTTTATCGTACAACAATGGTCAGTATTTTTCTTAATTAATTGTAAGTACTAGAATCAACATATTATGAGTAGCATGCTTATTTTATTGTTTTGTACCTTATGAGTTTCGAAATGGAAAACTATTAATAATCGGCATTGTTTGTTTTAAATACATAGCCAGGATTAAAGAGTAGTAATGTCTTTACATCTAATTTATTTATTTACTATTTTTTTTTTTTTTATGTCAACACTTAAGATGTCATTTAAATAGTGAGGTATTCAAATGCAAAAATGTATATCTCATCGACATAAATATTTAAGATACTCTGGACAGCATAGTTTTCAATAGTTTTAAGATGTTTTAAAACCCGATAATACACATCGCGTACCTCCACTTGTAATAAGCACTACTTCACTATAATGAAAGTGTTTTATTAAATAGTTTCGGTTAAAATATAAAAAACACTGAACTCTCAGTTAATGTACAACAGAAAAAATAGATAATAAAAGGAGGTGTGAACTGCGAAGTCACTGTAATAGAGATGCGAGAGAAAAACGAGATAAGAATAGATACAATAAATGAAAGTATAAATAAATTATAAGATGCTAAAATGAAAAGACTTGGTGTGGCTTTGAAGATGAAAGGAATGGCAAGGAAGGTGGGAAGTGTCAGTGGCTGATGGGACCGGCCACATTCCGCTTGGCAACCAGATATTTCCTCGCCGTACGCGAACATGCAATCTATTTTTAGCGGTCAGTTTAGTATGCTAACAAAATCGGGAATACTTAATGAGTTCTATCCACAGCTAGCCGCGCCATGTTTCTTCCCTTTGTCCGTTGTAAGGTAGGCCTGCTACATATAATTTCATGCGCAATTGTCTCCAAACCAAAATGTTGAGTAACAAAAAATATATATTTTGTTACTAAGTGTAGTTATGTTAATTACATGGTTATATGATACAAAATAGCTTATGATAAAATTAATGTCTGATTAGTTCCATGTGCAGACGTACTATCCGACCACTTCACGTACAGCTACCACAGTCGTAATTTATTTCCTCTTTCACTATAGGGCAAACTGTTTCGTTAGACTGTTACCTTCAATCAGAATTTAAAATTTTGTGTTTTATTGCAGAAAATCACATCTTTATTGATATATCTCAATATGTGATTTATGCTCAAGATATGTTTTAGCTTATTCCGCCTCTGTATGGCATATTAAAAACTTGTTTGGCCTTGATAGTCCCTAGTCATCTTGAGTATACAGAGGCAGTAGTTGTGACGGTTCAAAGTTAATTCCTCTCATGAATAATATGTATTGTGAAAGTACTATGGAGTTTTTCAAGGGTACACTGGTTCTGGTGGATACTATAGGTCTAAGAGTTCCAGGATATACTTTGGAGGATTTAAAACGCAGTGCATCCTTTTTTTCAATAACGATTACTGAAATTTTCCAGAAATGTTGAGATAGCATATTATTCTTGACTACGTAACTAAATTCTCCCTCAGCTAGTTAGGCCTGTATCTCGAGTGTTTGGGCATGGGGCTGTTTTTTGGACACTTGGAACTCTTGGAAGAGGGAGGTCGATAGGTCAGCGTCATTGGTCAGTGATCGGAGGAGAGTGGGAGCTCCATGAAAACTATCTTTGAATCTTTCTAAATACTTTTTTAATGCAAATAAAAAAATCATAAAATACAATTATTATTATAAATGCTATTACTGTTTGGAGCATGAAAAGTTAAGAGTTGAGCTGATTTTAGTTCTGCCTTCATCTTTTATTGGGAGTCCAAGAGATATGATGCATTAGTAAGAAAGTTTGGAAAGCCTGACCTCTTCATAACATTTACTTGCAATCCTACATGGTCTGAAATAACTGATAGTATTCATTCTTGCGAGACACCAAATAATAGGCCAGACATTGTGGTACGAGTTTTTCTTGCTAAAGTGGAAGAATTGATACGACTAATCTGTGAAGTGGATATCTTTGGAACAGTAAAAGCGCTTTTGTATAGTACACTGTGGAATTCCAAAAACGTGGACTGTCCCACATTCATGTGCTTTTATAACATCGGAAGATAATTTAAAGTTTTGGAACCCAGAGGACATTGACATCACATAAAGAACTTTATGAATTAGTAAAAACTCATATGGTACATGGATCTGTGGTCATCTCAATCCTTCCTGTGTTTGCATGCAAGAAGGAAGATGTAAGAAAGACTTTCTAAAATCTTTCATTGAGAAAAGAAAATCCAAATGGCTATCCATTTTATAGGCGAAGAGATAATGGCACGGCCATAACTAAACTGATTCTCAAAATATTAAAAAAATTATGCTCGTGAGGAAGCATTAATCTATGCAGAATTACGTAGCAAGCCTAATTGTCAGACAAACGCCCTCCACTAATTACAATATCGAGTAACGCTTAGGAGCAGCGCGGGTCCAATAGTCAAATAGTATAATAGTTTATGTATCTGAACTATCAAACAATCACAAATATCCTACTTAAGGTTGAGTTTTTCCGTATGAGAAGAAACGTTGTTCAACATATAGAGTAAAGGAGTAACTTAGGCACTTAACGTCCTTTACCAATAAAACGATTGCGCAACCTTATTTGGTCCATTGATGAAAACTGCTATTTTATTTTTTCAAAATATAATACCTTGTAAATAATAGAGGCTATTGTAGTTTTTTTAATAATTTTATTTCAACTGATCACCCAATTTGATTATTGTAATCAGTAAATTTCCAACAGTTTAAATATTTTTACATGAAATAAAATTCATTGAAGTGCTGGCTGGCATCACCACAAAAACATGGATGGAGTGTTAAACGCCTCATGGGCTATTTTAGATCCCTGAAGTTCTTGAAGTTCCACAAAGAAGCCGGTGTGATACCAGACTGTATGAAGGTCTGGAAGAGGTCCCCTACGTTAGATCCCTGTAGTCCTTGAAGTTCCACAAAGAAACCGGCTTGATATAAGACTGTGTGAAGATCTTGAGTAGATCTAAAATATATACTCTTTATACTCTGAGTTAGGTTGGGTTAGATTAGGTTCTGTTTGGTCAGGTCGGGATTTTATTTTTACTCTTAATATAAGATGTCACGGATATGTTATGCTGTATCTAAATGTTAAAAATCCATGGAAGAAAAAAAATGTACTAAATAAAATATATTGACATTAGGTATAACGAACAAGTACTAGAAAAATTGATTCAAACAAAATGCAATTCAGTAGTTGTATAAAATATATAATTTTGTTTAAAAAAGATGAAAATATGTAAACTCATAAAATATAATTTAATAAAACTTGTTTATACAATAACTAACACCATTTATTTATTAACAATTGCATATAAATTGTATATATAGTATATACAAATATTGCAGAGCTAAGGTAGTTTGATTGCATCTTCATACAAACCATTAAGGAAAAAACACATGTTATTCCCCAAATAATGAATGCGACCTGTTATCAATATTCTTGACTTGTATGTACACTTCTATTATGTCTCTGCCATTTCATGGTGGTGGTGGGTGGTGATTCTTTTCTACGGGGTGGGTAGGTGCTTTTATAATATCGTAAATCTTACAAGAACATACACCCTCCATGACCATGACCCCCCTTCGATTGATTCCATAAATGTGTCCATTTGTAAGGCCATCGACCTCTTCATCTGTTTTAGAATTGCGGGGCACTTTCTTAATACATCTTGATCTTGTAGAACAGCGGTTCTCAACCTTTTAGCACTGGCGCCCCCCCCCTTTGAACACTGAAGATAGCTCACGCCTCCCCTCCAGTCAATAATTGGTTGGTTCAAGTTAGAACAGTGAAATTATGAAACTGACGATGCTAACTCTACGTTAGCAAAAGCTGGGATGTAAAATAAAAATCCAGATATATATAAAAATAATGAAAGTTTATTTGATGGTTTTGAAAGTTTTTGTTTTTTAACAAAATATACAGTTTTTAATTTTTTTCTTTGTACCCTCACGCCTCCCCTGAAATTCTCTCACGCCCCCCCAGGTTGAGAACCACTGTTGTAGAAGATCAACTGACATCGTTGTCACTACCTACTGCGCATCTGTTGTTTTGGAAGGATGATAAACTTCGTCCGACTTCTTTCTTCTCTTCAATGGGATTCCGCCGAATATGGATGGTAAATATTAACATTATTACGCCTCGTCGGAATCTTCCTCCTCCTTCCTGGAGCCACCCCCAGAACGCGTAGCCCCCTGCCACCATCACCCCACCCACCGCATAAACAGCAACACGTCGCAAGACAAGTATAGAAACTATATATTTAAAACACACTGTTTATTGGTTGAATATCAGATAAACACTCAAACCGTTTCTATAGATTATAAACCTTATATACACAAGCAAAATGAAAATGTAACCGTGGAAATACAATATGACATGTCAGTGTTGACTATTATACTGACTTTATTTGCAAGCGTTCGTCAAAGTACATCTTCGGTTTTCATGATAACTCTTGTAATAATTATTAATAATAGCAATAACACAATGAATTGCAAGCGTTCGTCAAAGTACATCTTCGGTTTTCATGACAACTCTTGTAATAATTATTAATAATAGCAATAACACAATGAATTACAAGCGTTCGTCAAAGTACATGTTCGGCTTTCATGACAACTCTTGTAATAATTATTAATAATAGCAATAACACAATGAATTAAAGCGTTCGTCAAAGTACATGTTCGGCTTTCATGACAACTCTTGTAATAATTATTAATAATAGCAATAACACAATTAATAATAATGTAACAATAAATACCAATTTAATAAACTTGTGTAGATAATTACATTTACTTTTTTAACTAATCTCTGTTTTGGAAGTTGAACACTTGAAAGTGGAAATTAGTCACGCTCGTGAAGCAAAGCAGCGGGCGGGCATCACTTGCGCAGAATGCAGAAAGCCAGGTAGAGGCTTTCCATCTTTTGCGCGGAGAGCTATAGAGGACCCCCAGATAGGTTCCATCATTTGCGCTAAACGGCGGTCTCTTTGAAATATATATCCTATTGTTTTCTGTAGTGTGGAATTTAGTTATAAACAGTGAATGGAGCTACGAGATGAAAACTCAATTCATTTTTAAGTCGATAGGCAATCATGATACCTTTAACACTTGAAATATAATCCATGCATCATTAGTGGGGCAATAAATATCCATTGTAAATTAGGTTAGGTTAGGTTAGGTTAGGCATGACGGAATTACCGCTCTCAGGCTTATCTGGACTGAACCCTGCGCAAGTGATGGAAGGGGATTAGGATACCCTTGCAAACCTTTTTTGGAGGTCAGAAATTCTGCGCAAGTGATGGACGACCAAAGCAGCTCAGCGGTGGAAAGATTCCCCTCTGCCGCTAGAACCCCTATTTTCGCTAAATATGACATGCAGATTGCTTTCCATCCGGCCCAATTATAACATTAAATTTGGAAGGAAAAATTAGCTGATAGCTCACTTATCTTTGAGATACTAATTCTTAATTATTTTAATATCCCAAATAGTGGGGCATCATGGCTTTTTGGTCATTTTAGCTGTGTTTTGGGGCTGACAGTAGTTTTAAACACCTAAAAAGGATTTAATATTCTTATATGACTAATTCCAATGTCTGTTTATTCCAGGTAATATGTGGAAGTCCGTTGGAGTCTTTACTATATATATTATTCAGAATGTTTACATATACGCCACTATTTATAGTTGAATACTACTCTTATATTTACATCAGAACTAATATAATAGTTTATGGCATGATCAAAGCACACATTATTTGATTTCGCCTAGTTGGATGCAATATGAAAATACGATTTCTTATAATCGTGAATCTTGAGTATAAAAGCGGGGAACACCCACGTCGGACCAAGCTCTGTTATGTTACAGGCGGATTAATGTCAATAACGGAGTTTTACAAGATTCTGATTGGGATCTCATTTGTTAGCGGTGAAAGGGGGGGGAAGTCGTGACTGGTCGCGACACGGACAAGACCGACACCCTTAACTTGTAATGGATGCACCCACGGAGTGAGATAACTCCTAGAGAACATACGGATCACAAGATACTATGGGAGCGACTAAAAAAAAAATTCTAATGTTAATATAGTAAACTTAACTGTTGAAAAGAAATGTTTAAATTAAATGGTTATACTATATGGTAAGAATTACATAATAATAAAATCAAAACAATCATCTGGCAGATTGTAATCAGAATCAATACCATTGTAAGTATATGTTCCGGTGGGTGGGTCAATACCTCTGTACGTGTATAGGTGGGCAAGTGAGTCAATACCTCTGTACGTGTATAGGTGGGAGGGTGAGTCAATACCACTGTACAAGTATGGGTGGTATTGACATACATGCAACCATTGCTACCGTGCAGGCCCTCGGCCCCGCTGACTGCAGGTTGTCGTCCAGTCCTTCAGTAACTTTGTGGTCCTGGTTGTGTGTGACATACATACATGCAACCATTGCTACCGTGTAGGCCCTCGGCCCCGCTGACTGCAGATTGTCGTCCAGTCCTTCAGTAACTTTGTGGTCCTGGCTGTGTGGCAAACATACATGCAACCATTGCTACCGTGTAGACCCTCAGGCCCGCTGACTGCAGGTTGTCGTCCAGTCCTTCAATAACTTTGTGGTGTAGGCTGTGTGTGACACACATACATGCAACCATTGCTACCGTGTAGACCCTCTGCCCCGCTGACTGCAAGTTGTCGTCCAGTCCTGCAGTAAGGTTGTGGTCCTGGTCGTGTGTGACACACATACCCAAAACCATTGCTACCGGGTAGGCCACCTATCTCGTCTACAGCAGCTTTCGTCCAATTCTGCATTAAGGTTGTGGTCCTGGCCGTGTGTGACACATACATGAAACCATTGCTACCGGGTAGGTCGTCGGCCCCGATGACTGCAAGTTGTCGTTCATTCCTGCAGTCAGGTTGTGGTCCTGGTCGTGTGTGACACACATACATAAAACCATTGTTAACTGGTAAGCCGTCGGCCCCGCTGACTGCAGGTTGTCGTCCAGTCTTGCAATAAGGTTGTGGTCCTGGTCGTGTGTGACACACATACATGAAACCATTGCTACCGGGTAGTCTGCTGGCCACGTCTACAGCAGGTTACGTCCAGTCCTGCAGTAAAGTCGTGGTCCTGGCCGTGTGTGACACACATACATGCAACAATTGCTAACGAGTAGGCCTTTGGCAGCGCCGACTGCAGGTTGTTGGACAGTCTTGCAATAAGGTCGTGGTCCTGGCCGTGTGTGACACACATACGTCCAAACATTGGTACCTGTATTCCGTCGACCTCGGCTGCAGCAGATTGTCGTACAGTCTTGCAGTACGGTCGTGGTCCTGGCCGTGTGTGACACACATACGTCCAAACATTGGTACCTGTAGTCCGTCGACCTCGGTTGCAGCAGATTGTCGTACAGTCCTGCAGTAAGGTCGTGGTCCTGGCTGTGTGTGACACACGTACATGCAACCAATGCTACCTGTAAACCGTCGACCTCGGCTACAGCAGGTTGTCGTCCTGTCCTGCAGTAAGTTCATGTGTCCTGGTCGTTCGTGACACACACACATACATACATCCACTGCTACCGGATAGTCCATCGGCCCAACCCTGCAGGATACAAGACATATGAGCTTGTTATTCCACTTTGTTAACCAACAACAGCTTCCTTCACTTATACCTTATATGAGTAATGGTATAAACACTACGTTAATTTTCGATTCCCATGGCCATTTATCCAATTGCCCCTCGCCAGACAGAGGATGGTACCAGTACACGATAGGTCCAAGTTATGTTATACATCAGCCCCTCGCCAGACAGAGGATGGCACCAGTACACAATAGGTACGAGTCCTGATATACATCAGCCCCTCGCCAGACAGAGGATGGCACCAGTACACGATAGGTACGAGTCCTGTTATACATCAGCCCTTCGCCAGTCAGAGGATGGCTCCAGTGCACGATAGGTACGAGTCCTGTTATACATCAGCCCCTCACCAGATAGAGGATGGCTCCAATACACGATAGGTATGAATCCTGTTATACATCATCCCCTCGCCAGACCGAGGATGGCTCCAGTACACGATAGGTACGAATCCTGTTATACATCATCCCCTCGCCAGACCGAGGATGGCTCCAGTACACGATAGGTACGAGTCCTGTTATACATCAGCCCCTCGCCAGACAGAGGATGGCTCCAGTACACGATATGTACGAATCCTGTTATACATCATCCCCTCGCCAGACCGAGGATGGCTCCAGTACACGATAAGTACGAGTCCTGATATACATCAGCCCCTCGCCAGTCAGAGGATGGCTCCAGTGCACGATAGGTACGAGTCCTGTTATACATCAGCCCCTCACCAGATAGAGGATGGCTCCAATACACGATAGGTACGAATCCTGTTATACATCATCCCCTCGCCAGACAGAGGATGGCTCCAGTACACGATAGGTACGAATCCTGTTATACATCATCCCCTCGCCAGACCGAGGATGGCTCCAGTACACGATAGGTACGAATCCTGTTATACATCATCCCCTCGCCAGACCGAGGATGGCTCCAGTACACGATAGGTACGAATCCTGTTATACATCAGCCCCTCGCTAGACAGAGGATGGCTCCAGTACACGATAGGTACGAATCCTGTTATACATCATCCCCTCGCCAGACCGAGGATGGCTCCAGTACACGATAGGTACGAATCCTGTTATACATCAGCCCCTCGCCAGACAGAGGATGGCTCCAGTACATGATAGGTACGAGTCCTGTTATACATCAGCCCCTCGCCAGACAGAGGATGGCTCCAGTACACGATAGGTACGAATCCTGTTATACATCAGCCCCTTGCTAGACAGAGGATGGCTCCAGTACACGATAGGTACGAGTCCTGTTATACATCAGCCCCTCGCCAGACAGAGGATGGCTCCAGTACACGATAGGTACGAGTCCTGTTATACATCAGCCCCTCGCCAGACAGAGGATGGCTCCAGTACACGAAAGGTACGAGTCCTGTTATACATCAGCCCCTCGCCAGACAGAGGATGGCTCTAGTACACGATAGGTACCAGTTCTGTTATACATCAGCCCCTCGCCAGACAAAGGATGGCACCAGTACACGATAGGTACGAATCCTGTTATACATCAGCCCCTCGCCAGACAGAGGATGGCTCCAGTACACGATAGGTACGAGTCCTGTTATACATCATCCCCTCGCCAGACCGAGGATGGCTCCAGTACACGATAGGTACGAGTCCTGTTATACATCAGCCCCTCGCCAGACAGAGGATGGCTCCAGTACACGATAGGTACGAGTCCTGTTATACATCAGCTCCTCGCCAGATAGAGGATGGCTCCAGTACACGATAGGTACGAATCCTCTTATACATCAGCCCCTCGCCAGACAGAGGATGGCTCCAGTACACGATAGGTACGAGTCCTGTTATACATCAGCCCCTCGCCAGACAGAGGATGGCTCAAGTACACGATAGGTACGAATCCTGTTATACATCAGCCCCTCGCCAGACAGAGGATGGCTCCAGTACACGATAGGTACGAGTCCTGTTATACATCAACTCCTCGCCAGATAGAGGATGGCTCCAGTACACGATAGGTACGAATCCTGTTATACATCAGCTCCTCGCCAGACAGAGGATGGCTCCAGTACACGATAGGTACGAGTCCTGTTATACATCAGCCCCTCGCCAGACAGAGGATGGCTCCAGTACACGATAGGTACGAATCCTGTTATACATCATCCCCTCGCCAGACAGAGGATGGCTCCAGTACACGATAGGTACGAGTCCTGTTATACATCAGCCCCTCGCCAGACAGAGGATGGCTCCAGTACACGATAGGTACGAATCCTGTTATACATCAGCCCCTCGCCAGACAGAGGATGGCTCCAGTACACGATAGGTACGAGTCCTGTTATACATCAGCTCCTCGCCAGATAGAGGATGGCTCCAGTACACGATAGGTACGAATCCTGATATACATCAGCTCCTCGCCAGACAGAGGATGGCTCCAGTACACGATAGGTACGAGTCATGTTATAAACTCTCTGCGAACCTCATATTTATAAATATGGTACAGTGGAACTTAACTAGTCACAATATTAACTGAATATATACTAAAAAATGAAAAATATCTAAATTAGAAGTTAAATTTAAATGTATGTAACTTGACCGGAACGAAGATTGTTGTGGTCATTTGGTTGTGGGAAGGGGCGACCAGCTGACTGAGATGTCGTCTCAGATGTACACTTAATCCGGTGTTATCACTCTCCGTCAAACAATTTGATTTAGATATTCAATATTCCTTACCTACTCCTGGATCCAATGTATTCAGTGTCTTGTAACATATAATTTTAAAGGTCTTGGTTAGCAATTTATTAATCACATCGAAGCTCAATTAATTGCGTTTTGGGCTTCCATTTCTTGCAGAGTAGTCCGATTTCAAATCTTTAAATGTATTTATTTATTTTTTTTAACCAAGACCCTTAAAATGATATGTTACAAAACTATAAGTACTTTCAAAAATGTAGAGTTATTTTTTTTTCCCTACCTCCCTTTCTCCTGAGTAAAAAAACATTAAGAGGTTGCCATTTCTTGCAGATAGGTTAGATTTCAAATCTTTAAGTGTATTTTTATTATCTAACGACTTGAAGACCTTTAACAATAAATACATTTATTATTATTATTATTTAAAATGATATGTTACAAGACTATAAATGCTGTTTGAAAATTGTTAGTTAACCCCTACTCCTTTCTCCAGATGGCATTATTAGTTTAGCCCTTTGTATCTAGGAAGATTTCACATATCTAAAATAAGAAAAAAGGTAAGAGGGAATGGAGCTTGCTTTTCACTCACCCTTTATGTTTTGAAATACAAGTCAAAGGGTATAAATGTATCATCACATTAAAAATTAGATAAAACTTGTACTTAGACTGTAATTATTTAGTTTTCGTTCAAACTTAATTGAGCTGTAGAATGCGATGGTGAGATACACAAACCAAGGTGAGTTTCCGAATAGTTGATGCCACGAAAAATAGAGTATTAACATTAACATAATGTATACAAAATACTAAAGACTCTGGAGAATTAAATAGCTCCGAATAGTTGAAGAAGGGAATAAGTATTGATACGCTTTATTTTGTACAAAAACATTTTAGTTCAAACGCAATTCGTGAAGGATGACAGAAAAGTGTCGAAACTTTAAATAGAAGCTGAGCATTACATCAATTAAAAGCATCACAGAAGGAGAATATATATTTTGATACAAACTTGATCTCATAGGATTTACTTGTTAAAAGAAAAAAAAAAAAAATATCGATACAGTTTTTTTGCTGGATTTTAAGCGTGTAACAGACGCTTCAATTCGAAAATCTAGGTTATAAATATCAATTGTCATTTTGAATATTACAAAATGTATATAAGCGTAATATGTTTTGCTTTATTTGGAGTTGCGTTCCCCAGTTCAGTTGACGTTTACCTTGCCGGCACACAACAATTACTTTGACTTATCATCAATAGTCATTCACTATGTATGCAAATGCATCACTCTCTGTTGACGGAAGTTTTAGTGGAGTGCCAGCCCGTGTTGAGGGGTGAAGAGCCTGGCAGACTGCCATGCCACAGTGGTGCCAGATATAGCTAAGATGTGGCAGACACGGCTTCCGCCCACCTTGTCTAGCTGCACCTGATGTGATACAGAACATGCAAGTGTGAGTGAGTGGTCCCTGACCAGACGGGTGTCAGGAAGGAGTGGGGAGATTGTAATATCAAGGAACAATAGAACTAATTTAAGGAGAAATAAACTCCACATCTCCTCACGTCCGAGGACATCCGGTATTTGGACAGTGTTGGATATGCCGATAGGAGCACACAGAAACCATCGATGGAAATAACATCGACCAACATCGTTGGACAGAGTTGGATATGTCGATATGAGCACACATAAACCATCGATGGAAATAACATCGACCAACATCGTTGGATAGTGTTGTATATGTCGATAGGAGCACATAAAACCTATCGATGGCAATAACCTCGACCAACATCGTTGAATAGTGTTGGATATGTGTATAAAAACACACAGAAGTCATCGATGGCAATAACATCGACCAACATCGTTGGACAGTGTTGAATATGTCGATAGGATCACACAGAAACCATCGATCGCAAGATATCATAATGGACATCATATTATCAATTAGGTGAGCAAGAACCTTAGAGTTGTACTACTAATCTGATGGAACAATTAGTCTGTGCGTGCGGTAGTGTTGCTAATAACCATTAATAATATCGACCAACATCGTTGGAAGTGTTGAATTTATCGATAAGAGCACACAGAAACCATCGATACAGTAACATCGACCAACATCGTTGGGCAGTGTCTAATATGGTGATAATAGCACAGAGAAACCACCAATCGCAATAACATTGACCAACATCATTGGACAGTGTTGAATATATCGATAAGAGCACATAGAAACCATCGATCGCTATAACACGACCAACTGGACAGTGTTGAATATGTCGATAAGAGAACATAGAAACAATCGAAACAATAACATCGACCAACATCGTTGGACAGAAGTATGTTGATAGGAGCACACAGACACCATTATTCGCAATAACATCTACCAACAACGTTGGACAAGGTTGGATTTGTCAATAGGGACACACAGGAACCATCGATTCAATAACATTGATCTGATAACAAGATGGATCGCTTCTTGATTGTGGTTGAGTGATAGAACTAAATAATCCCATCTTCACTACGCTCATGAAGAATTTTTCATTAATGTCATATTTGTTTAAGAAATTTAGGTTGGTCGATTTTATTCCTTTTTATTTATTTTATTAATATATAGGTAATTTACTAGATATAATAAACTAATTTAATACCAATTCAGTTCTTTTCTTGGTTTACCAACTAATTAAAAGTATTAATAAATTCAAAATCTGATCTGGTGCAAGAACATAATCCTTTGAACTCATACACTCCAATGACTACAAATTGTTGTAATTTTGTAGAATATTACAGAATAATGTACTGTCACAGTGCCTTAAACATATTTTTTTGTTAGTTTATTATTAATCTTCTATGTCAATTAGATTTTATTTTATGATCATTTAAATGACATTTCTGAACACATGAATGAGTTTTAGTAACTATAATTTTTAAAATAATCCGCGTCGCTACAATCGATTGTAAAATATCAATTTGTTCATATTTTGCGCACACCATTTCTCCAATTTCTTTTTGTTATGTTATTTTACAATTTCAAAATAAAAACTCCGACAGACCAACACGTAAGACGCACGGCTGGGGAAAGTGTGGCCAATCCGTGGGAAGACCAGACTGTCCGATGGATGGCATTTCGAAGGCCCACAAAGCAATCTAATCCCACCATGAAATTAACTCACCGACCCGAACATCCCAGCCCGATTGCTTATTCTCAGTTTTGTTTTTTGTTCAGCTCTTTCAAGCGGAATCCGTTTGTCAGTAAATCTCATTTCTCCGTTAGTTATATTACAACAACCCTTAAATTATATTTTATATCCAACTTTCCTTTTGTCAAATTACACTTCCTTCTTTTTGTGTATTTACATTTGTTCTCCATGTACTGATTGTTCGTTAAATATTTAAATTGTTCGTTAACGCTCAAAAGCTGTTTACTTTCTAACTGTGCTGTGTGAGCTTCATGCATGTTTGATTAGTAATCCATCGTGGAAGGCTCAACAATATTTAACTTGACGGGTTTGCTACTCAGGTAAACAACACAATATAACAATTGTTATTTCCGGAGCTAGGCTAAAACAGTAATTCGTTAATAAACACCAGATATATTTGTAATGCACGCCACTAGTGTTATTGCTGCTTAAAGTATGGGATGTGCAAGTATGATCCTCAAAATTAATTCTTCAAATCTCAGTAATAGATTCATTCTTTATGAACATCCACTTTTTAACAATAGTTTTTACGTTACAATAAAATGTTATTTAACAATAATGATTAAATATGTTAGAAAACTAAGTTCATTTAATCTTCTGGGACTGTTTATAAGAAAAAATTCCTGTGAAAAAAAGTAGGGAGGATAGTTACTATGCAAGCTGTATTTGTTACTTCAGATACAGGTACTGTTGTACTACATTGGTTAATGGTTTGGTTGTAACAGAGTACAGAGTACAAACACTCCGTGGTTGTATGCTGCCAAGGCTGGTGGGTTTAGGACTAGGAATGGTTCTAAACGCCTTTTTTGTACGATGCAACTGTACATATTGATTTTTGTTCCCTTGAAAGACGCAAAATGCTCTATAACTATGAGAAAAGACTAACACATCGTATGCCGTAGTCCGTAGTGGAGTGAAATATGACAGCAATTTAGCTACGCACAGCATTCGAATTGTTTACTGTTATAAATCCAAACTGCGCAAAACAAAACACACGTATACAACTTGCTACAGTAGTTCGGAATGGCAATCAGCGGCGCCTGAAGGTTGATACTACATCTTTGACAACAAAGTAATATACGCTCTAAGATACGTGTTCTGTCAGCTTGTTCCGTACTTATGTATTCTATCTAGAACTTCAGTTATTGTGGTGGTATTATAAATAGATTTATTTTGAATTTAATAAAAATACGAAGAGCTATCGGAAATACGCAAATCATATATTGGTGCTGCCTCTACGTAATAAAATCCATTCTTAATGAACGCTGGTCCTATTTTGATTTGCCTCTCTTGGAGAGAGGAATCGTGGTGTTGGTAAACTGTGTGGAGAGCAGCGGGATGACAGGCAAGGATCCAGTAAGGTCTTGTGTGGTCCAATCAACCTGCCCTTCTACTGACCTCTACCGACCATTCATTGTGACTGATCGTTCATTAAACCGTACGTGATTGAAATGTATTTTCTGGCATCTTCTATTCTACCTCTGAGTCTATTGATGACAGAAAGTAGACTGAAGTTTAGAAATATCAACTTTAATAACTACTACTTGTTCTTGGCTGTTAATTTGTTAGAGATCTTCAACTCGAGGAGTGTTTAAAATTTAAACATATATCAGTAAAACTGTGCACTTGAAACATTGGAAATCTGAACAATCCATGCCAACAAACGAATTATCAAAATACATTTACGTATTATTTTCAATCTCATATATTCTTATATTTATAGAAGAAAATAGTTGTATTTTTCAAATATCGTTGAACGTGCATGAAAAACATGTGATATTATATGTGAAAAACATGTCATCAATACCACTGTTCGTGTATGGGTGGGTTGTACCACTGTAAGTGTATGGGTGAGTTAATACCACTGTTCGTGTATGGGTGGGTTGTACCACTGTAAGTGTATGGGTGAGGTAATACCACTGTTCGTGTATGGGTGGGTTGTACCACTGTTCGTGTATGGGTGGGTTGTACCACTGTAAGTGTATGGGTGAGTTAATACCACTGTTCGTGTATGGGTGGGTTGTACCACTGTAAGTGTGTGGGTGAGTTAATACCACTGTTCGTGTATGGGTGGGCGGGTAGGTTAATACCACTAATGGGTGCCTAAAAGGGTGCTTAAAAACTGTAACTGAAAAAAAATTACAGAATTTAAATTTTGCTTGAATATTGATACGTACAACAGACCATAACAACGGTACTGTATATCTTTCTTTGGAAACTTTGTCAAAGATTTGTATACTATAATTAATATAACATTATTTACTATTTGGTTTGTTATTATTCTTTTAAAAAAACTCGGGGCTAAGCAAGATTATAATCTCAAGTATTCGGAAGCCTTCCAAATTTCTCAATATATAGTCAGGAACTTATATATTCTCCCTTGGTAATATAAATGTATACATGTTTTATTTTTATTTTAAGATTCAACGTTTCCTAAAATAAGTACAGACATGTAGTTTCGTTTACAGTGTATGGTTTTGCTTTTTATAAATCAGTAAGAAATAATATAATTTTATCGTCTTTACTCCGAATAATGTTATTAAAACGGTTTGAAATGATGTAGGATGATTTGTTTACTTTTGAAGGAATCTCAGTCAAGATGACGGCGTTACGTCAAAGAGAAGTTGTTAGATGGTAAATCATCATAAAACCTCAAAAATAGAAATGTCACCAATATAACTCTTGTATGCCGAGGACTCAAGATATAAAAGTTAAGATTACTCCATATCAAGAACACTGACAAAAAAGTCAAGATTCCTCTATAACAAGAACAGTCTGATATAAAAGTCAATAAAGTCAAGATTTCTCTATATCAAGAACTCTCTGACATGAAAGTCAAGATTCCTCTATATCAAGAACACTCTGACATAAGTCAAGATTCCTCTATACCAAGAACACTCTGATATAAAAATCAAGATTTCTCTATATTAGGAACACTAATATAGAAGTCAACACTCCTCTTTACCAAGAACACTCTGATATAGAAGTCAAAACACCTCTTTACCAAGAACACTGATATAAAAATTGAATGAAAAAATATTCATACACCATTGTTTTTGCGAGTACTATCAACTCGGTAAAGTTACAATCGGAGAAGTTAGTACTTTATTACTAATGATACTGGCGTCAGTCCGAGTCGTACTGGAACCTGGCACATAATTTCCGTCGTGCAAGTAGAGGCTGTAATCACTTCATTGTCACGGGGTCTGTGGCTTGGCTTCTCACATTCCTCTTGTGTCCGACACATCACATCACATTCCTCTCATGTCCGACACATCACATTACATTTCTCTCGTGTCCGACACATTACTTCACATCACATTCCTCTCGTGTCCGACACATCACATCACATTCCTCTCGTGTCCGACACACCACTTAACATTCCTCTCGTGTCCGACACATCACTTCACATTCCTCTCGTGACCGACACATCATTTCACATCACATTCCTCTCGTGTCCGACATATCACATCACATTCCTCTCGTGTCCGACATATCACTTAACATTCCTCTCGTGTCCGACACTCACTTCACATTCCTTTGATATTATTGATTTGTTGGCTAACAGCTTACACATTGCTGTATTTTTAAATGCGTAGGCCGTGCACTTTAGACTCATTCAACGTCTAAAGTGTGTTACCTGTGTTTCATTTTACGTAGCTTCGTGTATTGTAGCAGATTACATATTCTTGTTTTTTTCTCATAATCTAATTTCTTTTCATAGCAAGCAAATTTTCATGTTAAGTTATATTGTACCTGTTTTTAGCATAAACTAATTACTAATTTTAACGTCGTGAATGTCAAAATGTTCTTAGACATGACAACAAACACAACACCATAAAATAAAGTTGGTGACAAATGTCTTTACAAAATTTTCTTAGACATGACAACAAACACAACACCATAAAATAAAGTTGGTGACAAATGTCTTTACAAAATGTTCTTAGACATGACAACAAACACAACACCATAAAATAAAGTTGGTGACAAATGTCTTTACAAAATGTTCTTAGACATGACAACAAACACAACACCATAAAATAAAGTTGGTGACAAATGTCTTTACAAAATGTTCTTAGACATGACAACAAACACAACACCATAAAATAAAGTTGGTGACAAATGTCTTTACAAAATGTTCTTAGACATGACAACAAACACAACACCATAAAATAAAGTTGGTGACAAATGTCTTTACAAAATCTATCTACACATATTGCATGACACTGTCAAGCTTGCTCAAGTAAAATGATGTTTAGGCCTACTGTTGGCGCAGAAATTATGTGCACCCGTGTTTGAATGTTGTTTACTAAGAAAATAAGAAGCCTATGAGAATTCCAACTACACCATTGTTTTTCTAGTATAATTTTGCGTTCACTATTCATCTTTAAATTTTATTATAAGTTTTGGTAATTTTTATGCTAGTTGGAACAAAAAAGTACCTGAATTTGAACTAGTTTTCACTGTACATAAAATTAACACCGTTATTACTCAAAAACACGTTAATGTATCACATTTATATTTTATTACGTGGTAGGTAGAAAAGTTTCTATAAGTTTTATGAATTTCAGAATTTTAACTTTCCTAGAAAAAGTTCATATCAATTTCCTGAAACATTGCGTTCTTAACTTCTAAAGATCGTAAAAATTATTAAGATGGTGTTCTTGTAATCCTTATGACGTGTTTCATAATAATATATCACTTTCATATTTGTAGGTAAGTGCAGTGATTTTATATTGATTTAAATAAATTCAAAATAAATTTAAATTGATTTAAATCAATATAAAATCACTGCATTTACTTACGTATATTAAAGTAATTATAACTATAAATAACTATAAATTTCATAATGAATACAAGACCACTTAATTAATTAATTTTACAACTTCTAGAAGCCAAGAAAACAATGTCTCAGGGAATCGATAAGAACTCTTTTTGTTGAAAAGGTAAAATTCTAAAATTCATGAAACTTAAAGAAAACATTCCTATATACCACGTAATAAAATATAAATGCGATAAATTAACATGTTTTTGAATAATAATTGTGTAATTTAATAAACATTAAAAACTAGTTAAAGTGTCGGTTCTTTTTTTCCCACCATCATAAAAATTATTAAAACTTTTAACAACATTTTTTTTAATGACACAACGAGAAATTACACTAAAAACAGTGGTATGAGTTAAGTTTTCATAGGCCTCTTAGTTTCTTAGTAAACAACCTTCAAACTCGGGTCGCACATATTTCTGCGCCGACAGTAGTTTATTGGGAGCCTAAACAAAAAATCGTAGTTGGGGACTGGGGTTACTAGTGATCCCTTAAAAACATTTTTATTCTGATTGAAATCAACCAATACTTCAAGCTAAAATATAAAGATAGACCCACCAGTTGAACAATGTGACAAAAATCATATACCAATGCCTATACCATATACCTGACAATATTTCTATATGCCAGGAAGTTAAGATATAAAAGTCAAGATTCCTCTGTACCAATAATATTCTTATATAAAAGTTAAGATTCTAATACCTTTGTACGTATATGAGTGGCTGGAATGGTTATAACCACTGTATGTGTGTAAGAGAGGGTGGATCGATACCACCGTACCTCTCTCATGAAGGGTACGTGTGAACTTGATATATCCAGTGGTCACCACTCAGGGATCCCTAGGCTCCCCCCTACAGAGTACAAAAAAATATATATTTTTTTTTCATATATATTTTTTTCTACAGAGTAGAAAAAAATATATATGAAAACGCTTTCACAACTTTTGTATGACTTCACTAGTAAAAGTTAAATCTTGTGCATCATCATGGTTACAAAGAACACACTTTTTGGCGCTATTAGCGACATTTAATCTTTTCAGGGGGACGGCTCACGTGGAGTTGAACGAAACTCTTTAATCTAAGCATAAGTCGAGTTAGGTATCAAATTAAAGGCCTATTCAGTAGTAATTAATTGTCCCAAACCGGACTTCAAAAGGTCTATCCTTTCCAGAGTAGTGATAATTTGAATTTCAAAGTAACTAATTTAAACAATAAGTTATTATTTATCCGCTATTTAACGATTTTTATAGCACTACGCGAGACTGGAATGTAAATGTAATAAATCTATATGTATCTAATCTATATGAAACAAATCTTTATGTATCTAATCTATATGTAACAAATCTTTATGTATCTAATCTATATGTAACAAATCTATATGTATCGAATCGTGAGAATCACGTGGCTTCAACACTACAAGAGTGAGTGAAGCGCTACGCGAGACTGATTGCCCAAGGAGTGACGGCTCGAACCCACCCCCACCCTACAGTAGAAATTATCTATGTAAAACATAAAGTTGTTGCGAAAGGGAAGAAAAACATTAAAGATTATCGTTCTACTCCACGTGGGCCGCTCCCCAAAAGATGAAGTGTCGCTAATGGCGTCAAAAAGTGTGTTCTTTGAAACCATGATGATGTACAAGATGTCACTATTACCGGTGAAGTCATACAAAAGTTGTGAAAGCGTTTCCATATTTTTTCCACCCTATATACAAAGAAAACTATAAAACCCAAGATTAATCTATATTAAAAACACTTTAAAGTAAATGTCAAGAACACTGATATAAAAGTCATCGTCCCTATATATCAAGAGCACTCTGATATAAAACTGAATTACACCCTGGACAAATAAATGTGGACAATATTACTCAGTACAGTACTTTGAAACATTAGTTGAACGGTTATGCAGGTCTTTGTCGATAACTCGATTCATTTCAAAACTTATCAAACCTTACCTTTAACATTTAACTTGTTCCTGATTGGTCAGTTCAAATGGTCAGAGTGGGGATGAGAAAACTCATACAAATTGTAACGCCTTTTCGCCAGTTCCAAGCTAATCGTCAACACGAACTCCCGCGCCGCGCGGTAAGTTACACTAAATGCACGTGGTTCTTTCCACTTTTAACTTAATTATACATTTTGATTATATTAAAAAAAAAAAATTAACTTAATATTCTACTTGAAGACATCAAGAGTGAATTTCATAATTGTCTTTATTAATAACTTATTGATTTTCTTAAATTTAAAGAAGCTTGCTTGTTCATTTTTGTCATTTCCGTGTTAATGTGAATGCATTTTTTTATTTTATTTAGGCCTGTAAAAGATTTTTTTATTTTACTATTAATAAGAAGAAATTATTATTCGAGAGGAGATTCATTATTATTTTATTTATTACACATGCGAGTGCCGGACAGTGAAATCAGTGCACATTAAGAGGAATATTTTAGTTTGTGAACTGTATATCAATGAACATGCTTGTCAATATTTACACCTAAATTTCATGTCCCATAGAAGGCGCCTTCTACTACTTGTTGCTGTGAGGCCCTCTTCTAGACTACAACTACATTCACAACCGCCCACCTACTCAGGTGCAGTATAGACCTACATATGCAATTCGGATCAAAGGTACTCTTTGGCACATTCATAAATTCGCACTTAAGTGTTTGCAGCTTTTCATTTTCTTTTAAACTTCAATCATGTAATGTTAATGGCCCAATTTTTCTGACAAATTAATCCGGCAAACTTTGTATACGTTTTACGCTGTACAGATAACGAATTCCGCAGGTTACGTATATCAAGAAAAATAATAAGAAGTGTTTTTATCTTAAATGTGAAGTACGTGACCTATTGTTCAAAATGTATTGGCAATTGACAATAATTATAGACGGACTAGTATGCAATTAAAAAGTATATATATATATATATATATATATATATATATATATATATATATATATATATTTAATGTATTAATACTAAATTGTAATTGGGTGTAAAGCCTGTGTCGTAGTACTTTATAGTTGTAACTCTATAAATAAACAACGTTATCAACATGTTGTTGACGTTTAATCTCCAGGATTTTACCTAGATGTTGTGAGTGGCAATAAACATGTTGCGAATGAGGAAGTTAGTGCCGCGGCACACTTCCGTAATAACTCTCTCAGTGGGTCGCAGCTGCCGTGAACACAGAATAAAAATACACTCATAAATATAGCCAACATCAAAAGGAGGACAGCGTAGTTTTGTTTACTCTGTGTTGGCTATTTATACGTCCATGCCGTCTCGGCTACACAGCCTCCCTCAAGTCGTAACCCATCTCTACGATTTACGTTCGGGCGGCGGAGGCACCTTTTTGTATTTTCATCATTTATCGAGAGGATTTCACTTGAAATGCGGCGACTATCTCGACAGCTCAGAGGTACAGTAGAAATTAATGGTTTCACCCCACGGTTCTTTTAAATAATATTACTGTCCAATATTGGTTTCATAAATAAAAAAAAACTTTAATAACGAATTAATGGTAATAATTATTTAATGAAGGGAAAAATGTTGAGATTACAACTATGAAGAACTAACTACATGTTCTGGCTTAAGCGATTTTTTTTAACATCTTGTATACCTCTGTTTTGTAGTAAGAATTCATATTTTAAAATTAAGAGGTTTTACTAGGCTTTGATGTTAATAATCTAATTAAACCACCTATCTTTATATTTAAATTTTCTGTATTTATTTGTAGATTTTAATGAACTTTACTATTTATTTTGTCGTTATTTTCCTCGTATTGAGTTTCATTGAAAGTCACAGCTAATTTGAAAAAAATAAAATAAATAAATAAAACAAGGGAAGACACAATGTAAAAGAAACATAGGCTAAATTCAAATATCTAAATGGAATTATGTTGAAATTAACTTAGATGGAAAACTCAATATAGTAATGAATTAGTAACCTGGGAATAATGAAAATGAAAGTAACGATTTGTTCGTGTAAATTACAGTCAACAACTACATACAACACATCAACATAATTAATTAAACTGGTCACATATTCAAGTAGCACGTTCAGCTACATATATCATAAAAAATAATTCTAAGTAAACTACAGAATCCAAATATTATTACTGTACCAAATAAGCTATAGCTGCACTCTGTGCGCTTTTAACTACGACGGCACGAATATGACTTATTTACACGACTGAGAATAAACAATACAACAAATGCATTAAAAAACTAAATGCATTAAAAGTGGCATTAAATAAAAGAGCTATAAACAAATAAACCAATATAAATAAACCATAATATAAATTATGTATTTAAAAAGTCTGTAAATCTTATAATATAAAATAATCAGGTCTTTGAAAAAAAAAACAGTGCATCTATACAACAAATCCAAAATAATAATAATAATAAAAAACAAATAATAACTGTAGCATCTTACAAATTATGTAAAAAATAAGTTTTATACTTGGACAAAAAGTCCAAAAGTCATTATATTATAATAAAAATTAAATAGCAAATGATCTGTTACAAAGCTAAATCTAATTCATCAAGCCATTTAAGACCTGCCTCACTGATTCTATTTATGCTAGCTATTCCCTCCGTAAAACAACGCAATACATAGTCTATTGAAACTATGTGATCCATTGTTTGGATAGACTCCCAGTCAGTATTCACATGACTGATCTACTGTCAAGCCCCTTCTGTATTTCCTGCTTTAACATAATTCCGCAACAACGGTTCTCAACCTGTTAGGCTGTGTGCCTCCCCATTGATCATTGATGTGAGGTCACGCCCCTTTTCCAATATTACTGTACAATCGAAATATTAAAGGTTATGTTAGGTTTATATGAAGCTGGTTTTTGAGTTAAATTTGAGTTTAAATTTACAAAAAAAAATCCTACCACTGCGCAAAACACAGTATTTAAAAACAATTAATAATAATATTTATTGCTTTAATAATTAATTGTTTTTGTAATCAGAGAATCATGAGCATGCAAGTTTGAGGTAATAAATATAAGGCAGTTGCCACATTAATGAGAGGACTGTCTGTCCTTTTTTAGGAGCAATTTGTTTTCAGTTATATACGAGATCATAAAATTTAATACATATTTCAATTTTTAAAATCTACTCACGCCTTCCCAGAAATTCTCCTACGCCTCCCCAGGTTGAGAACCACTAAACTACACAATTCAGCTTTTACATAATTTTAATTTTAAAAAAATGGTAGCTTTAAAAAACATACGATATGTATATCAATTATACAAAATAAGTAATTGATTTGTAAGATGCTACTGTTTTAAAAATTCAACATCATCCTGACCGAATAACAAGACTTATTGTTTTCGAAAATAATAATTAATATACGGTAACCAAAATAATAATTTAAAAAAGTCCTTGGGAAAGTATTATTTTAAATACCTTTCACAGCGTGTCAGCTAGGGTGGACAACTTGACCAGGTTAAAAGTTTGTGTACGTGATAACGACGGAAAATAAATTTGTTTACAAGATAGGATATGGTCCATTATATCTCGGATACACGATCAAGTAATTGTTATATAAATTTATATAGTCATGTAATCAATCTTTTAATTAAATAACAATGTAACACTGTTTCCCCTTGAGATTTTATAAAATATAATAGTAAATATTAAATGTACAATTTAAAACGGTTCCGTGTTACTTCCGACCGTGGTAGTTCCGACCCATTGTTATCCCACCAACATTCGTGTCACTTACGACCCATCAAATAGCATACCGTGCCTTTTCTGACCCATTGTTCCACAATCTTAACATCGATTTTTTAGGATCACAGTATTTTCGCAATACACATATTGCACATGGGAGAACCTAACCTAACCCCATCACCCTCCGTATTTAGCCCGGAATTTCCAAGTATAGGTGAATAGCATGGGTATTCAAAACCAAGGTCGGAAGTGACACGGTGGTAGATTAGTAAGGTCGGAAATGACACGGGTCGGAACTGCCACGGTCGGAAGTAGCACGCCACCATTTAAAACAGTGCTAAAAAACGGTGATATCGTCATTTGAAGAGGTCAATATCGAACTTTCCAAGGCTCTTATCTGGAGTGGGCGGAGCGGAGAAGTACGCCCACCCAACCGGAAGAGAAGCAGGCATTCATCACAATATCTGTTCCGCTAGCTTTAGGCCTGCCGCACACTGACTCGAACAGAAGAGAACGCGATAACACCGACGTTCTGCCGCACCTCGCTCGTTCGTTGGTGGCCGCACACTGAGTCGAACAGAACAGAACGCGACAACACCGACGATCTACCGCGTCTCGTCTCGTTCGTTGGTGGCCGCACACTGAGTCGAACAGAACAGAACGCGACAACACCGACGTTCTGCCGTGCCTCGTCTCGTTCGTTGATGGTCGCACACTTGAGTCGAACAAGTCAGGACGGAACGCTAGACGTCACGAAAATTGTGTCTAATTTCACAGTCCCGCTTAATGCTCAAGAGTTGTGAACTCATTTAAAAGTACAATAATACGATTGTTTTGGGTTTTATAACGTGTTTGCGGCGTTTTGGCACGATTTGTGTCGAGTATGCGCTTGGCTTACTTGACATACAGTAAACGTAATGAGATAAATCATTGGTTGCATTAAGTTTTTGTCATACTTTTTTTATAGCTTTTATTTTAGAAAACAATTGCAAATAATTGGGAAGTTCAGAATGTATTTAGTACAGTGTACTTTTATTTTGATGATACAAATGGAGTTCATACAGTTTAAATGGCCACTTTTATAAAAATATTATACCACAATTTTTATATTTATATAAGTGTAAAATGGGCTGTACATATATTGAGGGCATAATTGAACTATTGGAGAGTTAAATTGTACAGTAAAATACAAATTTAATGATATATAAGTACCATATAAGAGCATTTTCTTTCCTATGTCACTCCATATTTTTCTGAATTAATGTTGTGTTATGACGTTATTTGAGTGTAGGGTTGTATTGTAGGGTGGATAGCTTTGTCATAAAATAAAAGCTTATCTACATCGACATTCCCAAATCATCAACGTTTTGAGTCATCTTATTAAAAAAAAAAAAAATAAATAAATAAACACACATTCGAATAAAAATAATATTATGAAACACAAATTAACTGCAGAACAATAAACGTGAACAAGTTCAATGTTATGCTATATCTGTGTATCCGATAGTCAGCTGTACCGTAGGAATGGGAGTAGCGCATGCGCAGTAACTTTTGTTCGCTAACGTCTGGTCACAAGACGAAACTTGGGTACCTTCGCCAAGACGCCTTCAGGCGTCTTTAGATATCTGCTACTGTTTTTCATCTTATCTGGGCAGTGTGCGGCACTCCCATTTAAAACCGTGCAAACAGCTTCGCCACAGATGTCTGAAGGCGTCTTGTCTTGTTCTCTCTCGTCTCGTTCTATTCAGTGTGCAGCAGGCCTTAGAGGACGAGACACCGGTAAACTGCTTGCTGTAAGCCGGCTTCACACTATCGAACATTTCTCCGAACATGATATAGAGCCCAGCAGGCTGAGCGCGAAAACCACCGAGCAGAGGGTACTAAGCCAGCTGATGTTGTGCAGACCTGCTGTGAAGAGGTAATGTTTTCGTGAAGTGTGTAATTTATTCTGATGAGTGATGGAATTGGAGGATGCTGCAGCTCTTATATTTACAAGCATTTGGCAACCCATCAAATGATGAGAAATCAAAGGGAACGTCGTTGGTGGGAAGCTGTGCTGAATAGATGACGTACCTTGATGTTAGACCTAACATTTCGACATGTCAGCGAATACATTTTGTTTTATTAAAACATTGATGGACAAAAGCGATTGATATAAATTGTATTAGGTGATATGCCTGCTATAGCAGTCATGACTGGGTTACTGTATATAGTTGTGATCACGGTATATAGGTTGTGACTGCTATAGCAGTCATAATACAAATTACGTAACTAAACTAATTAGTTTTTAAATTATAATAAATCTTTGAGTGGTAAAGTAGTTCTTATTTCATATATATATCTCAGGGATATATATACTCAGGGAGGCATGCCGATCCATGTATTAGGGCCTAGGGTTCAGTGTTAAGTTTAGAGTTCATCAGTTAATTATTTTTAAAGGTTCTTTTTTTCTTTCTGCATCTTACTGTGGAAGATGAGTGGAAAGTGGAAGAGAATAGTAGTTTTTTTTTGGAAACTATAATGAATGTAACAAAAAGGTTGTACTGGGGGACATCAATAAAGAGGGTTGCTCCAGATTTAGGTTGGTTAAGTGGCTGTTGGAGATTGGAGGTGCAAGAGGAAAGAAATTGATCACTGGGTCAAACAAAGAGTGAGTGGTGGGAGTGGTTTGGCATGCCACCCACCCATACATCCACAGTGGTACTGACCCACCTGCCCACCCATACAGGCACAGTGGTACTGACCCACCCGCCCACCCATACAGGCACAGTAGTACTGACCCACCCGACCACCCATATAGGCACAGTGGTACTGTATACACTTGTAATTTTGGGCATTCTTAGACATCTTATAGAACTTTCTCAGGACCTTACTGTGGCCCTTCTCATGGCTGTGATACTGTTGCCCCTAAGAAGAAAACTACTAATATTCTAACTTCTCTTGAGACATCAAGTCATTCACACGACGTAGTAAAAATTCCGCCACCAGCTACTTAGAAACGACCAACATCCTGAGATTTCGTCAGTGTTACACCTACTACCTGAGATGTCGTCAGTGTTACACCTACTACCTGAGATGTCGTCAGTGTTACACCTACTACCTGAGATGTCGTCAGTGTTACACCTACTACCTGAGATGTCGTCAGTGTTATACCTACTACCTGAGATGTCAGCAGTGTTACACCTACTACCTGAGATGTCGTCAGTGTTACACCTACTACCTGAGATGTCGTTAGTGTTACACCTACTACCTGAGATGTCGTCAGTGTTACACCTACTACCTGAGATGTCGTCAGTGTTACACATACTACTTGAGATGTCGTCAGTGTTACACCTACTACCTGAGATGTCGTCAGTGTTACACCTACTACCTGAGATGTCGTCAGTGTTACACCTACTACCTGAGATGTCGTCAGTGTTACACTACTACCTGAGATGTCGTCAGTGTTACACCTACTACCTGAGATGTCGTCAGTGTTACACCTACTACCTGAAATGTCGTCAGTGTTACACTACTACCTGAGATGTCGTCAGTGTTACACCTACTACCTGAGATGTCAGCAGTGTTACACCTACTATCTGAGATGTCGTCAGTGTTACAAAAACAAGACTAACAAACAGACTTCCTCTCGTTTCTTACAAAGTGATGGGAACTCTCCCTTTTGCCAGGGAAAATGTTTTTCAGTTTGGCATACTCACTAAATGTATTACTCATTATAGCCACACTATAAATTGTAAGACGTTTACAATTTTTATTTTATTTTATATTGTTTTATGGTTATATTGACTCATTTGTATCGTATTTATTGAATTTTGTACAATAAAATTGTTGTTTTACTGAAAATAATTTTTTATTTGCAGGGTCATGACTGCTACAGCAGTCCTACTTTTTCTCTTCCAAGCAAACCTCCGTGTTACAAGTAGACTGGCCATATTGATTTTATTTCTGTAGGTCAAGTACTTAATGACATATGAAAGTGTCTTTCTGGAGGCGTTCATAGACTATGACTGCTATAGCAGTCACGCATTTTGAGGTAGCCAAGGATTTGAAGCGGCCTTTTAGCAGTCACTCATCATGACTGCTATAGCAGTTGTAACCTGCTTCCTCTGGATGAGTTGGGTTAGATTAAGTTTTTTTATTAATTTGATAAAATATTATTCAAATTAACTTTATTTATAATATCTCAGGGTCGTTTTTATGGGTAAATCGGTGAGGCTATAAATTACAATGAATAAGACTATAGTTTGAAAAAGCTAATTTATTACATTCTTTTCTCTTTGAATTTGTATATGAATTTAAATATTACAAAAATGAAAGTTATTTACTTGATACTGATTACTAGAAACATATTTAACTTAATTACAAACTAGAACTTATCTTTAAGTTTCTTCTTTGTTTGTAGCTCCTCGTGGTCTTCAGTTTCAATTTAAAGTACATAAAGACGATTCTCACTTCGACATCGTATATTTATTTACTTTATTGTGGTTAAATTGTAAAAACGAATCTTGACTTAATGCTCGACAACTACATTTTTTTATATTATTCGGTTTTAAACTCAAGCGGAAACCCGCGGTAACAAATAAGATGTTGTTGCTACATCAGTCTGAGTTGGAGTGGCAGAGGCTGACTGGCGTGGCTTCAGTCCTCCGTTTCTGTCCGTTAGAAACGATAATATTCGGTTAGAGGCTAGCTTCCGCCCTGACCATGTGCTTTTTGCCCTGATTGGTGCTGCTTCTTGCGATCCTTTTGTCAACTAATAACGTCTCCCATCTACATTGGACTCGACCGGCACATTGTGTCACACTGACACCCCCGCCAGATCGACTCGTCCCAGACGACACCAGACTGAACAGGTCTGTTATCTTTCTCGACAACAATGATTGGAATGTTGTTTACTCATGTGTCTCGGAGGACTGCCATGGAATAAATATGCCTACCCAATTCTCTATACTTGTTGGCTATTAATTTACAATGATTTCCGAATATTATTTGAATGTTTGGTATTTGTTTTAATTAAATGTATCTATTTCTTCATTAAACTAATTTATATTTTATTTAATTTAATTAATTTGATCGTCAATTTGGTGGACCTGTTACACAGTCATGTCCATCAATGTGTTAAGTTAACAAGTTGTCTGTCCCAAATTTTATTCTTTGTTTTGTGGATTTAGTTTATACCTTTAAACAATTAATTATTATTTTTTGTGAATGAATATGAAAAGCTAAACACGGCTGGAATAATTATAAACAACTAGGGGACACTCCTGCACGCTTCATGTGCCAACCCCGACTCTTATTGCGCTCGATACACCTCGGCCTTCGGCCTCGGCATGTGACTTTGACTGCAAATAATATTAGATTATCTGTATAACGTAGAATTACAAAATTAATTAATTTAATATTTATTTCACTCACACTACTTGCGTTTCTACCTATTTATTAATATAAGTTATTACTTCGCCTATTTCAAACGTGTTTATTTCATTTGTGTGTTTGTGTGTGTGTGTTTTTAAAAGCTGAATATTAAACTCTTAATGCATCAATAGGGTCAAATATATAAAATAAAAATGTTTATTTATGTACAAAACATCTGTTATTAATTTACTAAAATCAACCAACGTTATTCTTATGGGAAAAATGAAATGTTGAGGGGCTGTTTGTACCCCTTAGGAGTGGAATTTCGAAAAATCCTTTCTTAGTGGGTCCCTTCGATACTAAAGCTAGTTTCCTTTAAAATTTCGTGGAAATCCGTGTGGTGGTTTTTGAGAATTTGTAATCAGTCAGTCAGTGAGTGAGTGGTATTTGTCTTATATATAGCAAATATATAGATTTACATGTCCATGACACAGTAAAAAAATAGTTTGCTTCAATTACTTAATACATATTTCTATGTCTCTATTTTGAGCGTTGGTATTGCTATAATTGTTTTATGAAATAGAGAATATTCATAGCTTTATACTGAATGTTATTTTGAAATATTATGTAAAGATTGTACATCAAACGATAAAAAAATTAATTAAAACAAACGACGAATCAGTAGGCAAGTATATGATCGTGACGCGTGATGTTTTTTTTATTTTTAAATTTACCAAATCATATAAGGATAAACAATAGTCCTAGAATCAAATCTGACATGAATTCTCAATTAACAATCTCAAAATTTCTAGCTGATCTAAAAAATTCTCTGGCTTCAAAAATATAAATAAATAAATAAAACATTAAAAAATATTAGTATAATAACTTTTTAATGTAATTTCAATTTTGCGATTCGTTCTCAAGTTATTGTAACAATTATTACAAGGAATTCTTTTGTTTTAAGATAATCATTGTTTTAGATTGCCCATGAATTAAAAACATGGTTAGTTTCAAAATTTTACTTGCCCTCCAAGCGGTTTAATTCGTTGTGCAAACCTTAATTTATTTTTTGTACTCCACAAGGCGAGACATTCAGGGATTTGGCCTCCATCAAGATGGCGAGCCCGGCTTCAACTGCTCCTACGTACGGCTCGCCTATGCCTACTCTATTTGTATTACTTCCTCTGAGGGTAATGTCAGTAGTATAAGAACCAGATCTTAAGCAGTTCTCAAGCGGGAACCCAGTTTAAATGTAGCTACACACAGCAATCTCCCCATCACATCTTACACTGTTGACCTTTGGGAAATATATACACTATTTATACGATTATTGTGGAGTCGCTTTCTATACTAGCCACCTTAGACCCTCACCTTTACATGACTCTAATTGTTGACAATAAAGTGTGGTACGTTATCGGAAACTCGTGCTGCATTGTTGTAGGTGATACTTGTGGGTGGCCCCCAGCTGTTTGACCTTTATCAGGGCGTGCACTACTTGCGTCTCCGTTAATGTTAATGTATATTACATTGGGTTCATGTCCAAAAATGCAAATCAAGTAGTTTTCAAACCAAACACCTGTTTTATAGCATTCCTAACAATGTGTTGTACAGGAATCCTTAAGTCATCTGGTGTATTAGTCTTATTACCATAATTTATTTTATATTAAACATGTTTTTATCTTACCTCCTAAATACGAAATCGTCGATTTACTTTTGATTCTTTTAAATTTAACAATAGAGAATGTCCACCACAATAGTTAATGTCAACAACAATAACGAATGTCAACAGCAATAATTGCAAATATTCTCAGCAACAGCAAATGTTCACAATATTAGCGAATTTCCATGACAATAGCGATCTTCAATAGTATTATATTCGTAAATATAAAATAGATTCAAATATCAAATATTAAATATGCGTTGAAAAGGCCTGCACTGCCTTAACAGAATTTGTCACCGTTTTGATATATTTTTTTTAAGTTCTTGTTCTCAAGTTACGGAAAATTATTTACGTGAGAGTAAATTAGGATTATAGAGTCTTTTCGAACCACGCAATCTATTGGTGTGGAACATTTAGGACAATAAATTATACGTATCATAGTATAAGTTCAATTTAAAACAATTAAATAAATAAAGCAGATTCATACAAACTGAACCGTCTTGTAAATGGAGCTAACAGCGTCTGTTTTTAAGCTACAAATTAAAGTACAGTAAAAAGAAACAATGATTGTTTTTCTTGGTTGATATACTGTAGTTTTAAAGGAACTTTATACTTTATTTGTAACTTTAACTTAAAAAGTTGCTTTATTGCTCTAAAGCTACAACGTGTTGGTAAATGTTTCAATTGTAATTTTCGATCTAAATTGAATCTTCTGATTATTGACATTGATTTATTCCTTTACTAAAAATAGCTCAAACGTGCCTAACATTATTTGGACATATGACATTGAGAGATAAAGTTATATGCCAAACTAACTTGATCTATAAAATGCATATGACTCTTAGGTCGTTGAACACATATTTCTTTTTGTCGCTTTGCTGTGTTCGAATAGAATTGTTTAATTATGTAACTGATATGTGTACGTGTTTTGGTTTTTGTCAAATGAAATGTTAAACTTAAATAATAATAATTATTATTATGTAACTGTTTTTAGTCATCTGTGATTAAAACCTGGTAGTAGACGTTAAACTATGAATCATAAACAGAAAGACATGACCTTCCACTATAGTTTATCTCCTTCGCGAATTACATAAAATCGATAATCATTGTCCTGTATGCTCAACAACGTTCAATATACATGTTTACAAGAAGAGCCTCAATGTGTGACCTTTCCACAAAATTTGTTTCCACAAAATTTGTTTCATACAAATTGACAATCATACATATTCCGTCAAAATGATAAAAAAATTTTTAATTAAATGTCCTCATTTCAACGACATTCACTCAACTTCCTGACACTTCCTTTTATATGGCACAGTTTATTGACCCGACCCGATTTAATACGATTAAGTTAAATATTTATTTAGGCCTTGGAGAAGCACCAATGTGACATCATTATAATAGAACCCAGAGCGGGAAGTGGGCCTTCTAAATGACGTTGTCGCTGGTGCCAAGTGGAAGAGACACAAATAGTTACTCCGTTAAAATGATAATATAGGCGTGTTTACTAGTCAAATGACATGATGAATGTGTCTCGTGTGTTCCGACCTCTCTAACGGGCCGTGACTGTCAGGTGGAGGTGGAGATGGACCGGAACTGTGGTCTGTTGGACGCCGGAAGTCGACTGTCACAGGCTAAGTGTTTAATTGCTGGTTTTAAGGGAATTGGTCTGGTCCTTTAATAATGTCTATCGGAGACAAATAGCCCTATACTCAATTGTCATAAAAGCACATTTAGGAAATCCCAAAGTGAATAGAGAATAAAATGAAATGAATTGCAAAAAGCTTTATTTAATGAAGCATAGTTAGGATCATTAGGTTCTCTCTTCCACCGCAGGAAAGTCGACAGTCCTAGAGTCCCAGACATCCACGCCGCCGCTGGGAAGTCGACAGTCCCAGATATCCACGCCGCCGCTGGGAAGTCGACAGTCCCAGACATCCACGCCGCCGCTGGGAAGTCGACAGTCCCAGACATCCACGCCGCCGCTGGGAAGTCGACAGTCCCAGACATCCACGCCGCCACTGGGAAGTCGACAGTCCCAAAGTCCCAGACAGCCTATAGTAGGTATGCAATTTTTACCGTCAACAGGCCAAAACACACTTTGCAATTTAAACTGTGCGGTTCGTGTTATTATTATAATGAGTTGTAGTGAACACTTTATGATTATTATAAGTCCTTTCTAGTAAAATCGTCAAAAATGACATATAAAATTTCACATCGTATTTTTCGAACGTGGAAAAAATATTAAAACTCAAAATTTTTTACAAAAACCAACTTATGGTCCACTAGAATATTTACCTGAATGAGAATTCAAGCGTTACGATTATTACAAGCAGAACCATTGAAGTAGAAACCCATGTTTTTGGCGTTTTTCGCGGAGGGAAACGACCCTTTAATATCATAAAGAAAATACTAACAACATCACAATGAGTATATGATTGTATCTCTAATCACATAAATTCATAGTGTTGTTGTTGTCTATCGTGTTGCAACTTTTTTCAAGAAAGTGATGGCTTGGTAAGATTTATTTGTACTATACTGAACTAGCGATATTGTCGCCTACCGTGCAACCTCCATGAGTGACACCTTCATTTTCCATTCCATGCCTACATTTACCATTCAATTTACCATTCCATTCATTTACCATGATGACGCAAACCTCTTTAAAATACTTCTGCTCTAAACAGGCCGTCTTGTCTCTGAAATGCGTCTTCGTCTAAAACAATAATAATAATATAAATGACTCTCAGTAGTACATTTAAACTACTGTTTGGTACAACAATGATTACCCAAGATACTTGGGCACCACTAAACTTGCCTCTGAGGAGCGCTTAACATAATGAAGATACGTATCGTATTTTAGTACAGTACAAATTAACGTCACACAACACAAATATAAGACAGTAAAATTTTGTGTTGTGTGACGTTCACTTGAATTGTACTTCTACCAACACGTAATATGCTAATTAGAAACTAGTTGTATTTTGTGCAAACATCATTGGTGATATGGATAAGGACGACAGTTAAACCAGTTATAGAGTCACATTCGTAAGTTATAGTCCGGTAATCCATTTTTACCAGATATTGTTAGCATGCATTTAACTGTAATTTGCAATCAATTGAAGGCTTGGTTGGGTCAGCAGCAGGCTTGTGGTGACGACCACTTTGGTAGTTGTAAATCATGGACGGCCACATGGGTCATGACTCGGACCAGCTCACACTCCCGGCTGAGTTACGGCCTGTAAATCTCCTACTTGGGTTTGTTATCCGATTCTTATTCAAACGCTCCACCTCGCTGCTTCTTAAATACTCTCATAGCATTTCTGAACTTCGGTAATTAATCATGTTTCTAGCTGAGATGTAGTGTAAATTGTTCGTTCATTTGTTTACAGAGAGAATGATTGATTAACCTTTCATAGTTTGTTTTTCACCAACAATTGCGTAGGATGTAACTACAGTATTATTTTTATCCATTAAACAAAATTTGTGCAAATAAAAAAATTAATAGTAAAAATGATTGATGTGCGCTGAAGAAATTAAGAAATACAAATATGAAATGTTTTCTCATATCTAATCTGAAGTACATTACAAGTAAATATGATTATTTAAATTACCTGAATTTACAGGACGCTTCAGATTACTCTGGAATTTTAAAGTAACATTATTCCTTGAGTCATTAATATATTAAAGATGACTATAAGTATCTACGGCACTCATTAATAGTTTCCTCCGTATGTCTTTATGCAGATTTATTTTCTTGTTTTAAGAACTGCAGCAGATTTCATGGACGCTTTGAAGTGAAAAGTTTAAATATAGTAATATCTATTTATTGATTATTTTGTGAATATACCTTCAAAGGTAAGAAAAATTCAAGATTTTTCGGTAATATCTATCAAGAATGGTGGCTGTTTGGAAATTTTAAATTGACTAATTCAGCATTAGAAAAAGAATTAGTGCATTTTAAGGTAATAGCGTAAATCTGGTTCTTATATTTGGAATTTTTAGAAAATTGTCCTTCAATTAAGCTTTAATTTTCGAATGAAAAATAATAATTAATAAATTAGTAATCCAATGCCCTTGAAAAAGAGGGGTTTCTTGTTTGTCCTAGATCTCAAATCATATGGTTTACAAAGTCTAAGTCTGATCTTATATGTGGGAAGTTTTTAACATTCAGGGACGAAGAAGGGAGTTTATGACTTTTTGTAATATTTTAATGTGAAATTCTTAACACTAACTTGTTGTTGCAGGGCCGCCAACAACAACAACAACACCACTAGTGGAGGGCGGCTGGAGGTGGAAGCGCCGGCCCCGGACAAGCATCGCGCCCCCACTTCACCCAGGTATACTGCTACATACTCTTGCTTATTGGATCTATCTTTATAGGCAAGTGAAACTGAGCAATAATTAATAATGAACACTAGATTACGGTCAGAGTCTCACACAGGAGTCATGTAGACCATTGTTGAGGGGGGGAGAGAGTAAAACCAAAGGCTTACCTAGAAAATAATTTATGACTTTTTAAGCAGTTAGCAATGTCCAAGGTAAGATAAGATTAAAAGATTTTGGGTGATGGGATATCCCAAAGAACTGGAGTCTTTTTTTTAAATCTAAAACTGCATTTAGTATCGAGTTATGAAGGAAAAATTCAAGAAGCAGTGTGTTGTATACTGGGTATGCATGTGGTGACGGATATGTTGTTGGAGTTGTAAATTCGAGTAGAGTGTGTGGTATACTGAGTATGCATGTGGTGACGGATATGTTAATGGGGTTGTAAATTCGAGTAGAGTGTGTGGTATACTGAGTATGCATGTGGTGACGGATACGTTGTTGGAGTTGTAAATTCGAGTAGAGTGTGTGGTATACTGAGTATGCATGTGGTGACGGATATGTTAATGGGGATGTAAATTCGAGTAGAGTGTGTGGTATACTGAGTATGCATGTGGTGACGGATATGTTGTTGGAGTTGTAAATTCAAGAAGAATTGTGTGGTATACTGAGTATGCATGTGGTGACGGATATGTTGTTGAGGTTGTAAATTCAAGAAGAATTGTGTGGTATACTGAGTATGCATGTGGTGACGGATATGTTGTTGAGGTTGTAAATTCAAGAAGAATTGTGTGGTATACTGAGTGTGCATGTGGTGACAAATATGTTGTTGGGGTTGTACATTCAAGAAGAATTGTGTGGTATACTGAGTGTGCATTGTGGTGACGAATATGTTGTTGGAGTTGTAAATTCAAGAAGAATTGTGTGGTATACTGAGTATGCATGTGGTGACGGATATGTTGTTGAGGTTGTAAATTCAAGAAGAATTGTGTGGTATACTGAGTAGGCTATGCATGTGGTGACGGATATATTGTTGAGGTTGTAAATTCAAGAAGAATTGTGTGGTATACTGAGTGTGCATGTGGTGACGAATATGTTGTTGGGGTTGTACATTCAAGAAGAATTGTGTGGTATACTGAGTGTGCATTGTGGTGACGAATATGTTGTTGGAGTTGTAAATTCAAGAAGAATTGTGTGGTATACTGAGTATGCATGTGGTGACGGATATGTTGTTGGAGATGTAAATTCAAGAAGAATTGTGTTGTATACTGGGTATGCATGTCGTGACGGATATGTTGTTGGAGTTGTAAATTCGAGTAGAGTGTGTGGTATACTGAGTATGCATGTGGTGACGGATATGTTAATGGGGTTGTAAATTCGAGTAGAGTGTGTGGTATACTGAGTATGCATGTGGTGACGGATATGTTGTTGAGGTTGTAAATTCAAGAAGAATTGTGTGGTATACTGAGTATGCATGTGGTGACGGATATGTTGTTGAGGTTGTAAATTCAAGAAGAATTGTGTGGTGTACTGAGTGTGCATGTGGTGACGAATATGTTGTTGGGGTTGTACATTCAAGATGAATTGTGTGGTATACTGAGTGTGCATGTGGTGACGAATATGTTGTTGGGGTTGTACATTCAAGAAGAATTGTGTACAAGGGTAGGTGGTGTGGTATACTGAGTGTGCATGTGGTGACGAATATGTTGTTGGGGTTGTAAATTCGAGTAGAGTGTGTGGTATACTGAGTATGCAAGTGGTGACGAATATGTTGTTGGGGTTGTAAATTCAAGAAGAATTGTGTGGTATACTGAGTATGCATGTGGTGACGAATATGTTGTTGGGATTGTACATTCAAGAAGAATTGTGTGTTATACTGAGTGTGCATGTGGTGACAAATATGTTGTTGAGGATGTAAATTCTAGAAGAATTGTGTGGTACACTGAGTATGCATGATGTGACGAATAGGTTTTTGAGGTTGTAAATTCAAGAAGCAGTGTATGGTATACTGAGTATGCATGTGTTGACGATTATGTTGTTGGAGTTGTAAATTCAAGAAGAATTGTTTGGTATACTGAGTGTGCATGTGGTGACGAATATGTTGTTGAGGTTGTAAATTCAAGCAGAATTGTGTGGTATACTAAGTATGCATGTGGTGACGAATATGTAGTTGGGGTTGTAAATTCAAGACGAATTGTGTGGTATACAGAGTATGCATGTGGTGACGAATATGTTGTTGAGGTTGTAAATTCAAGAAGAATTGTGTGGTATACTGAGTATGCATTTGGTGACGGATATGTAGTTGGAGATGTAAATTCAAGAAGAATTGTGTGGTATACTGAGTATGCATTTGGTGACGGATATGTTGTTGGAGTTGTAAATTCAAGAAGAATTGTGTGGTATACTGAATATTCATGTGGTGACGAATATGTTGTTGAGGTTGTAAATTCAAGAAGAATTGTGTGGTATACTGAGTATGCATGTGGTGACGAATATGTTGTTGAGGTTGTTAATTCAAGAAGAATTGTGTGGTATACTGAGTATGCATGTGGTGACGAATATGTTGTTGGGGTTGTAAATTCAAGAAGAATTGTGTGGGTACTGAGTTTGCATGTGGTGACGGATATGTTGTTGGAGTTGTAAATTCAAGAAGAATTGTGTGGTATACTGAGTATGCATGTGGTGACGGATATGTTGTTGGAGTTGTAAATTCAAGAAGAATTGTGTGGTATACTGAGTACTGAGTATGCATGTGGTGACGAATATGTTGTTGGGGTTGTACATTCAAGAAGAATTGTGTACAAGGGTAGGTGGTGTGGTATACTGAGTGTGCATGTGGTGACGAATATGTTGTTGGGGTTGTAAATTCGAGTAGAGTGTGGTGTATACTGAGTATGCAAGTGGTGACGAATATGTTGTTGGGGTTGTAAATTCAAGAAGAATTGTGTGGTATACTGAGTATGCATGTGGTGACGAATATGTTGTTGGGATTGTACATTCAAGAAGAATTGTGTGGTATACTGAGTGTGCATGTGGTGACAAATATGTTGTTGAGGATGTAAATTCTAGAAGAATTGTGTGGTACACTGAGTATGCATGTGGTGACGAATAGGTTTTTGAGGTTGTAAATTCAAGAAGCAGTGTATGGTATACTGAGTATGCATGTGTTGACGATTATGTTGTTGGAGTTGTAAATTCAAGAAGAATTGTTTGGTATACTGAGTGTGCATTGTGGTGACGAATATGTTGTTGGAGTTGTAAATTCAAGAAGAATTGTGTGGTATACTGAGTATGCATGTGGTGACGGATATGTTGTTGAGGTTGTAAATTCAAGAAGAATTGTGTGGTATACTGAGTATGCATGTGGTGACGGATATATTGTTGAGGTTGTAAATTCAAGAAGAATTGTGTGGTATACTGAGTGTGCATGTGGTGACGAATATGTTGTTGGGGTTGTACATTCAAGAAGAATTGTGTGGTATACTGAGTGTGCATTGTGGTGACGAATATGTTGTTGGAGTTGTAAATTCAAGAAGAATTGTGTGGTATACTGAGTATGCATGTGGTGACGGATATGTTGTTGGAGTTGTAAATTCAAGAAGAATTGTGTTGTATACTGGGTATGCATGTCGTGACGGATATGTTGTTGGAGTTGTAAATTCGAGTAGAGTGTGTGGTATACTGAGTATGAATGTGGTGACGGATATGTTAATGGGGTTGTAAATTCGAGTAGAGTGTGTGGTATACTGAGTATGCATGTGGTGACGGATATGTTGTTGAGGTTGTAAATTCAAGAAGAATTGTGTGGTATACTGAGTATGCATGTGGTGACGGATATGTTGTTGAGGTTGTAAATTCAAGAAGAATTGTGTGGTGTACTGAGTGTGCATGTGATGACGAATATGTTGTTGGGGTTGTACATTCAAGATGAATTGTGTGGTATACTGAGTGTGCATGTGGTGACGAATATGTTGTTGGGGTTGTACATTCAAGAAGAATTGTGTACAAGGGTTGGTGGTGTGGTATACTGAGTGTGCATGTGGTGACGAATATGTTGTTGGGGTTGTAAATTCGAGTAGAGTGTGTGGTATACTGAGTATGCAAGTGGCGACGAATATGTTGTTGGGGTTGTAAATTCAAGAAGAATTGTGTGGTATACTGAGTATGCATGTGGTGACGAATATGTTGTTGGGATTGTACATTCAAGAAGAATTGTGTGGTATACTGAGTGTGCATGTGGTGACAAATATGTTGTTGAGGATGTAAATTCTAGAAGAATTGTGTGGTACACTGAGTATGCATGTGGTGACGAATAGGTTTTTGAGGTTGTAAATTCAAGAAGCAGTGTATGGTATACTGAGTATGCATGTGTTGACGATTATGTTGTTGGAGTTGTAAATTCAAGAAGAATTGTTTGGTATACTGAGTGTGCATGTGGTGACGAATATGTTGTTGAGGTTGTAAATTCAAGCAGAATTGTGTGGTATACTAAGTATGCATGTGGTGACGAATATGTAGTTGGGGTTGTAAATTCAAGACGAATTGTGTGGTATACTGAGTATGCATGTGGTGACGAATATGTTGTTGAGGTTGTAAATTCAAGAAGAATTGTGTGGTATACTGAGTATGCATTTGGTGACGGATATGTAGTTGGAGATGTAAATTCAAGAAGAATTGTGTGGTATACTGAGTATGCATTTGGTGACGGATATGTTGTTGGAGTTGTAAATTCAAGAAGAATTGTGTGGTATACTGAATATGCATGTGGTGACGAATATGTTGTTGAGGTTGTAAATTCAAGAAGAATTGTGTGGTATACTGAGTATGCATGTGGTGACGAATATGTTGTTGAGGTTGTAAATTCAAGAAGAATTGTGTGGTATACTGAGTATGCATGTGGTGACGAATATGTTGTTGGGGTTGTAAATTCAATAAGAATTGTGTCGGTACTGAGTTTGCATGTGGTGACGGATATGTTGTTGGAGTTGTAAATTCAAGAAGAATTGTGTGGTATACTGAGTATGCATGTGGTGACGGATATGTTGTTGGAGTTGTAAATTCAAGAAGAATTGTGTGGTATACTGAGTACTGAGTATGCATGTGGTGACGAATATGTTGTTGGGGTTGTACATTCAAGAAGAATTGTGTACAAGGGTAGGTGGTGTGGTATACTGAGTGTGCATGTGGTGACGAATATGTTGTTGGGGTTGTAAATTCGAGTAGAGTGTGGTGTATACTGAGTATGCAAGTGGTGACGAATATGTTGTTGGGGTTGTAAATTCAAGAAGAATTGTGTGGTATACTGAGTATGCATGTGGTGACGAATATGTTGTTGGGATTGTACATTCAAGAAGAATTGTGTGGTATACTGAGTGTGCATGTGGTGACAAATATGTTGTTGAGGATGTAAATTCTAGAAGAATTGTGTGGTACACTGAGTATGCATGATGTGACGAATAGGTTTTTGAGGTTGTAAATTCAAGAAGCAGTGTATGGTATACTGAGTATGCATGTGTTGACGATTATGTTGTTGGAGTTGTAAATTCAAGAAGAATTGTTTGGTATACTGAGTGTGCATGTGGTGACGAATATGTTGTTGAGGTTGTAAATTCAAGCAGAATTGTGTGGTATACTGAGTATGTATGTGGTGACGAATATGTAGTTGGGGTTGTAAATTCAAGACGAATTGTGTGGTATACTGAGTATGCATGTGGTGACGAATATGTTGTTGAAGTTGTAAATTCAAGAAGAATTGTGTGGTATACTGAGTGTGCATGTGGTGAAGAATATGTTGTTGGGGTTGTACATTCAAGAAGAATTGTGTGGTATACTGAGTATGCATGTGGTGACGGAATATGTTGTTGGGGTTGTACGTTCAAGAAGAATTGTGTGGTATACTGAGTATGCATGTGGTGACGAATATGTTGTTAGGGTTGTAAATTCAAGAAGAATTTGTGGTATACTGAGTATGCATGTGGTGACGAATATGTTGTTGGGGTTGTACATTCAAGAAGAATTGTGTGGTATACTGAGTGTGCATGTGGTGACGAATATGTTGTTGGGGTTGTAAATTCGAGTAGAGTGTGTGGTATACTGAGTATGCATGTGGTGACGAATATGTTGTTGGTGTTGTAAATTCAAGAAGAATTGTGTGGTATACTGAGTGTGCATGTGGTGACGAATATGTTGTTGGGGTTGTAAATTCAAGAAGAATTGTGTGGTATACTGAGTGTGCATGTGGTGACGAATATGTTGTTGGGGTTATAAATTCGAGTAGAGTGTGTGGTATACTGAGTATGCATGTGGTAACGAATATGTAGTTGGGGTTGTACATTCACTAAAAATTGTCCAGTAAAAGAATAAATGGTCATATCCTATTTTAGTTCATGTACGCAAATATGTCAGAACATAAGTAACATAATAATGATACACTGTACAAGCAAAATAAAGTGAATATCACCACTAAAGTAAAAGTAAAAAAAATTCTAAATAGATTAGGCTTAAATGTCTTATTTTATTCTTATAAATCAAAGTAGGATACATGTAAAGTATCGAAACATGAAGTTTATATGCTAACGATTAGGTTGCGATTAAATATATTTCAATACATTTGTTCTCTAAAATATACAAACATAATATGGTGTCAATAATTGTCATTCATTTGAAATTAGATTGTATAAACCCTGTGTTTTTTTAATTATTAAAAAAAAAAAATAAATTCTAGTTTCCTTTTCCAGTTGGCGTTAGCTCCCCTAAGCACAGCTCTGTTGGAGAGCGACGATAGACAGTTGGATCAAGTACGCTATCATCTAAGTGAATGAGGAAGTAATAGGGAACTCCCGTGATAATACAAGGCCAGTGTAATAGGGAACTCCTGTGATAATACAAGGCCAGTGTAATAGGGAACTCCCGTGATAATACAAGGCCAGTGTAATAGAGAACTCCCGTGATAATACAAGGCCATGTAATAGGAAACTCCCGTGATAATACAAGGCCAGTGTAATAGGGAACTCCCGTGATAATACAAGGCCATGTAATAGGGAACTCCCGTGATAATACAAGGCCAGTGTAATAGGGAACTCCCGTGATAATACAAGGCCAGTGTAATAGGGAACTCCCGTGATAATACAAGGCCAGTGTAATAGGGAACTCCCGTGATAATACAAGGTCAGTGTAATAGGTAACTCCCGTGATAATACAAGGCCAGTGTAATAGGGAACTCCCGTGATAATACAAGGTCAGTGTAATAGGGAGCTCCCGTGATAATACAAGGCCAGTGTAATAGGGAACTCCCGTGATAATACAAGGCCAGTGTAATAGGGAACTCCCGTGATAATACAAGGCCAGTGTAATAGAGAACTCCCGTGATAATACAAGGCCATGTAATAGGGAACTCCCGTGATAATACAAGGCCAGTGTAATAGGGAACTCCCGTGATAATACAAGGCCAGTGTAATAGGGAACTCCCGTGATAATACAAGGCCAGTGTAATAGGGAACTCCCGTGATAATACAAGGTCAGTGTAATAGGGAATTCCCGTGATAATACAAGGCCAGTGTAATAGGGAACTCCCGTGATAATACAAGGTCAGTGTAATAGGGAGCTCCCGTGATAATACAAGGCCAGTGTAATAGGGAACTCCCGTGATAATACAAGGTCAGTGTAATAGGGAACTCCCGTGATAATACAAGGCCAGTGTAATAGGGAACTCCCGTGATAATACAAGGCCAGTGTAATAGGGAACTCCCGTGATAATACAAGGCCAGTGTAATAGAGAACTCCCGTGATAATACAAGGCCAGTGTAATAGAGAACTCCCGTGATAATACAAGGCCAGTGTAATAGGGAACTCCCGTGATAATACAAGGCCAGTGTAATAGGGAACTCCCGTGATAATACAAGGTCAGTGTAATAGGGAACTCCCGTGATAATACAAGGCCAGTGTAATAGGGAACTCCCGTGATAATACAAGGCCAGTGTAATAGGGAACTCCCGTGATAATACAAGGTCAGTGTAATAGGGAACTCCCGTGATAATACAAGGCCAGTGTAATAGGGAACTCCCGTGATAATACAAGGCCAGTATAATAGGGAACTCTCGTGATAATACAAGGCCAGTGTAATAGAGAACTCCCGTGATAATACAAGGCCAGTGTAATAGGGAACTCCCGTGATAATACAAGGCCAGTGTAATAGGGAACTCCCGTGATAATACAAGGTCAGTGTAATAGGGAACTCCCGTGATAATACAAGGCCAGTGTAATAGGGAACTCCCGTGATAATACAAGGTCAGTGTAATAGGGAACTCCCGTGATAATAGAAGGCCAGTGTAATAGGGAACTCCCGTGATAATACAAGGCCAGTGTAATAGGGAACTCCCGTGATAATACAAGGCCAGTGTAATAGAGAACTCCCGTGATAATACAAGGCCAGTGTAATAGGGAACTCCCGTGATAATACAAGGCCAGTGTAATAGGGAACTCCCGTGATAATACAAGGCCAGTGTAATAGAGAACTCCCGTGATAATACAAGGCCAGTGTAATAGGGAACCCCCGTTATAATACAAGGCCAGTGTAGTAGGGAACTCCCGTGATAATACAAGGCCAGTGTAATAGGGAACTCCCGTGATAATACAAGGCCAGTGTAATAGGGAACTCTCGTGATAATACAAGGCCAGTGTAATAGGGAACTCCCGTGATAATACAAGGTCAGTGTAATAGGGAACTCCCGTGATAATACAAGGTCAGTGTAATAGGGAACTCCCGTGATAATACAAGGCCAGTGTAATAGGGAACTCCCGTGACAATTCAAGGCAAGTGTAATAGGGAACTCCCGTGATAATACAAGGCCAGTGTAATAGGGAACTCCCGTGATAATACAAGGCCAGTGTAATAGGGAACTCCCGTGATAATACAAGGTCAGTGTAATAGGGAACTCCCTTGATAATACAAGGTCAGTGTAATAGGGAACTCCCGTGATAATACAAGGCCAGTGTAATTTTGTAGCAGTTTTATTGCCGACTATATGTACTGTTCAGATCCAAGTACTGCACACCTGTAGGAAGTTGGATAAAGCAATATTCAAGCGTGACGCCGCAATGCGTTTTTATGGATATTCCTCTGGCTAGTAAAGATCGCGGAAACAGGTTCATAATTATACTTTTGATCAATTTTGTTCTCTCTTTTTCATTTTTCATTGAATGTGCACTATTCGATCGTGTTAAACATTCAATTAATTCGTGAAACTATTCAGCGTGTTATGCTCGCATTTCCAATCTTTCTGATAAATTTTAATTGAGGTAAAATTTGTGTGTTTTTTAGTAACCTGGAAAAAAAAATACTGTCAGCGCAGAAATTGTGTGTACCTGAGTTGAAAGGCTGTGTAGCTAAGAAACTGACAGAACTATGTTAAATCCATCCACTCTATTGTTTTCTTCTTTTAATTTCTCGGCATTTTAAAATTTTGTTATTTGTTTTTACATTTCTTATCCTAGTTGGTGAAAAAATTACTGACATCTACTAATATCAAATTGATGAAGTTTTCACTTTACATCAATTTTACATTTTTATTACTAAAAAACTCGTTAATGTATCGTATATATCTCAAAATTTTTAAATGTTTAAAATGTATAGAAAACATTCCTAATGACCACTTATTAAATTATAAATGTGATACATTATTGGATTTTGATTAATAGGATGATAAAGTTGATGCACAGTAAAAATTGGTTGAAATTTAGGCACTTTTTGTTTCATCTAGGATGAGAACTATTAAAACAAATAATAAATGCATAAATGGAAAAATAGTTTTAAAACGCATAAGCCATAACTTAAAAGTAAACAAGAAAAACGATGCTGTAATTTGATTTGTCACAGGTCTTTTAGTTTCTTATACAGTACAAGTAAACGTCACACAACACAAAATTTATTACAATATAAGCACAAAATGCACAAATATATTACAATAAAAGTACAAAATGCACAAATATTATGGTATTTGTAATATATTTGTGCATTTTGTGCTTATATTGTAATAAATTTTGTGTTGTGTGACGTTTACTTGCACTGTATATGTACCAACACGTATTATGCTAATTAAAAAACTATTTTAGTTTCTTAGTAAATAACTTTTAAACTAGGGTACACATAATTTCTGCGCCGACAGTAAAAGATTTAATTCTTTCTCTCTGTTCTCGTTTCCCTTATTATCGAATCAATACATGCATCTCTTCATTATCTGTTTAACTAGAAGTTTTAATTGTGTTTTTTGATTCAGAAATGTTTCATAGGTACTTTAAAAAATGTCTATTAATTTGTACTATTAATATTAATTTTATAAAGGCTAATCAATGCATGTCCTGGGGATATTTATACCGTAGTTACTTCATGTAGTTTTGAATGTTGTCCGAAATAATAATAAAATAATGGGCCTTTTTAATTAAAAAAAAACAATTATTTGTTATTGTTGCAGGCAAATTCACCCAGTATGCGAAGAGAAATTGCACTTGGTGGCGTACGATAGCGACTTGGTGAATAGTGCGGAGACACTAGCGCTACCTAACGGCGGTCCGTTATACCCACTCACCCCCAACATCTGCGTGGAGGGTGGTCGCATCGAGTTCATAAAACCGCCACCAGATTGTACTCAGGTCGAGTATGTCAAGACGCCGCCGCTGGATGTCAGCGTGGTCACACCCCCACCGGAGAAAACTGATATTGCCAAGGTTGGTAGTTCACTGGTTTCACGGTAGATCGTAGCTCTATTCACTCATGAACAGGAATGTGTTTCAAATATTCTAAAGTTTGTTATACATACGTTAAACTTATAGAAAGCTTATCAATATTTTTATGTTTTCAATCAATATTCATTACCTTATGAATGTGGTTTAATTGCTTTTATGAAATACGATTTGTTCAAACGAGGAGTTGAATGCCTCTCTTAAATAATTGTTCTCCACCTAGTCAAAATTTTGTTTATAAATTTTAGATTTACAGAAACCATTAGATGTCAGCACATTTTTATTCATTTAATTGAGACAACTAGTCTACTTTAAAATTAATATGCAAGATTGTCCCTTTTCGTACCTTTGTTGAACGTGATTGTGGTAAAGTAACTGCTCTTTTTTAGTTTTGCTCATTTTAATTTGTGTTTGTACGTATTTCAATACCATCCTGGTGATAATAAATGATAAGCCTACTACCAACATTGCATTATAATTTGTATTTTTCAGGACTCTGTGTCTACTACAACATGCTAGTTTGATTAAGTGATTAGTTATAATTTAAAGGACATTTACATCTGATGATTTATTTAAGTTGAAGAGCCCTAAACATTATATTTTTTTATAGGAAACATAAGATTTATCTTACTCTAAGATTACTTTTAGAAATTTAATAACAGAATGGGTAATACTGAAAATGAATGAGAAAATATTATTAAATCTTGCGGAAACATTTTACGTTTAGTCACAAGAATTTCTACTGTATGATCATATCACTCTTCAAAATATTAATAAAAATAAACAATTATTGTAATACATTTCTTCTTTTTGAGTTCTTTATTGAAGGAAGTATTTCAAAAGAAATAATTTAAAAAAATTTCTCTTGAAATTATTGTAATGTTTGTGCAAACAACTTAAATACGTTATATTTCCTTAAACACCCTGTACACAACACAAAGTGTTACGTATTATTGACGATGAAGCACAATTAAATTTAATATTGCTCACGAGGGGATTTGAATATATATGGTTTTATATTTTATTATGAAACAAATTAGTACAAATAGGAGACCCTGATAACGAACTAATGAAGATATTGCATAGGAAAACAATACAGGTGATGTCCTACTTACTAATTACTGGCTGAAGTGAACAGGTGTAGTGTCCAGCAGGTGTTGGGCGACCTTTAACGTGGCGGGGCGGGGAAAGTGAGGTGATTACAGTTTTGGGTTGGCAACTGGCTACCGAGCAGACAGAAGGAACATCAGTGTACATGTCCCAGAACAACTTTCTGGGAGTGTACATGTAGGCTGCTAAAGTGCTTTCTAAAGGGTACTTGGTTGAAAATGAAAACACATTATCGTTAAAAAATACAGTAAGGGGTACGTAGCCTCATGCTGTAGATTTTAATTATTTTATTTAGGAAATAACAGTTCTTGAAATTGAGTATTAAATCACAACCGAACAATAGAACATGGGAGTTGATGCAGTGATGGTACATCGTTGTCTGTTCGGTCGAGGCAGTAAAGTTCGATTGCACTCAGTCTTGCTATCGTATCGTGGGTGGGTGGGTGGGGGGAGTGCCCTGAGTGACATCTGGTCGTGTTGCATCCACTTTACGACAAACATTACGGCATCGTAAATATTTGCGCCGTAAAAACTGTCACCGCTCCACGAGGTAAACGACGAATCGTCAACAATGGCACTACAGATCTGCTCTAAATACAGAATAGTTACGTCGTTTTGACGTGGAACATTGTAATGGATTATATGATGGGACTGAAACTGACCCAACCCACACACGTCTCGCCACTTTGACACTAATGTGTTCTTTTACTTTGTTCAGTTAGCAATTGTCAGGTTTATCTGTTGGTAACACATGGAGGCCCACAGTAATTAATAGCTACTAAATGAATACTTTTGGCCACAGCTGTTCCACCGAGGACACTTGATGACTCTTACTTATTAACATTGCTAAAACATGCCAAATATTCTTGTCCCACTCGATTAAATAACTTACATATTCAGTGTGAGATTATCATGAATATGAATGAATGTGTTGGGAAAATGAGAGGGAGCTAGTCCGTAAGTTGTTCGCAACTACGGTGTCATGCAGTCTGTATGTCGGCGATGTCCGGGAGCTGGTTGCTATCTGGTGACTGGTGTCAATTGATAGTGTGCCACCACACTAACCGCTGTGGCTTGTACGTAATCCAACATGGTCTGGTCGTGTTTGGAAGGTGAATCGGATTTTTTAGATTAATTTAAAAAATTGGATTTTCGAAATGCAAAAGTTTTGTCACTATCACAATAGATTAGTTTTTGACAGTTGATGGATGCCTTGCTTGTCTATATTACAATGGATGTCTTAGCTATCTGCACTTAACTATATACCGTAATATGTACCATTGTGCTAGCTACTTTTAACTAGGTTAATTATGATGTATGACTTGGCTAGCTACATTAACCATCTACTTTAAGATATACGACTGCGCTAGCTACTTTCAAACTACTTACATTTAACCATTTACTATACCTATTGTTAGGATATATGCTACTTTCACAATAAAGAAGAAAGCGTGGGAGGCATCGCCGTCAGTGTTGTTGCGACAATCTTCAGTATTTGCATTTGTTTGCTTTATTAAACCAGATACCCGTCCAATCTGATGCTTTACATTATGCATTCCAGCTACATTTAAATATCCAACTGAAAGTTAAATATACGTCTCTTTTGTGGCAGATGTGACAAGACATGGTAATACAACACACCTTTTAATAATTTGTTTGCATGTAAATTTTATTTGTATCTGGAATAGTTGATTTATATTTTATTCAAATTGGTAGGTTTTCAGATTTAGACCGATGTAACACTTGCCCCATGCGTATACATACGTTAAAAAAAGGAAAAGGAAGTTTTCATGTGGGCTCATAGTGGGTGGGTGGGTCAGTAAGTTTTCATGTAAGCTTATAGTGGGTCAGTAAGTTTTCTTGTGGGTTGATAGTGGGTGGGTGGGTCAGTAAGCATTCATATGGGTTGATAGTGGGTTGGGGGGTCAGTAAGTTTTAATGTGGGCTCGTAGTGCGTGGGTGGGTCAATAAGTTTTCATATGGGCTCGTTGTGGACGAGTGGGCCACTAAGTTTTCTTGTGGGCTCATAGTACTTGGGTGGGTCAGTAAGGTTTCTTGTGGGCTAATAGTGCGTGGGTGGGTCAGTAAGTTTTCATATGGGCTCGTAGTGGGCGATTGGGCCTCTAAGTTTTCTTGTGGGCTCATAGTACTTGGTGGGTCAGTAAGTTTTCATGTGGGCTCATAATGGGTGGAATGGGTCAGTAAGTTTTCATGTGGGCTCATAATGGGTGGAATGGGTCTGTAAGTTTTCATAGGGCGTTTGGCGAACAAATTTTTGCTATTCCAAGCTCCTTTGAAATTGTGTGAATTACAATATACTTACTTATGAAGATTAAAGTACGTGGCTAAATTTATTTAAAAACCAGGACTAACTTGTTTATTTGACATTTAATTACTTGTTGTATTCTTTATGTACAAGTTTTATTAGGATGGGAAGTATCAGTAATTATAGATTGGATAAATTGTATGATGTAAACACAATAGTGTTACATTCAAGTAACGTTTTCGTATGAGGCTTTCAATTTTGTTATTAAGATGTTACAAATTTTTCAAATACGAAGCAAAAAGAAAGTACATAATTTTTGCAAGTTTTAATACAAATTCAATGAATTAAATAAAACCTAAATAAACAATACTATAATACCACATTCATGTTAATGTCTTGTTATGTTCCAAAGGCATGTGGAATTGTGTACAACTGTCGTCAGCAGGGGCCTCACGGTTCATTTCCTTGAAAACTGATAGGGATTGACTGGATAGGGGCCCAATAGTATATGTTAAAGGATTTCTTAAGTTGCGTAGGGAAACACGGCGTGCCAAATATTGACGGAACATGCTATTGTATGCAGAACAACGTGCATTGCACAACGTGCATTGCACAGCGTGCATTACGTGGCACAACAGCAATCAGATCTGGTTTGATTTTCGGCCCGCCAAGCCATCCAGCACCGTGCCAACATGCTAGTGTGTGGACAGTCTCGGGCCACGTACCAACATGCTAGTGTGTGGGCAGTTTTGGGCCACGTGCCAATATGCCAGTGTGTGGACAGTCTCGTGCCACGTACCAACTTGCTAGTGTGTGGGGAGTCTCGTGCCACGTGCCAACTTGCTAGTGTGTGGACAGTCTCGTGCCACGTGCCAACTTGCTAGTGTGTGGACAGTCTCGTGCCACGTGCCAACTTGCTAGTGTGCAGGCAGCCTCGTGCCACGTGCCAACTTGCTAGTGTGTGGACAGTCTCGTGCCACGTGCCAACTTGCTAGTGTGTGGGCAGCCTCGTGCCACGTGCCAACTTGCTAGTGTGTGGACAGTCTCGTGCCACGTGCCAACTTGCTAGTGTTGACGGAACATGCTAGTGTATGCAGAACAACGTGCAATGCACAGCGTGCCTCGTTCTGAAAGTGCATAATATTTTGAAGCTATATTTCATACGCTACAGCAAGCGATTCTTGGTTGAACTTTTTACAATGAGTGATACATCGACCTTTCTCTCCCAATTTCAGAAGTATCATATCAGAATAATTTTCTTTGTTTTTCAACCAATTGTTAGCCCATATTTCCCTCCTTTTCTATTTCACCTTGCTATCTCCATGTATCATACCAATTATCAAAACTGCTAATGCTTTATTGTTCGTTACTTCAGTCGTTGTGTAGTGTTTGAGCCGCTTTATATTTGAGTAAGGATAGATTCCATATCCTGTAATTTGAGGGAAGGAGAGGTAATGAATTAATGTAATGAATTAATTAAAGGTGGAGATAGGACTTTTATGTCATTCAACCTTAACATATTAGAAACCTTATCACATTAGACTATTGGAGGGTGGCGTGTTTGTACATATGTCGACTGTGCAAGTAAAGCTATACACTGGGAGCCAAAAGGGCGAAAGAGTTCTTACCGTAAGTGCAAGAAGTCATGGGCAAATGTCTAAATGTATAACCGGTATGTTAGAGTAATTAAAAAATAAGTAAATCGGCCAAATAAAATGTTCGAAAGGGAAACATAAAAACAGCAAATAAAGGTGCCGGGAACTGAAATCAATTTTAACCGTCTTCAGTGTTTAAACAAGGCTTGTCAGCACACATTTTAACCTTGTGATTAAAACCAAACAATCCGCCCAAGCTAATGAAAACTTCCCGTTGGAGGAATTAATCATTACACCTGACTGGAAAGCAAAGCCATCTGAAGCAAAATGTAAACATTTCACACAGTTCAGAAATGTTGAAAGTAACTTTTCCCGGCCCCTTGTCATCCAAAGAATACATTAATTTTGTCTCTTTTTTTGTGAGTGTAGCAAAATATATATGTATACTTTTAGTAATTTGGGAAACAATTTGTTTGAATTAAAGCCTCTGCCTCTTGCACCAGGCAACAATAAACTGGGTGACTCTTCTTTTTAAATAACTTATCGACTTTTACCTTGGCCCTAAGGGTCCACTTGGAAGTGAAGTCAGTGACAGAGGAGATTCTAATTAAATACAAACATCGGTTCCTCCTGTCATGGAATTATTCATTTCAAAGTTGTCTAATTCATCAGTGCGTGACTTTGACGGGGTGGGGCAGAGGGGAGGCTCAGATTACTTCCGCCACAGTATTCTTCCAACTTTTAAGAACTTCTTTACATTCTATTACTGTCCTTTGGAAGGCACAGGAAGTTGATGGCGTTGCATCCTGACGGAACATCAAAAGTAGGAGTTTATTTGTCTTCTTAAGTAAATAAATAAAAGTCAAAGGTGTATTTTTTTATTTATAGGTACTAATTACTTTATAACTTCAAACATTATCTAGATTTACTCTACTATTGATTGAAGTTAATCAATAATGTAAAACTCTTTTCTTTCTTAAATATTTTTTTAAGACATGGATATTTATTTATATGTCCTGATTCGCAAATGTATATAACAAATTCTAACCCTTTTTTTAGTATTCAAGAGGTTTGTTGATCCAATATTGACCATGCTTTGTAGCCTTTCTACTCAAGGTAAATCCACCTCACTTTATGTGTACGGTACCTAGACGTATCAACTTCGCCTTTCCAAAATAGTGATACTGTTGCAGGAAGTTAATAGCTTTTTAATTAGTATATCACGTTGGGTAGAAATTACAAACAATCGAACGTCAAACAACACAAGTTTTACCAAAGCGCAATACTTGGACTTAATCGCACTCGTGTTTAGTGAAGGTAACGACGCACTCGTGTTTAGTGAAGGTAACAACGCACTCGTGTTTAGTGAAGGTAACAACGCACTCGTGTTTAGTGAATGTAACAACGCACTCGTGTTTAGTGAAGGTAACAACGCACTCGTGTTTAGTGAATGTAACAACGCACTCGTGTTTAGTGAAGGTAACAACGCACTCGTCTTTAGTGAAGGCAACAATAACAAAGAATCACGTTTTTGGCAGAAAAAGGTCGATTCATGGGTATTTTTTATACATAGGTTTATCTTGACACTAGAGGCTCACTAACAAATGATTTTACTCTTCGAGCTCAGGCTCCTTCCCATTGGCTTCCCATGGTATTCTTATGAGCTATATTAATTGATTTATTTATTTGATTAACATCTGTTAAATAAAAACAAATTGGATAAAATTGTGGTTGGCTAAACTATTCAGTAGTGAATTATTCATAAAATCAGCTGTTCTAATTGGATATAAATTGGGTACCTAAGGCCACGTTCACACAGCAGTTTACAACTTCAGGTTTGTTGCAATATTTTTAGTTTCATATTTTTTGTTTCTAACTAAAAAGATGCAAACAAGCTATGTTTTGCGCTTAAAAGGCTTTGACATTTCTTATTTAAGACGTCAGCTGTACATGCTAGGTGATCAGCAGGAATGAAGCACGCGCATGTTCAGAGATGAAAGTAGGTATACATTTCAGTTTGAAACAAAAGTCAAAGGATTTTCAATTTTGTATCGACAATAACCAGTGGAAACACGAAATTCGGTTTGCAACTCGATGATTTTGTTTGTAACTAGAAAAGTTTGCAACAAATTTACAAATCGTATTTTGAACAATTTCAAACTGTCTTCAAAAGTTGCAAACTGCTGTGTGAACGCGGCTTAAGTAGCAGAACTGAAAACTTGCTGCAAATTTCGATTATAATCAAACTCAATATTATGACCTGCGAAGCGAGCAGGTACAGCTAGTGTAGTACACGGCTCTTCGAAGTCATTACCTTTAACTTACATCTCTCTTTCGAGAATGTTTATCAAAGCTCTTCTACGAGTTCCAGAACTGTTAGGACTTGCTAACATCATGTATCGTCATTCTGTTACTGACGATACTTTTTCTTTTATTTATTAATCAGATTCCATCTAGTATAACAAACACAAATATTAGCCTCTTTGCGGATGACACCTCCCTCTCATTGTCTAGTCATAATAAGCTTGAACTGGAGAAACAAGTATTTCTGGAGTCAAATATCCTACTCCAATGGTTTGATAACAATAAGCATAAGTTCAACGCTTCAAAACCCAATTAGTTAACTTCAAAATCAAAAATTCATTAGCAAACTCAGTTTTTGGCCTCCGAATTTACTTAGATGATTCAGTTTTAGTTTAGAAGAAACTGAATCAGTAAAACTCCTGGTCGTAATTCTTGATGAAAAATTAAATTTCCACACTCATACTGAGATGATTTGCCATCGAGTGAGCACATGCCTTTTACTTTTACGCAGTCTTGCAAAGACAGTTAACACCGATGTCCTTCTCACAGCATACCATGGTTTGCTTTATCCACTCTTAATGTATGCAGTACCAGTGTGGGGCAGTGAGAACCAACGGACACTATTTATTTAAACTTCAAAAAAGGCTGTTCGAATAATCCTCTCACTGCATCGAAATCATCCATGTAAAAATGTGTTTAAATCATCAAAATTGTTAACATTTCCTTCCATTTACATCTTGGAAACACTAAGTTTTGTCAAAGAAAATCTTTACTTTTTTTGTCTAAAAAAAATTCACGTTTTTAATTTCGAAACAGTACTGATTTGAAAATTCAAGCTCACTCTTCCTCTTTTTTTCAAAAATCACCCACCCACTCATACATACACTGTGGTATTGACCCACCCGCCCACTCATACATGCACTGTGGTATTGACTCTTACATAATCCACCCGCCCACTCATACACGTACAGTGGCATTGGAATACTACATGTACAGTGGTACTCACCCACCCACCCGCCCAGACACGTACAGTGGTACTGATCCACCCATCCGCCCCTACACGTACAGTGGTACTGACCCACCCACCCGCCCCGACATGTACAGTGGTACTGACCCACTCACCCGCCCCGACACGTACAGTGGTACTTTATCATTGTAAGTGTAAGGGTGGGAGGAAGGCCCGTTACCACTCTACGTGAATAGGTGGGAGGTAAGGGACACTGTACGTCTATGGGTGTCACATGTGGGCGACACTGTACGTCTATGTCTATGGGTCACATGTGTGGGTCATTACTACTGCACGTGTATGGGTGGGCGGGTAGTAATTCCACTGCAAGTGTATGGATGGGCGGTTGGGTCATTACCACTGCACGTGTATGGGTGGGCGGGTGGGTAATTTCCCCTGCAAGTGTATGGGTGGGCGGGTTGGTCAATTTCATCGTACGTGTATGGGTGGGTGGGTGGGTCAATATCACCGTACGTGTATCGGTGGGTGGGTCAATATCACCATACGTGTATGGGTGGGTGGGTGGGTCAATGTTACCGTACGTGTATGGGTGGGTTATTATTAAAAGAGATTGTATTAAAGAAAAGCAATTTTTAAAGAGGTAGAATGGAGATAAATAGTTTGAACCCACGGATGAAATGTGTAGTCTTGTTATTGAGTACAATTTTTGATCAGAGCTTTATAATATCAGGAATAAAAAAAGTGTAACAAATTCCCACATTATTATTTTCACTTAAAATTTTATATAAACTTTGAAATAATAATATTACAACGGAACCTTTTTGTACAATAAATTGCCTAATGACCTTAAGCTAGAAACAAACTATAATAAATTTAGAAAAAGACTTAAACTTATGATACAGGAAGGAAGCTACTACAGCGTCCAAGAGTTTCTGGCGGTGGAGAATCCTAGTTTTATTTCTTTAATTTTACATTTTATTTGTTTTAGCAACCATGCTATTTAAGTTTTAGATATAAGTTTTAAAATACTTAAATTTCTCTAGTTTTACCTAGACTTGCCAATGCAATGTACATATTTGTTAATAAATGACTTATGACATGGGATTTCACATGTGTTTACACGACACAATACTAACCACTGTTATCGCCACATAACATCATGAATCGTCATTCTGTTATTTACAAGGGGTTCACATGTGTTTACACGACACAACACTAACCACTGTTATCGCCACATAACATCATGTATCGTCATTCTGTTATTTACATGGGATTTCACATGTGTTTACACGACACAATACTAACCACTGTTATCGCCACATAACATCATGCATCGTCATTCTGTTATTGACATGGGATTTCACATGTGTTTACACGACACAATACTAACCACTGTTATCGCCACATAACATCATGTATCGTCATTCTGTTATTGACATGGGATTTCACATGTGTTTACACGATACAATACTAACCACTCTGATCGCCACATAACATCATGTATCGTCATTCAGTTATTGATATGGGATTTCATATGTGTTTACACGACACAATACTAACGACTGTTGTTGCCACATAACATCATGTATCGTCATTCTGTTATTGGCATGGGATTTCACATGTGTTAACACGACACAATACTAACCACTGTTATCGCCACATAGCATCATGTATCGTCATTCTGTTATTAGCATGGGATTTCACATGTGTTAACACGACACAATACTAACCACTGTTATCGCCACATAACATCATGCATCGTCATTCTGTTATTGACATGGGATTTCATATTTGTTTACACGACACAATACTAACCACTGTTATCGCCACATAACATCATGTATCGTCATTCTGTTATTGACATGGAATTTCACATGTGTTAACACGACACAACATTAACCACTGTTATCGCCGCAGATTCACTGAGTGGAAACAGATCCGTCGACATGGTGGCTGTAAACGCCGGAGGATGGAACTGTTGTGTTTTGCTCACCAAGCGAAAGGCGTCTGATTCAAGTGGTGTGTACGGTTTAATTTTAGAATCTGAATTTTCCAAACTGAAATTATTCAGTCTGCGTTATAAGTCCAGTGATCGATTGTCTTGCAATACGTTAAAAATGTCAGTGTGATATTATTCAAAAGAGAATAAAATCCCAGTTTAATCGTTTTAGTTTGATTTTAAAAATGATGACGACCTTTTAAAATGTATACTTAGCCCTGTAAAGTGGGCGTGTTAGCCTTTACTATCTTTTGGCAGATACCTAATAATAGTTAAAATTTTACTTTTTCCATTTGTATAAAGCTATTGGACAATATAATAACGTCTACTATGGAAAAATACATACACTACTTTAGGACTCCATGTAGCATTTACATAATATTTGTAATGAGTGATATATATACTATATACTAATTTAAATAAGGGAGATGCATATATAAATTTATAACTAGACCTCTTCAGATATTCCGGAGGCTCAATGGCAGCTACGCAGGAGTTTCGATTGTTGTTAAGGGTCGTGATGGTTTGTGATTACCAGGTAATCGTGCGATTTGATTGCTCACAACCCCCTTGGGGATCGCAGTCCAAGCAGTTACCGCACTGATTTCCGGTAATGAGGGAGACCAACTTAAGGAACTACAAAACACATTAGATCTGATAAATAAATCGCCGACTTCTGTCATAGAATCGCACTAGTAGCAAGAAATACTACTTTCTCGGGGGTAACTGTGCTACTAAGTAAAGTACGAATGGAAAAAGTATAGAGGATAAAGAATTGAACGGTCTCTGTACATTTAGCCCAAATGTAGAGGAAAGCCGTTTAGTATGTATAAAACATAAGTAAAGTCTCATTAATAAACTAAATTAAATATCAGGACTAAAAAAGTGTAACAAATCCCCACATTATTATTTCCATTTAAAATTTCATATAAACTTTGAAATAATATATTTGTGGAGTACACGTCATACTATAATGTGATATTAATTAATTTTCAGAAAGACAAACAACACATAGTCAATGTTATGAGTCGCAAACATTTCTTCTGGCTATACCTTACACTTAAAAAGGCAACACTGTAATTGGAATTGCTTTTGATCATATGCATACAATGTGTAAATTCAATGCGTAACCAAATAATAATTTAATTTACGCTCAATTTAAATCCAAACAAAAATCAAAATTGCAGGCGTCAGATTATGACATAAAGCAAGTGGGAGATAAACCAATTTAGTAGTACACAATTAAATGAAATGTAGATGTATTAAACCATACAATTAAAATAAACATTTATTTTTATCGATGATTTTATTAAATCAATTGCATCGCTGAATTCATCGAATCCACCGCACTGCACCAGCTCAGGCATACTGCACGATGTCACCAGATCCATCGAACTGCACCAGGCCAGTCAGACATGTGGTAGGATGTCACCAGTGCCATCGAACTGCACATGCTCAGACTTACGGTAGGATGTCACCAGACCCATCGCTCTGCACCAGCTCAGACATGCGAGGGCTGTCACCAGACCTACCGTACCGCACCAGCTGAGGCATACTGCACGATGTCACCAGATTCATTGAACTGGTAGACTTACGGTAGGATGTCACCAGACCCATCGTACTGCACTAGCTCAGGCATATTGCACGATGTCACCAGATCCATCGAACTGCACCAGACCAGACATGTGGTAGGATGTCACTAGGGCCATCGAACTGCCCATGCTCAGACTTCCGGTAGGATGTCACCAGACCCATCGCTCTGCTCCAACTCAGACATGCGAGGGCTGTCACCAGACCCATCGCACTTCACCGGCTCAGACACACAGTAGGATGTCATCAGACCTTTCGCAACTGCACCTGCTCAGACATATTCAAGGATGTGACACAGTCGCCGGCGTCGAGCTGAGGGGTCCAGAGCTCTCCAAATTAATTTACCCTCACCCCCACTCTGGCTGGCCGTTTAACTCCAGGGGGCGTAAAGGCTTGTGACAAACACAACCCCAAGTTACGATTTTTAGTTCATTCAATTTGCATGCTGAACAGTCGCTCGAATTTATATTCCCTAGTCAATTTAGGACCAGCTAATAAAACCCCGCTCCTACCCCACGTAATTGGACGTGTCTGAGCGAGATAATGCCTCACATGTGGAGGTAATTGGCGGGAGATAAAGAGATTGGCGGCTTGCTTGACATTGAGTTTTAAAGATTCATCGGAGATTTGCATTCATGTCGTGTACACCCCCTTGCCACTGAACTCCTGTAGATGTTAACAGTGCCTAATAAACTTTTCCTCCAGGAGTTGTTAATTTGTTGTTACAATATATACAGTACTAAGAATGTGAGTTTTATCCATAAAAAATATATATTAAACTTTAAACATTTTATGAATACATGTCTTCTTTTTTATTATATTATTACAAAAATAATTAATACACATAGTGACTGGAAAAATACGAAATTTATCTGAGTGATCTTGGCAGCTAAGGAAAGAAAACACACGCAGTGTGCGGTGATTGTGATGGGTAGACGTATTTGGTATCCGAACAAACAGTCCGAGTCGTTAAACTTTTGTTGCATGGTTGGCTACTTAGCCCGTTCGGGCTGAATGTCCGACCCTGGCAGTTTGAGGAGGGAAAAGTACCCCAACCAATGTATTCGGGCTAAATGTCCTAGAATCATTGAAGATTCTTTACCAAAGGCTTCATGATTATGCTCGAGTTGCGACAATCTACTTGTAGCCAAACCATCAACTTAAATCAATAAAACTTTAAATTCAAATAGCGAATATTTACAATGCAAGTAACTTTTTATATCACGAATTAAATATAAATACTAAAATAAAATGTTGAACATTATTTTATATTTATTGTCAACTCTGAGTTTAAAATATAATATTGCATAAGTGAAATTACTATGTGTCGTGCGTTTGATGACAAATTCCAATTAAAGTTTGCTGTGGATAGAAGTACTCGTACTTATGGGAATATTTATTTTATACAGCTTGTAAAATGAAAGCCTCTTGGCATATTTGAGTGAACCATAGTTGTACTGACAACCTGAGTTCGAGAATTGTGGCAACTCGAGAACTAGTTTGGGACACCAAGATTGATGTGAAGTAGCAATTGTCGCAATCGTTAACCGCCGATAGAATGAAACTCGGCTGGGCCCATTCTCCTGTGGACTGTTACGTCCTATATACTATACATATTGTTCATACCTGAAGACTCTCTCTCTTTCTTTCAGTATGTGAGTATTTTTGTCTTAATTTCAAAATCGTAATTGCACTTTTAAAAATAAAACAAAACTATAAGACATTGTTTAATTATTTGTTATAAATAAACATACTTGCGAGTCCATTTTCTAAATTACACTTTAATTAGATAAGAACTAATTGTATTTGTATGGGAATTTATTTAAATGTGATGCACTGCAGTAAAATTACTTGTTTGGGCGAGTATAATAAACAATCATTTCACTCTACGTTGATGGACTACACTTAATAATCGTCAACCTTTAGAGTGAGCCATTGGGGACATCAGATTTCAACAATGTGAGGTCAAAGAACACGTGAGTTCCTAGCCCCTAGTACTTCATACAAGTTCTAAGTCCCGAGTTCCAAGTTTTGAATGGTACGTCATGTGGGTTAGTCGAGTATCTGGAACAAACAGAAAGCACAGAATATACTTTGTCAGAGCAAACTACAGAATAAAACTAGCACATAATATAACAATTTTGCGTTGCATGTTGATACAATTGCAACGAAACGGAACATCTATGTCGGGACAGGTTATTTCTAAATATTATTGAAACATTGTAGGAATTTATGCAATGAAACTAGTGATATTTTATGTACTACCGCCATTCGGTGGAACAAAACTATCCGCCTGTTGTTTGGTAACAGGAGTGTTGTAAGATAAGTCATATTTTATTACAATTATATGGGATTATATATATATATATATATATATATATATATACAATTTATTATATTTTCAGTTGTATTGTAAATTTAGTTTATAGAACGTAGCAGTTAAATCTATGTGTTTGACTACTATTAGTTTAGTTTACTCAGTAATGAATGGTAGTTATAAGGCCATTGCCTTCATTAAGCACAACTGTCACTGAATCAATAGCCGTTAACTGAGCTTTGCTCATTGTTTACATAGTAATCTAGAGACCGTCAAGCTCAGACGATCTTTTAATGTACATCATAATGACTAATGTTAATGTTAGGCCTGCGAGAGAGTGAAGGTGTATCAGTCTCTGCAGACTGCCGACCACGGTCACCTCGCGCTCAAGAAGTAGAAGTGTAACTGTTTGAAAGTTCAAGTCTATTTAAGCTGATTGTTATAAAGTGCTAAATTTCAAATGTCAATTTAATAGTTTATTCAAGTTTCATGTAGTGAATATTTTATTGGGATTAGTTAAGCAACATTATACTGTTTTGAATTTTATTCTGTTTTACATCAATAAAAGTGTGCTACAAACATTCTTCAGTGTTCTTCTTGAGTTCAACTCTTAAAGCACACCTCAACCTCCACATGGTCAACCGCTCCCACGACAGGAGTGCGTATCCTTGACCAATATACAGAGTGTCCAGAACTCTCTGGAACTTTTCAGCAAAAATTGTTCCTTAGGTCAAGAGAAACATATTTCATAGTATAAACATGGACCTACGGTGACTAGTTTACTGTCTGTTTTTTACAAATTATTTTATAACTCAAGAACTATTTAAGATATAAACTTAAAATTTAGTATACATGTGTAGCTTAACAGTTAAAACATGGGAGTAAAATATCATTGTTGTAAATACATTCATTTCAAAATGGCGGCCTTTTAAATACTTTAGTGTCAAATTTCCGAAAACCATTACACTATAAAAAGTTAAAAGTTAAGTAAAAAATGCACAATTAAGAGACAAATCAAACGAAATCGAATACTAAATAGCCCAGGTGTGACAATCTTTGTAAATCAATGTTATTTCCATACTACAACAATGCAACCTGAAACATAGTTTAACTGCAAATATGCCGTGCTGCGTATCATTAATCAGCTGTTTTATATCCACTTCATGTTAACAAAGCGTACGCTGTTTATTATTAATGATTTATTTATAAAATAGAATGGCAAATATTTCCAAAAAAACAAATTTATAAAAGTTGCTCAAAATGACGGCGTCCAACAAGATTGCACAGTATCCAACATTGTACTACAGATCGATGAACTCGTTCAAAAATATTTACATTCTTCTGAATTCTTGCTGCAGCTTCTATAAGTCTGCCAACCAAGTCCATTTCACTCTCTACCGTTGTGCCGTGTACCACTTCTTTCAAGAACCCCCACAGAATAAAGTCAAATGGTTTGAGGTCAGGCAAGGCCACACTAGATTCCCAGGCCGCGCTGCTCCCTCACCACTCACGGCTCGACGTCACTGCATGGGGCGGACGGCGGACAACACCAGCCACCACAAACACAGTGTCGCTCACCTTTTACGTAGTTTGTTGACTGATTTATATTTATGAGGTGGTGATGTTTGGAACCTGTTATTATTATGGCAAGGTAAACGTTGTATTCCAGAATGTAAAATTATTTTAAGCCTTTAATTGATGTTTTTTCCTTCCCGAAAGATCACAGGACAGATCAGACCTGGCTAAGAGTCATCCACAGAGATTACTATGAGATATCTGCCAATTCCCGTGTATGAATAAAACACTTCGATGAAAGATTCGTCATTAGGGAAGAGTCTATTAATCGTCTTGATGGAAGTATTTTGACTGTAAAACGGGATAGGTTAAAACTCAGAGACGATGCAGTTCCCACAACTTTTGAAAATCTTTCGCACTATATTACCAAAGATATTCCTCCCAAGAGGATGGACCCAGAGGAAAGGAGGATTGAAGCGGAAAAGCGAAATAAATCCTAACTGAAGAAAAATAACGACTAGACACAATTGATTCCTTCAGTAGCTTTGTGAATAATTATAAGAAGGGATGTAATTTAGACTCGACAAATGAGTATTCAAAACACAATAACAACCAACTGGTTTTATTCTTAGTTTCTCTGAAAGACAATATGTACCCTGTAGTTATTATTTCCTTAAATATCAATATTGATTTATCTTTTTGTATGGTTAAAAATAATATTCTGGTAAAAGACCATGTTTATTTGCGTACTTTTTCAGACAATTTAAAAATTGATAAGTGGTCCAAACTAAAAGAAATAATAGTTAGGTTGCCTAATGAAATTAATGAAATACCCCAAGAAAATAAAATAGAATGTATAAGCAATTTATTGGATGTCATGTCTGAGGAAAGAGGAGACAATAATATAAGTAGAAAATTACGTTTTTTTAAAGAACAACTTAAATTAGCAATTTCAAATAAGGTATCTTATTGTACAACCTCAATTGTATGGTTTGCCACTCTATATTTTTGTTTTCCTACAGCATACAAACATATAAGGGAAGCTAAGGTTTTTACTACGCCTCATCCTCACTATTTACAATCATTTACCACGAACCTAAGCACTGGTAGCTCTGGTTTAGATTCGACACATGTGAGATATTTAAAAAAGAAGTTATCTTGTTTGAACGAAAATGAAAATATCTGTAATTTACTTATGGGAGAAATTTATGTAAAACCAGATATGAGTTATAAAGGGGGCAAGTTGGAGGGAATTGCTCATAATGTAAATAATGAATCTGTAGGTCTAGCCACGACCATTCAAGCATTTATGGTCTCGTCACTTCTTTCACATGATAAAGATGTTGTGGGATTATTTCCTTGTAGAGATCTAACTTGTGATTACTTACATCATTTAATTTAATGTTAGATTATCTTCACGATTCTTATATTTTTTCTTGCCAAAAATGCTCTACTAGCTCTTTAATTTATGTAAAAAAATGTATAACAATCTTTTGTAATATTATTCCATTGAATAAAGATGCAATAAGGTATCAAAAGAGAAACTTGTCGGGAAATAGAGAGGTAAATGTAAGAAAAGAAAGGTTGATAAGTTAAATCAGTAAGTTGATTTTACTTCAGTTAATAGTCAGAAGTTTTCTAGACATATTTAATATAAAGCATAAGTGAATCATTTAACTTGAGTTTTTTTTATCCCAAATAAATATTTATACAATATCAATTTATCATTTATTTACGTCAAACATGCTCACAGTAAACTTGTTAAAACTTCCTTTAATCTATCACTGGTAATTTTGCTTCAAAATTTTAATTACTATAGGCGTGTGAGCGAGCGTCCAATGCAAGTTGTACGGGTATAGAGCGCTCCGATCCGCCCCAAGCTGTGACGTCACAACATGAGCAGCGCGGCCTGGAAATCTAGGGGGCCTTGGGTCAGGGGATCTGGCAGGTCCACCACGTCCCATCCACCTCTGTTCAATATTACGTAGTCTCTAACGCCCATACCAAAATGAGCTGGAGCTCTATCACGTTGAGACCACATATCATGTCTGATATGAAGTGGCACATTCGCTAATCATTCATGAAAGATGTGTCTGGGAAAAACAAGGTACATAGGGGCATGAAATCTGTTAGGTAAAATGTAGGGTCCTATTAAAAGATATTCAAGCTTGTTTTGATTGCCATTAGCCTAGACATACAGTTTACAGTTTTCTCGTTTGTATCGTTATTCATGTGTTTAATCAATATACTTAGCTGTTTAATTAATTTAAAAAAATATATATAAATTAAAAAATACTACTGTATTAAAACAAATTGTTGATACCAAAAGCTAATGCTTACTTTTTCTTATACCAACAATGCGTTACAAATAAACAGCTGATTCATAGTTCAAATTAAATAGTTCATAAATCGCCAACTCGTTGTTAACATAAGTGGTTATAAAACAGCTGATTAATGAAACGCAGCGCCTCATATTTGCAGTTAAACTATGTTTTGGTATGCATTGTTGTATTATGGAAATTACATTGATTGTAACGTATTGCCTTTAAGAGGTCGTTACATTAATTACTTTACTTAATTTATTCAATTAAATTATTTAATAAATTAACTTTTCTTTGAATTCTTTTTATGAAATCTCTTTTTTCTCAGGGTCTAAAACGGGTAAATCGGTGAGATGACGTAGTATAATGAAACAAATGTTACTTTACAAAATTTAATTTATTTTACATTATTCAAAATCATTACGTTACTCTATTAGTATTTGCAATACAATAAAATAAGATTGAAAATTGTATTATCTAAAACTAGATAATTTCTTTTAAGTTAAATAAATCATTTAAGTTTGATTTACAAAATCATTATTAACTTTTCTTTTAATCAATAATTTATTCTAACAACTTATCTGAGTTATATCACTATGGATGATGATGGGATCCATCTCATGTCCTATCGTTTACTCAACGAAACGGAAATTTAATGTAATATAAACTTTAATTCATAGCAACAACTTTTAGTTAGCACATTTAAAACGCACAAGTGTTTCAACACATTCTCCCGGAAACGTAGCCCGGTGCCGGTGGTGTCAGTGGAGGACGATCCTCGTCGATCTCCAAGTATTTTTCAAATGGGGTGAGGAACACACCTCAACCGTTGACTTCGGATTCCCGCCTTTCTTCCTTTGGGTACGCGACTATGACCCTTCTGGGTATATTACGATGTAGCTGTTTTGACAGCTGCTGCGGCCTACGGGCAAATTTGGAATCATATGTCCCGTTCTGATTGGTTCGTTTCAGAACTCGTCATCTGAGTTATTTTACTGCGCATCAGTCACTTGTGACATGGTGGGGTTCAATGGAAAATACCCAACCGACATGTCGATGCTTGTCTCACGCTGCTACGTCATAACTTTGCTGACTGTTTAGTCTCAGACGTTCCCACATGTTTTGATAATTCTTGGAATGAGCCCACCCATCCTGTTTCGAACAAAGAGTTTTGTTTACTGTGATTTATTGCTGGGGCCTCATCTGTCCCACGGTTATTTTCCACACGACAATTTTCTAATATGATTTGAAACTTCTCCATCTATTTTAATTAAATATATTCCTTTTCTTCTATATAATAATTTATTATTTATCTAAATTAATTAATTTGCCTATCAATTTGGTGGACCTGTTACATGATTTACAAAACTTCTCACACCTGGGTTATTTATTATTCGATTTCAGTAAATAAGGTGTTGTTTGATTTGTTTCTTAATTTTGCATTTTTACTTAACTTTTTTATAGTTATAACGGTTTTGCCATTAAAGAATTCAAAAGGCCGCAATTTTGAAATGAATTTATTTACAGCAATGATATTTTACTCCCTTGTTTTAACTGTTAAGCTAAACATGTATACTAAATTTGAAGTTTATATCTTAAATAGTTCTTGAGTTATAAAACAATTTGTAAAAATCACATACATACATACAACAGACAGTAAACTAGTCACACATGTTTATACTATGAAGTATGTTTCTCTTGACCTAAAGAATATTTTTTTCTGAAAAGTTCCAGATAGTTCCGGGACACCCTGTATAAAGTAACAAGTGACTACTGCGTATCTTTTTGTCTGTGAGTTATCACCAACTGTGATTTAGAGACGGCAGATCGCTCCAGCGGTGCATATCGATCGAACCGGTCGGACCGTGACAAAGGAAATTCGGCGAGACGGGGCCGTTGTAATTATTGGGAACTACTGTAGCAACAGAACAACCCTTCCCGCCTCAACCTCAAAGCCGCTGCGTGCAGTTTACAGTTTGCACCGCTGCTCGTTGCCACAACCCCATTCCCCTTTTGGCCCCATCCCCTAAAAATGTCCCAGTCAGTTAAGTAATCAAAGAGAAAGGCTTTGCCACAATTTTCAGAACATTTGCCACTTCTTTGTTATTTCACCCTTCGGTCGTTTGAAAAAAAGATTGGAGATTACTGGCAGATTCTTAGAAGTCTTCTTCGTTCACCAGGGTTTTGTTCCACTTCAATTGCATTCTTTTTGTTTTTGTACGAAAGTGGTAGATGTTTAGAAAGGGTTATTATAAAGACAGCTTGTTGTAAATTTTTCAAACAAATAGTACGAAAAATAGTATGTTGTATGAATTACGCCACACTAAAAAAAAAAAAAAAAAAAAAAACCTGTACAATCATCTCATAAAAGGTATTTAAACATGTGGTGATAGATACGTTTAGGCGACTTTGATTAGGCTTTTAAAATATTTTTAAGGACGGTCCAATTTTTTAGCATAACAGTTTTGAAACCTGTCAATTTGTAAACAATATTTTCGGTTTAAACGCTGCCATGACATTGAACTCTACATGGCACTTAGATATATTTTACTATAAATAGAGAGATGAGCCTGTACCTTTTTGGACAGAGATTGAACAAATAGAGTAAGTAGCCTTTACTCTATTTGAACAAATAGGGAGAGTCTTCACCAATGGCCATCTTTCCTAATTTTGATATTATCCAAAAGAAAGAAAACCCAACAGAAAAATTGATTGCTCACTACTCTCTGCAATGAACTAACTCTGAAAGTCCTCGATGTATCCAGAATATATTTTAGTAGTTACAATAACTTACTGGAGTTCCTAAGTGATATAATCAGATAAAGAGGGAAGAACGCAAACTATTAATGTCTGGAATATGATTGGTCGCCTAAAGGAGGGTTGGGGTTTGAGGCTATCCCTTACTTAACGCCCACAGTTGTTTATCACTTATATGTCTTTGTGATTTGTGTGATGTCAACACACTACACCTGTAACATAGATCCACTAGTAGTAACGTTGTAAATTTGCATTAAAATAGTATTGGTTATCTAGTGAGTGCTACTTATCCTTGTAAATATTTGGAACCCGCATTTCTATCAGCAATCCTGACAGATGGATGGAGCCATCGGCTTCCTGCTTGGCGGATTTGATATAAAAGTACAGTTGCAATTCAAGAGAAAAGAGATTAATTTTCTACAGATTTTTAAGTATCTGTAGATAAATAATGAGTGTCTGTAGATAATTAAATGTTCAATTCAAATTATATAGGCTACTCATTTGATAATACAGTAAAATATTTCAAGGATTTTAGTTTTATCATTATTTACCACTAATAAGATACATGTATTTTTAAAGAATTCTATAATCTAAAGTAATTAAATTTAGGAGTCATATGAACGTAACATAATTTTTAATAAGCTTATACAGTAGATTCTAATAACTTTCAGTATCTTAAAAATAAAACCTGACATTTGTGCCAAGATCACGAGTAGGCCTAAGTCTAATGTTTTTAGACCTATAAAACTAAATAACACAAAACGTAAGTGATGAATGACGCATTTACACAAACAAGTATCTAGTCTGTTAAAAATAGTTGATAAATTATGATAATTAATAAGGTTTTTAATATAAGCTAAAGAAAAATATTTTATATTTCTTTTATTATTAAAGAAAATTATGAAATTAAATATTAGTACTATATTTTCTTTTACAAAACATTCATAAACTGGTTTTTTGCAGGCTTGAAATGACACTTAAAAATATTTGTGCAGTTCACATTATCGTGGTTTAACTTAAAACTGTAATATGGAATAAATTATACAAATACAGTACCCATAGTGAATAAAATATACACTATATGCTACATTAATTTAGTTGATATAGCCTATTATTAATATTTAATTTATAACACATGTTAAAATAAATCACATGTTTTAATAATTAATAAATTATAACTGTTTTGTTTTGGTTATATTTTGTGATTGAATTTGGATTTGATTACAGAATCAGAAACATTTTTTGGTCCTTATGAGCCGGATGGAAATTTGTTTCTAATTTGTAATAAAATGTATAATTTAACTCTAAGATATTTTTTTTAATGAAATAATCTTCTTCATCGACACAGCAACTTTAATGTAATCAAGCCTAAAATCAATTATTAAATATAAACAAAACTGTCATAAATAAATTAATTATTAAAACATGTGATTTATTTTAACATGTGTTATAAATTAAATACTAATTGTAGGCTACAGCAACTAAATGAATGTAACACTATAGAATATAAAAATAAACAAAGCAGTGTGTTACTAAGTATTTTCGATGTGTTTAAGTTACTATTTCGTTAAAGCTGCTAATTGAAGAACTTTAGATCGCTAATTAGTAAATCAATGCATCCATACAATGTTTTAAAAAATTAAATGCTAATATCTAGAGCAACTTCAAAATTACTGTTATGTTAGTAAATTATTATAACCTAAATATTAAACTCAAATAAGTTTCAGTTATATAATTATTTTAAACTAACGATCAGTAATTTACTGCCTAAACTATGTGTAACTATAGTTACATATTCTACCAGGGCTTTATACACTTAGCAATGTTTGGATTGTGTTGTTTATAAATAATTAAATTTTAACCATGAATATGAAAGCAAACTGTTCATAACAGCCCATATCAAGAGTTAAAAACAAATAAATGACTTTAGGATAATAAGAGTAATATGATAATTTTGGAAACCGTGGGGTGGAATCCTTATGTGAATTCTAAAAACCAAAATTCCCTTCTCATGGATTTACAGAAAAAAGGAAATCAAAAAAATTGCCGTTTTCCTATGAAACGCAAACGTCACCGATAGACAGACATTGTTATGAGACTTTCTCGTATTCTGTGGTTTACAAAAGATGGATCTATGCAAAATTTATACTTGGTGTAAATTGTAAGTATGTATCATAAGTATTTTGATAATACAGTTGATATAATAATAAGATAATAAGTAACTGTAGTATATAAAATATAATAACTTAAAACTATATATTATATTTTACAGTTTTAAGTTAACCTCGATAATGTGTACTGCAAAAATATTTCAAGTATCATTTCAAGCCTGCGAAAATATGGCTTATGAACATTTTACGAAAGAATATATAATGTATGGAAAAGTAAAATGTTTTTCTTTTATTTATGTAACAAATCTTACACATAAAAATAAGAATGTTGTTGAATCATACAACCAAAGATACTCTCACTCACTTCGTTTAGATAAAATGCTAATACTTCGTAGTATTTTCTTTGAGAATGTTCTACTTTTTATTCACATCACCATGTATGACTTATAAATCAGCTTAGTAATTTCTTTGAAAAGGATTTAAAATTAATTAAGATATTTGAGTTGTTTAAAACGTTCAGGTATATAGGCTTACGAATAACGAAAGCACGGAAATACTATGGCAGTAACAAAGTGTTCACTTAAACAATTGTAAAAGAGAAAATGTAGAAAATTATAAAATAATCCATCTTCAGTAAATAACACGATGGTAAGAATAGGTTCCGATAAGAAATTGTATACCACTAGAAAATCTAAGGTAGATTTGAGGGAAAACCTAAGTCACTACCGAGGCTTCGATATTGTGTAAAACTGTTATGTCGAAAGAAAAACTTGCATCACTGATTGTTTTCTTCTTGTTGCGAGACAGTGAAAGAAAACATGACATTTTTCTCGTTGTCATGATTTGTTTGATTTGTTAACATCTATAAGTGGTAAGCTAAGATGATGTTATTGTTTAGGTTTTATTCGTCATCAATCACTTGTTATTCCAGTGGTCTTTAATAATTCATGGTATTTTATATCTTTATATAGGCTACGTATACATTCGTTGTAAATTACAATGTTTTATCTTTTACTTGATTATTGTTTGAATCTTAATCATGAAAAGTGCACGCAATTACTGACTTGGAACTGGGTTTTTATATACCTCAGTTATAATGCCTTATTCAAAACGTATTATCTAGAATTAAATCTAGAACGAGTGAACAGACAAAAAATGGAAATTGTATTTCACAGCCTTGATATTCAGCTAAAATCGTTGCCATTAAAACACCGTTATTTGGAATCAGTGATGAAATAAGGTTGAAAGACTGAAATCACGTCTGCAATCTTAATTGCCTAACTTTCTTTGGTATCAATCGTTTTGGCGCCATGATTTTAATTTAGAAACCATTCAGCTGAAATCTACTTTACAATCATGATTTCTTTATGTCTTACTAGTTGACTGATTCAATGTGAAAACTTTATTTATTTTTCCACTATATATAAATAATGATTTATAACTTATTTAACGTTCTGATAGATTTGAGTGTAAAATGGCTTTGTTTAAACTTGTATACATTGTTTTAAGACGATTTTTATGAAATATAAATTTGAGATTAATTTTGTATCGTTATGACAATCATATTGAAAAATAATGAATTAAGGAAATTCTGTTAACGTATGTGGGACACGCTTCATTGTTAGTTTTGCAAAGGTATTATTATTATCATCATTCATTTTTCATTACCGTTAACATCAGCATCAGACGAAGCGTCTATTTGTGGTGACAATTGTGCTCTGGGCATGGCGGGTGGCCAGGTGAGCTCGTTTGACGTGTGAACCTTAGAATGTATCATATTTTTAATTCTAATATCTAAACAAAATTAATAAACGATTCACCTTCGTCACACCAAAAAATGGTCACGAAAGGTATGAGGATATTGTTATATTTTATGTCTTAAATGGAAGAAAACCGTTGAAACAAGAAACAAAAACAACTGGTCACTGTAATCACGCATCAGTGGATAGTCACTTATTGCCATTTAAGTAGGTTACCAAATGTTCATGACATTAATATTCATCATTTAAAGTGAAAGGAAATATGCATTAGAAATGTGCACCAAACCACGGGACAAAAAGTTGAAAAAGACTTCCACTCCATTCCGTATCCCAAAACCACATTTGATAAATCGAACCTCTTTCATCGAGGCGCTGGCTCATTATTCCTGGCGACAATTAGTCTTCCAGGCTCCAGTCACGCTCCTGGAGGACTTTTCTCCAGCAGGATTGAGTGGTTCCACGACTCCAGCCTTCAGACAGAAGGTGAAGCCAGTGATTGATACTGTTGCCTTTGCAAGAGGTCCTGGAGACATTCTCAAATGTATTTATTGACTTCTTTCAGTTATTTGTGTACTTAAAAGTTTTTTTTTTTTACTTTTGAACTTAACTATTGACCTCAACATTCTTGTATTCTAAATGACCACACCTGGTGGTATGAGATCTAATGACTCTCCAGTTTATATGGGTACAAGCCTCTACGTGGACTTGGGGATTCGAACCGCAGTAAGAAGCCTGAACTACTACGCTGGCGTATAAGCAACCATGATAAATAACCATATTTTCCTCACAACACTGGCTCGACTTACTTACAGTTTATAGTTAGAATAAAATAACTTTGGTACTGGCAGAATGCCCTCGCTCCACTGGTCTGAAATGACAAAACTCTGAGCTTTAATTTGCTGTCAAACTTAAAATAAGTAAGCAATAATTTTCAAACTAATTGTATAGTGTCCACCAGATTATATTCTTTAAGGAAAAATTATGCCGGAGATTTTTCTTGGGCTAAATTGCTTTTTATAGCGATATTTGTATTTAGAAACACGGTTTTATGAGTGAAATTGGGCGTGAGTCGTCTTCAACCTGTCACTGTAGCAAAAATAATAATAATAAAATAATTTATTGTGGATGAATGACAGTTTGATTCATTGTGATTAGTTTGGTAGAAGTCTCATTTAATAATTCAAACAGGTTAATGAGAAATTAATTTTTTTGTAAAACCTTGCAAACTCGGAAACGAAAAACGCTAGACAAAATTTCTTTGAGCAAACATTAACTGTGTTATTTATGTATTACTAAAATAATACTGTGGTACTAATAAAACATGCGGAAAAATAATGAAGAGTTGATGAAGTAAACTCATGTTCGTTTACATCGAGGCTGTGTCGGACGCGTAAGGTATGTGTAGACTGAATATTCAGTCCAAGCATAAAACGAATTCCGATCGACGATATTTCCAGATAAGAAATGTTTCTCCAGTAAGAAATAAGGTAAGTTAGTTGACTTTTGACTTTGAGGTGTGTTCGTGTTCAGTTCTTTATCGATTTGACAGTGCTTAGTATAGTTTAATCACTAGTTTGTTTTTATACAGTTATTTAGTTTTAGTGATATAACACGTTTTTATTTATTTAGATGTGACAATAATGCTATAGGATTCAGTGTGTATATAATTATCAGTGTTTATTGCAATTATAATATTTAGGCTCTTTAAAATTTTAGGAAGTGTTCTATTAGTAGTTGACAAGAAATGTTTGCAATGGAAGAGGCAAGAGCTGAGCCAGTGACTGTACATTGTGTGTGTGGTATCACTGCCGCCTTGTTGACAATCGAGTTTTGAAAACTTCTGAATCTTTCTTCCTAATTCAAGAAAATTCTATTTAATACGAGAGTACGATTTTAGTGTCACTTAAATAACACAATTAATTTAGGTTTAAAGAAATGTTATCTAGCGTTTGTCATTATCGAATTTACAAAGGTTTACAAAAAAATTAATTTCTCACTAACCTGTTTGAATTATTAAATGAGACTTATACCAAACTAATCACAATGAATCAAACTGTTATCCATATACAAGAAATTATTTTATTATTATTACTCTCGCTACAGTAACAGGTTAAAGACGACTCACGCGCAATTTCACTCATAAAACCGTGTTCTTAAACACAAATATCACAATAAAAAAACAAATTAGTTTAAGCAAAATATCCAGCATACTTTTTTCTTAAAGAATATAACATGGTGGACACTATACAAGTAGTTTGAAAATTATTGCTTACTTATTTTAAGTTTGACAACAAATTAAAGCTCAGAGTTTTGTCATTTCAGACCAGTGGTGCGTGGCCGTTCCGCCAGTACCAAAGTTATTTTATTCGGACTATAGAGCCATTCAAGCCTAGGCATTGATCATGTGATGGTGTTATCTATATTCATTGTAGTATTCGTGGTGTCGCTAGGACTGAGTGAGGACGCAGAATGTTATAATGTTAAAACCTTCGTAATTTTTTTTTATATAAGGTATTTTAATGCAACCGACGTTACCTTCAGTTGAATTGGCTGACGAGTAAAAACAACTAGGGTTAGTTGAAAATGTATAGCTATCATCATTTTATCAACGAAAATAAAAAAATATTGAGTTTTGTCATTTACTCGACTTCATTTACTGTCATTACAATGTTATGTACTTCACATGTCAAAAATACTTTAAGAATTAAGACGAGGTTTTCGGCTCTTCATCCATGCATCACTCAGTATGTTTCAAAGGTTTTGGAAAATAACATTGTAGTTACTAATAAACAGAGTGTTCTACTACCTGAAAAAAATATTAAATGGCTTTTATTTATTTGAAAATGTTCTACAATTAATTATAACTGAACACTTTTATAAAAATACGCATCATAAACAAAGACAAATTTAAATCAAGTTGTTTTATTCAATTTTTGTCACACAGATATGCTATACAAATCAAATGCAAAAAGAACATCTGACAAATAATCGTCGTCTCTTTTGAAGTGAATTTCAACATTTTCAAAGATTGATCTGTAAAACGCATACTACACCAAAATGTGCAAATGAATTAGTAATTAAATGCAATTTTAGCTATTGTTACAGAATTTACATTAAATTATTCTAAATACTAGATTATATTATATTGAACGAAAATTAATTTATATCCAAATAAACAATGATTTATCGGCTTTAACCACATACAGGATACACTCGATACGTTTGCAGGTGTATCTTCAATCTAATCAGAACTCCACTAATTGTTTCACGCACTATTATATTTAACAACATACCTGCTAAGGATAACAGTAAATAAACATTTTAATGGGAATGTTCCAAATTGTAAACTGGGTTAAATATACTTTATAATTAAGCGTCATTAAAGAGTTATTGTTGTACAAGAAAAACACAGGAAATATTAGCTCAGATAACGGGCCGTAAAAAGAAACACGGGCTTGAATACCTTCAACAATTGAGTGATTACAGACACCTGTACGTATACTGAGCAAACAGGTATGACTAACTCGCGAGTTGTTGGCGAGGGAAACGTTTACAACCAGCGGTTGCACAAGTAGTGTGGCCTTGTTACTTCCCTCAGGCACAATAATGATGTTATCATAATACATTAATTGATTACTTTAATAAATTTATGGCACTAAGTCATACATGTATCCCGCAAGTTTTATACATATAATGGTAAATGAATTATATAGTGAAATCGGAACTGTATTTAATATAAAATGTCCCCTTACTATGTTTTATGGACTACTAATACTCCATGTGGAGCCAGACTCATCTCAGTAACTAATAGGAAAGGTAGAGTACTATTTGTGGCCTTCTTACTACTGAGTTTCCTTTATAGGTATTCAGTAGTAACGAAAATACATAAAATTAGCCTAAATCAATAATATATGACTACAATCATTGAAGGCAAGAATCTATATTATTTACTATCTCTATATTACATTTTAGAAGTGTAAGACTCTTTGAAATATTATTTTGTTTCATAATATATAGAACATTATTGTGAATGATCATGTGAGAAGGTGTACTATACCTTCCTGAGATGACAGTTCTTTACAGTTACTGTCTGCAGACTATGGAATTCTCTGCTAGCAGAATCAAAACTATCTACGAGCGTGCCCGCTTCGGGAGGGAGGTCAAGAGCTGGCTGGCGCGGGGGCTACAGGGCTGATGGTGGTGATGGGCTGCATGCATGGTGGGCGAACTGAGTGAGGGAGGTCAAGAGCTGGCTGGTGCGGGGGCTGCAAGGCTGATGGTGGTGATGGGCTGCATGCATGGTGGGCGAACTGAGTGAGGGAGGTCAAGAGCTGGCTGGCGCGGGGGCTGCAGGGCTGATGGTGGTGCTGGACTGCATGCATGGTGGGCGAACTGAGTGAGGGAGGTCAAGAGCTGGCTGGCGCGGGGGCTACAGGGCTGATGGTGGTAATGCGCTGCATGAATGGTGGGCGAACTGAATGAGGGAGGTCAAGAGCTGGTTAGCGCGGGGGTTGCAGGGTTGACGATGGTGCAGGGCTGGGCTGCATGATGGGCGAACTGAGTGAAAGATAAAAATAAGTCATTCCCTCTTGTGTTTCAATTTTGTTTTATATTTCTGTTCAAACTTGAGTTTAATTTTTCTTACATTAGTGGTTTTCATAAATGAAATGTTATTTACATTTAGTTGAATATTTAGTTTTATTTGGCTATGATTTGTTAATTCTAGTAATCTACGCATTTATTAATTTTGCTATCGTTAAATTGTTTGATTATTCAGTTGGAATTTGTATTTTATATATATTTCTTGTGTTAAATATGGATTGGAAATGTTAATTTTGATTGTTTTATGTAACGAGCTTAAGGGGAAGATAATAGCCCTATAGTTCTAACTTCGCCACTACATAAAGGCTTTTTTCATTTTATTTTACCATATAGGCATAGCATTGTTATTAATAAAACCCACTTTTTGTCCTATAATTCCAAGAATGTTAGGGACTAACTGGTCTCCAATTTGTATTTGTTTTTAATTGAATTGTTGTTAATTAATATAATTGTATTTAGCTTTTGTAACCACACCGTTGTATTGTTGTGATATTTGTAACAGGTCCACCAAATTGACGAGTAAATTAATTAAATAAAATAAATATTAAATTGTTTTATTGAGAAAAGTAATATATTTAATTAAAATAATTAATGAATGTTCAAATTATATTCGAGAACCGTTGTAAGTAAATAACCAGCCAGATAGAAAAGCAAGCAGAAATATCTGTCCCAAACAGACGCTTGAAGCCATAAATAACATTCCTTTCATTGTTATCAACTCAGACATGAGCTGGCCTATTCCAGGAAAATATTGCAGTAAACAAGTGCTGGACGGGTCTATGAGGCAACGGTTGACAACGCAACAGATACGTTCAAATAATACTTTTAGTAAAGAAAAGATCCGGGGAGTGCAGCACGAGACAGATGTCGAACATGCAGAGCAGACGACTTTTTTTTAACTCGAAACCAAACGACTGGTTGTAAGGGAGGGGAGACCCAAGCTCGACGGTTGAGAAATATACCTCGCCCCATTTGAAAACCCTCAGCCCTAGAAGGAAGACGAGCAATATGTCTTCATCGGCCGAACTCCTGCGACCGCATGGCTGTAGCTACTCTAAATATTAAACTTGTTTAAATTTAAATATTGTGTGGTGCTTTAAAGAAAAGTTTTTTTTTGATATAAATATCTAATGTGCGTGCGGTGTTGAATATTTTAATTAAAGAAGAATCGACAGATACAGAGATTCGTATTGACTGTCACCTATAACAAAATAGCATCATCAGATAAGTTCTAGCAATAAGCTAAGTTAAAAATTATAGTTTTCAAAATAACTTTGTTAATAAAATTAAGTAAATTCAAATTTTTATTGTCATATAATTTAAATGAAATAGAGAAAGTAAATTCAAAGAAGAATCATGTTAATAAAATAACTTAATATAAAAAAAAAACAGCCTTGATTTATTGTATTATACAGCTCCACCGAATCACCCACATTTAAACCCTGAGATCATTTAAGAGCAATAATTCTAATTAAAATAAATTTTTATCAAATTAAATAAATACATTAAATTAATGTAACCTCACAAGGTGAGACGTTACATATTACACTTATTTTAGGATTTTGATACTTTATAACCTCTATAACTCTAAATACTAAATTCCGGAAAAATAGTTTTGATTGTTCACAAATCATTAAAACGCCAGTGTGATATTTCTGCAGGTTAGTACGAGACTCAGTAACACGTGGTAATGTTTTATTCGGGGAACGCAATGTACGTGTTGTATCTCCTGACTTCTAAGCCTAAAGTATTAAAACATGTTATAAATAATTTTTTTTAGTTATTGTTTTATCATAATTTCTCTTACAATAGATAAAACTATTCTGGAACTGCTACAGAATACAAATTCAAGTAAGTGGCCTCCATAACAAATTAAACTGACGGTGACTCCTTAGTATTCCATACGTCTTCTGCCGTTACTGAGGCCCGTATAACTTCTCTGGCCAGCTTCCGTTCTGAAACTGATCAGAAGAGACTAAAAATGTATCAAACTGGTATTTCGGCAATGTTAGTGCTAGCTGGTTAAAATAATACAGAAATAAATAATGTTAATAATTTAAATAGAACTTGTAAGCAAATGTGCTGGAATAAAGTATAATTTATCTTATAATAATACAGAAATAAAATAATTTAAATAGAGCTTGTACGCATATAATTAATTGGGTGTTCTTTATAATTTTATAAATAAATCAATCTAAGTATAAACATTGTATGGGTCCACTATCATTAAACGTATAACTCATTTTTAGGTTTTACAACGTCGTTTAAATTTACTAGTATAAATAGTAGGAAATTATTAGTGTATTAATTGTCGAATAGTATGGAGAGCAAAAATGTGATAATCGATAAAATTCACAGAAGTCAATTTCAAACAAATTTTACTCTTACATATATTTGAAAGATACTATTATATTAAAATTGTTTGGATCGTAGATATTTGAATTATTTCATTTCTAAATAATATCTCAACCGCTTCGGTCAAGTCGTAAGTTAGGGTGTACCCATTGATGTGTAGCTGGGGCCGGCTACAGTCTAGCCCAATACAACTCGGTTATATGACTCGTCGATTACCCTTTGACAGGTATTCTATTTCAGAATTAGGATCACGAGCTGATTCTATTACAGATTGATTAACCAGGAAATAAAGGTTTTACCGAACAAATTAATTGGTTCTAGCATTACAATCAAAACTCGCGTAGGCTTCCCGTTTCAAAGACAATTTAAACAAAGTAATGAAACGTATGGAAAACCAGTAGTCTCTCTTGTAGTTTCATTAGTACAAGAACTTTATAGTTTTGTTGATTATAATATGTATATGGGGCGCAGGTAAATAGACTGTGATTATAATGTAACTGTAGATCTGTGGTAAATGTATGTAATGTAACTGTAGATCTGTGGGAAATGTATGTAATGTAACTGTAGATCTGTGGGAAATGTATGTAATGTAACTGTAGATCTGTGGGAAATGTGTGTAATGTAACTGTAATCTGTGGTAAATGTATGTAATGTAACTGTAGATCTGTGGGAAATGTATGTAATGTAACTGTAGATATGTGGGAAATGTATGTAATGTAACTGTAGATCTGTGGTAAATGTATGTAATGTAACTGTAGATCTGTGGTAAATGTATGTAATGTAAGTGTAGATATGTGGTAAATGTAATTAATGTAACTGTAGATCTGTGGTAAATGTATGTAATGTAACTGTAGATCTGTGGGAAATGTATGTAATGTAACTGTAGATCTGTGGGAAATGTATGTAATGTAACTGTAGATCTGTGGGAAATGTATGTAATGTAACTGTAGATCTGTGGTAAATGTATGTAATGTAACTGTAGATCTGTGGTAAATGTATGTAATGTAAGTGTAGATATGTGGTAAATGTATGTAATGTAACTGTAGATCTGTGGTAAATGTATGTAATGTAACTGTAGATCTGTGGTAAATGTATGTAATGTAAGTGTAGATATGTGGTAAATGTATGTAATGTAACTGTAGATCTGTGGTAAATGTATGGAATGTAACTGTAGATCTGTGGTAAATGTATGTAATGTAAGTGTAGATATGTGGTAAATGTATGTAATGTAACTGTAGATCTGTGGTAAATGTATGTAATGTAACTGTAGATCTGTGGTAAATGTATGTAATGTAACTGTAGATCTGTGGTAAATGTATGTAATGTAAGTGTAGATCTGTGGGAAATGTATGTAATGTAACTGTAGATCAGTGGGAAATGTATGTAATGTAACTGTAGATCTGTGGGAAATGTATGTAATGTAACTGTAGATCTGTGGTAAATGTATGTAATGTAACTGTAGATCTGTGGTAAATGTATGTAATGTAAGTGTAGATCTGTGGTAAATGTATGTAATGTAAGTGTAGATCTGTGGGAAATGTATGTAATGTAACTGTAGATCTGTGGTAAATGTATGTAATGTAACTGTAGATCTGTGGTAAATGTATGTAATGTAACTGTAGATCTGTGGTAAATGTATGTAATGTAACTGTAGATCTGTGGGAAATGTATGTAATGTAACTATGTAGTTCAATCGAGTTTACAGTGCAAATCACGTGTATCCCTAGAAACTATAGACATTGGGTCAAAGTGCATGTCATTTTTTCTAACTATTTATAGTATCACCGGACGTTTCGAACAAGCCTTGTTACACCATCTTCACAACTGTGACTGGAAAGTATGTTAACAATTAGCTAATTCTAGATTAGAATCGTCTTGAATCTCAATAATATAAGGAGGTCGTTTCACAACTGCCCAGTCACCGCTGGGAAGTCGACAGGCCCAAACTGCCCAGTCACCGCTGGGAAGTCGACAGGCCCAAACTGCCCAGTCACCGCTGGGAAGTCGACAGGCCCAAACAACCCAACAATAGTCATGACACTTTGTCGTCAGTGAGCCAAAACATGTTGTTCTATGTCAACTGTACGGTTCGTGTTTATTATTATAATGAGTTATAGTGAACATGTATTAGAAGTTCAATCGACTGGACCATAAGTTGATATTATGACTTTTTTAATTTTAAAATTGTCAAGATTTACGTGTAAAGTTTCACATAGAAAATTTAAGAAAATACTCCATATTTTTATAAATGCAACTTATGGTCCACTAGGAAAGTTATTAATTTTTTTAATTGACACTTCGATTGTAACGATATGATCATTACCCCATGTTTTTTGGCGTTTATCGTGGGACGAAACGGCCTCCTTATTTGGTTTGTTATTGAATCTTAAGGTCTTAACATCAAATGAAATATCTAGATTGTAATTTTATGGCACCTGCGTAAACCTACGCACACATTCAACGATACTTCAAAATTACAGTGATCTTTCACTGTCTCGAGAACACAGTAGAATGTATGTGTAGAATGGACCGTATAATCTTTGTTTTTGTATAATTTTTAAATTATAATATGTAAATGAACTATTTAAAGCTCTTGTAATATTTACTTCTGGTACTACGACTGACTTACCACTGTGGTAACACTGACTTGAGTCCGCGTCAGTTGGTACACCTGTCAGGTCCGGCTTTGTAATCCCCCCCTACCCCTCGAGTCACGGGGATATTCATCTTGCGCTTTATGTGGCTGACAGTGGTGAGCGATGGAGACGCCATCATCAGTCTTGCAGCCCCCTCGCACTCCTAGGGTTGGTCATTCATTATATTGATTACTTGATGAATTTATACATACTTTCCTATGGATATTGGTATTCTTAAACTTATGAATTAAAATCATTTGTTAAAACAATTATTCTGATGAAAGCCAATTGAGTGTAGCGCAGTTTACGTTTTAATACATATTTAGTTATTGTACTTTTGTTTTCTTAAAACTATAAATATCGTTAATAAATAACTAACTCAAGAAATTAAAATCAAAATAAAAAATATCTATTTATAGATACATTCTGGTCGTGAGTCTGGACCTAGACCCGATATGAGATATAACTAGACCTTATTCTTGGTATTAATGAGACCAAACTAGGTATGGCACCGGATTTGATATATAACTAGACATGACGATGGTAGACAAAAAGATACGATATTTAATTGACCTTATTCCTGCTATTAATGAGGCCAAACTTTGTATGGCACCGGATTTGATATATAACAAGACATGACGCTGGTAGACAATTAGATATGAGATATAACTAGACCTTATTCCTGGTATTAATGAGACCAAACTTTGTATGGCACCGGATTTGATATATAACAAGACATGACGCTGTTAGACAATAAGATACGAGATATAACTGACCTTATTCCTGGTATTAATGAGGCCAAACTAGGTATGGCACCGGATTTGATATATAACTAGACATGACGATGGTAGACAAAAAGATACGATATTTAATTGACCTTATTCCTGCTATTAATGAGGTCAAACTTTGTATGGCACCGGATTTGATATATAACAAGACATGACGCTGGTAGACAATTAGATATGAGATATAACTAGACCTTATTCCTGGTATTAATGAGACCAAACTTTGTATGGCACCGGATTTGATATATAACAAGACATGACGATGGTAGACAATAAGATACGAGATATAACTAGACCTTATTTCTGGTATTAATGAGACCAAACTTTGTATGGCACCGGATTTGATATATAACAAGACATGACGCTGGAAGACAATTAGATATGAGATATAACTAGACCTTATTTCTGGTATTAATGAGACCAAACTTTGTATGGCACCGGATTTGATATATAACAAGACATGACGATGGTAGACAATTAGATATGAGATATAACTAGCCCTTATTCCTGGTATTAATGAGAACAAACTTTGTATGGCACCGGATTTGATATATAACAAGACATGACGATGGTAGACAATTAGATATGAGATATAACTAGCCCTTATTCCTGATTAATGAGACCAAACTTTGTATGGCACCGGATTTGATATATAACAAGACATGACGATGGTAGACAATAAAATACGAGATATAACTAGACCTTATTCCTGGTATTAATGAGACCAAACTAGGTATGGCACCGGATTTGATATATAACTAGACATGACGCTGGTAGACAATTATATACGAGATATAACTGACCTTATTCCTGGTATTAATGAGACCAAACTAGGTATGGCACCGGATTTGATATATAACTAGACATGATGCTGGTAGACAATTATATACGAGATATAACTGACCTTATTCCTGGTATTAATGAGACCAAACTAAGTATGGCACCGGATTTGATATATAACTAGACATGACGCTGGTAGACAATTAGATACGAGATATAACTAGACCTTATTCCTGGTATTAATGAGACCAAACTAGGTATGGCACTGGATTTGATATATAACTAGACATGACGCTGGTAGACAATTAGATACGAGATATAACTGACCTTATTCCTGGTATTAATGAGACCAAACTAGGTATGGCACTGGATTTGATATATAACTAGACATGACGGTGGTAGACAATTAGATACGAGATATAACTAGCCCTTATTCCTGATTAATGAGACCAAACTTTGTATGGCACCGGATTTGATATATAACAAGACATGACGATGGTAGACAATTAGATATGAGATATAACTAGCCCTTATTCCTGATTAATGAGACCAAACTTTGTATGGCACCGGATTTGATATATAACAAGACATGACGATGGTAGACAATTAGATATGAGATATAACTAGACCTCATTCCTGGTATTAATGAGACCAAACTTTGTATGGCACCGGATTTGATATATAACAAGACATGACGATCGTAGACAATTAGATATGAGATATAACTAGCCCTTATTCCTGATTAATGAGACCAAACTTTGTATGGCACCGGATTTGATATATAACTAGACATGACGCTGGAAGACAATTAGATATGTGAAAAGATTTAAAAGACAACTAGGTGGTATTTCAAGATTTCACAAAGAGGTATGTGACACGAGAAAAATGAGAGTGGACTTATGATCTGTCTACTTATGAGACCGAATATGAATTACGAGTAAATATGAGATATTACTAGTTAGACTTCTGGGTTCAAAGTAAAATACAAAAGTACTACTGGATGGTGGTCAAAAACATATTATAACGCCGAAGGAATATTACAAACAGTCTTCTAGTGCATATCTATTTAAGTGTTTTGTATGATCTTAAAAAATACTAATCAACTAATGTTAACTCTAAGATCCTTATGCATGTTACAACGAGTTTCACACTATTCTTTTCTTTTTTTTTTATGAAAGAATAAAAAAATATCAATTTTCTATGTATTGATAGCATTAAAATTAACCTTTTTGCAACATGTTAGAAATGTGATACAGCTTAAAGTGTTTCATGAAACGTCATGTTTACATTTATTTTTAATTTGCTGTAATTTGCATTCTTTACCAAATTAGCCTTGCCATCGAACGCCAATTTATTCATTATATCACTTACAGTACTAATTCCCAGTTCATAAAAATGTACAATCCAAAACCTGCAGACCACTCCATAACAGACCGGATTCTCTCGTGTATAACCGATTGATGTTACCATAAACGCGGAATCTAAGATGCAAATTTAATTGGAAAATAAGGTATACTGGAGTGCATAGCGATGTCGTTTATGACTTGATCATCGGTGGTTAGGTTGTTGGGCAATTGTTGAACTGTGTACTTTAATCTCTCATAGCCAGATCTATAAAACTTCATCTCCATCTTAGTAATTTGTAAACTAAGCTTTGTTTATGCAAATAAACATCTGAATTACTTACAAAATATGTCATAATTCATATAAGACGGGTCAAAGTAATAAAATAAAATTGACGAGCAAATTAGTAAATGATAATAGATGTATCAAACATAATAATTAATAATATTAAATCAAATTATGCATATAGCTGTAGCAAGAAATAATACATAGATTAAAATTTAAAAGAAAGAGGTATACGTTTCAAAATATAACTATTGATTTAGCAAACACGTTTCAAGTGAAATATAGGTGTTATATGATATGAATTAATGTTATAAGTGTTTTTTCTAGTTACTGAAGAGCAGATTTAAAAGATTTATCCAAACCGAATTACTTTTTACGTGGCCTTCTGCCCGATAATTAGACAGGTATTTTAAGTACGTATTTCACAACCAAACAAAAATATTCCAGGCACTCGACATTCTCTTCTACAATAACTGCAAAATTACATTTGAAAAATTATTGATACAATACGTAAAAAAAAAAAAAAAAACTTAACAGACTAACTTTAGTTCCTTTCGTAGCTTCAGAGGCTGGTGTTATTAAAGCTACAGTATAGCAAACACGCTCATCTAAATTGCACTACATAAATTTAAGGGAACATTTTTGTTCTTGAAAGCACTTAATAAATTTCCTCGTAGCTTTGGAAAACCCAGAGATGAAATAGTGCTATTGAAGAAACACAATAAGGTATTGTAAGCCTGGTGTACTGTATATGATACATTATTAGTAATCAGCCTTTAAAAACGTATTTTGAAGATCATTCTTTCTGGTTGATATAAAATCGACGGGGTGGGGGTGGGGCTAACAGGTGCTTAGAAGAAGTTAGAAGTACTTAGGGACATAAAACGTCGAGGAGTGACCGTAGCTAACTGGCTATGGCGGTAACTGGACACGCAGAATGACCAGGTTCCCGGCGCCGTTCCCATTGGTAGCATGTCAAGATAACCCGTCGTTCCTAAGAGCATATAAAACAAAAAATGAGCTCATCTACGTAAGCAAAGAAAATTGTGTCTTCATTTTAATTTTTCCACTTTAAAAGTAATACGGCATTTATTTTAGTTGTAACATAGCACGAAGAAAAGTGTTATTCCAGTGTTACAAAACATGTGCAAGAACTATAAGCTGCCAATTGATAAAGTTAGGCGAATGTAGAAAGTCATCGAGGAGTTGGGGTGTCTCTGACTTGGTTTGTGCAATGTCGATATGTCAGATTACGTTCACCAGCACCTACAAGCTTACCACTGGGAATATCTACCGAAATAACCAATAACAAACAGCAGTGGCTTGCGTCTCTAAACTCATCAGCTGATAGCGTAATGGATGGGATATTCATTAAAGAATTTTACTCACAGAAGATTTTTGTTTCTTACTGACAGCTGCACTGGAATGGCCCGTTACATCACGTAACGGCTTGTTTGTCAACAATAGCCTCTGTGTATCATCCGGGTTCTTCTTTAGTTAAAACTGCATTTATTCATATATTGATTTTACATTTACATTTATTTTTCTCAGACATTTCTTACAACTATTACTACTACTCATCATTGTTAAAATGAAACAGCACTGATTGCACTGGTATTGAAGTCACTTTTGGTCATATTCAACATATGAATACAACATTTTTTCAAAACAAACTAATAAGCAAAAGTTTAACGCTCAAATTACATCAAATTAGGAAAAAATAAAATAAAATAAAAATATATATTTAAAACTAAATTATTGTAAGTAGCTAATAATTTATTTAAACAGTTCTTCGCCACTATGTTAATTTCTGATTGATTAAGACACACTTTTACTGATCTCCACTAAAACAAGAAAGTACCCGTCCAAGGTCAATGTCATGGGCTAGTCCCTGAGGTACTTAAGCTGATATCTACAAGCAATTTTAATATGTAAAAATAGTACAGATTAGAGGATAGAATGCAGTAAATAAAAATATTGAAATATTAAACCATTGAAATAACAAAATAATATAAGGTTTTATTTATTATAACTCATCCAGACAACTATTGTAAGATATAATTTGTAAATTTAAAGATTACAATTTTGTATTAACTTAATTTATAGTAAATATTTTGATTTTGTATAAAAAGTAATAGTAAGGACACTATTTACAGCTAAAAATATAGCAGGGCAAATAATATGTGTATTTTTATTAGTAAACAAGAGTTACTAATACAATTTTTAGTTTTTAAGAATTTAAACTTTCGTTATTTTTATTGACTAATTTGTTTTTATTTACCTTCAATTTATTTTATGTTGTTTTCTCATTCTCCATTATGCTGGATTTTCACCTTTTCTATTGTCATTGTTACCTTAGTAAAATAAAAATGTCGCATGGATTTTAGTTAGCAAAGATCCCAATTGACTTGATTTCACCTTTTCTGTTGTTATCTTAACTTTATAACAATCAAGTAATTTTGTTTCAGTTTATTCTCATGCCTTTTCAAATAATATATTTGTTTCTTCCCGTGTTTAATATATTTCTGTAACTACTGTATTCGAAGGATGAACAGTGCTGTGATGCAATTTTCAGGGGATTTATCAGTAATGTATTTGGAATATTGTGAGACTTTATTTCGACGCCTCACCGGAAAAATTTGGTTACTACATTTAGTGTTTTCACGAATTAAATTTCGATTCAGTAGGTCATACTTTTTTAAATTTTAATTCTTTACTGTATTTTTGATTCAGGAGAACAATACCATTAGTTTTACAACTTGAATTTGTGAAGTCAATATTAAATATTTTTGGAATTAAGAAAAAAAAACATTATCACAGTACTACAAAATGAGTCAGTAATTATAACTCCCTTTAGCTTTATCATAGTAAACGTTTACAGTTGCAAAATACAGTACTATGATTTTGAAATCACATTATTTAACTAATTATTTTAAATATATGTGTTAATATTATAACTTATTTATGATAAAGTTATATATGTAGTAGAGCCGTTATGTGGATAGTTCTTACTTTACGAGTAATTTAAATCATCATAATTATAATTTAATAGTTGTTTATAATATTCTTACGTCATTTTAAATATCAAATGGGTCGTTGAGTACCTTTTTGTTCTGAGAATAGGGAAATGTTTTAGTTATTGAACGCAGACATAGTTATTTTTTGCTGAAGGAAAACAATATGCCTTAATAGTAGACCTACCTACCCCCATTATGAAGAGCATCGTTAGTACTCCGATTAATCATAAGGCTACATTAACCGGAAGGGGGGGTTGCCAGCACGGGGTCTGTCTACATAGTATGTGAATTAATAACAATATGAACTGATAGGGCAAGGCCTTGGTGATAAATGACCCCATCCAACGGGTTTGTGTGTGGAGAAATAACACGCACGTATGTGTGCCACTGCTATCGTGTCTGGTTCTGGAAGACATCTGCATTCCTGGCAAACCACTGATTGGTGATAAATGACCCCAACCAAAGGGTTTGTTTGTGGAGAAATAACACCCACGTATGTGTGACACTTCTGTCGTGTCTGGTTCTGGAAGACATCTGCACTCTGCAGTCCTAGCTAACCCACTGATGATGGGTGATAAATGACCCCATCCAAAGGGTTTGTTTGTGGAGAAATAACACCCACGTATGTGTGACACTGCTGTCGTGTCTGGTTCTGGAAGACATCTGCACTCTGCAGTCCTAGCTAACCCACTGATGATGGGTGATAAATGACCCCATCCAAAGGGTTTGTGTGTGGATAATAACACCCACGTATGTGTGCCACTGCTGTCGTGTCTGGTTCTGGAAGACATCTGCACTCTGCAGTCCTAGCTAACCCACTGATGATGGGTGATAAATGACCCCATCCAAAGGGTTTGTGTGTGGATAATAACACGCACGTATTTGTGCCACTGCCGTCGTGTCTGGTTCTGGAAGACATCTGCATTCCTGGCAAACCACTGATTGGTGATAAATGACCCCATCCAAAGGGTTTGTTTGTGGAAAAATAACACCCACGTATGTGTGCCACTGCTGTCGTGTCTGGTTCTGGAAGACATCTGCACTCTGCAGTCCTAGCTAACCCACTGATGATGGGTGATAAATGACCCCATCCAAAGGGTTTGTGTGTGGATAATAACACCCACGTATGTGTGACACTGCTGTCGTGTCTATTCATCATACATCTGCAGTCCTAGCTAACCACTGATGATATTAAACGTACAGCTTGCGTATTACTTGGTTTAAGCAATTCATTATGTTTTAAACAGAAAACGTAGAAATCATTTTACTTAATATTCCATACTGGTTCGTGCAATTTACATTAACACAAATATAAATAATATACAATATGAACGAAAGTATGTGTGTTTTTCCTTTATGCATACTAAACCACTTATTGGATGTTTACTGAAACTTTTGGAAGTTGTAGAGTTCACTCCCGGGAAGAGTTTTGGCATGTTTTAATTTACTTCCAACTCAAGGGCTCCACCCCAGTGGCCTTTAAAGTTTCTGATGTAATGGAGTTACTTTATTTGTTTGACACCATCAGCTGTTAGATAAAAACAAACAAAATGAATATTTCGAAATAGCCTAAGTGGTGCTTATTGAAATTTAACATTATAATAAATTAAAAAATTGATGTTTGTATGTTAATCCTGTAGCAAGGATACAGAAATCTATAAATGATTAAAACAGTGTAATCCAAATTCGTATATGCTGTAAAGCTATGTTCACAGACTAGCAATTGTTAATATGTTCCATAGAATGTTCTTACACATATTAGATGTATTTTTAAGACATACTGTACCGTATATTAAAAAAGTCTAGTTTTGAATTATGTTTGTATTGGTGGAATATGAAGTTTTGTGTTTTTTTTTCTTAAGACATTTTTATCATTCAAGGGCTTAGCTATTAAAAATGCATGGAACATTTCAACTCTTCCAACCCTAAATTTACGTAAGATAGTACACACAAATCCCATTGTCTGTCAAAAAGTTATTCCCAAAAGGTATTTCGCCTAATTGTTTACTTTTTAAATTTAATGGGGGAGGGGGTATTTTAGAGAACACTATCATTTTAGCGAATCATTTTGTCCATAAGAACTTTCTAAGTTGTTTTGAAATTTCAACATTTTTATTTTTGAATCCGCGACACAGGAGCGCCTCTTACCTGGCTAAGGGGTTGTCATAAATAATTTTCGCTAGGGGTGCGACTCAGGAGCGCCTCCGAAAAGGGGTGGGGAGGCGCTCCTGTGTCGCACCTAAAACTACCTGTCCTCGGCACTCTACCTGCTTCCTACCTGCTAACAAGCTCAGCTCGCGGGGCCCTCTAAATACCTACCAAGCTAATATCACAACGGCTACTATCATACTGACTTTGTTAAGTGCACTGCATATTTTGTAGGAGTAAGTGTAACATTGATTCTGTAGGGGTTATCCTAAAAGACCAATAAAAACTATTAATCAAGTTTCTTAATCATATTTCATTTTATTTGAATTAAACTTGCAATAGTGGTTAAACTATTGCAGACTTGTTTTAAAACAAGTTTATAATCGTACAGATAGAAAACATCTACCCTTGTTCATGCACACTATCTACCTTGGTCTTCGGAGGTGGGCCACATCATGTTTACCACATCAACTCCCGAGGACTAAAATAATGATGTATTTATAGTCATCTTTAAAAAAAAACTATAAACTTTATACTTTTTAGTTTTATGTAAAAGGAACACGTAGACACTCTTCATTTGATCATGACTTGCCCCTTTAACCCATGAGTATTAATTATAAAATATTAACCATAGTTTATACAAATTCGTAAAAGCCAAGCAGTGGGTTTTTAAAATTATATTAATTTTATTACTGGGCAAGTTGTTTCAAAGAAATTGAAGTTACAAAAAAAGGTCAATAACTACAAATAGGCTTGTAAATAACAAATATGATTATTGAACAAGAATCAAATTAAATAAACTTGTTTCCAAAATATAATAATATAACTGATATAACATAAGGTGTAACTGTTTTAAAAATTAAAAAAAAAGAGTTTTACATTTGAAAGAAGATAAATAAGTAAGTTATCACTTTTATCTAATTAAATCAAGAATTTATTGTGCAGGTGTAAAAATGTTCTGAGACTGAAAGACAATATAAGATATTTTATAATTTAATTTGATTTTGACGCTATGCATATATAATTATCACTCGCTAATAAACGTCCTTTGATAATTTACGCTATCTAAAGACTTCAAAGATTTTAAATATTTGATTGTCATCTACTTGTTAGTTGGTATGAAAGTATTGTATTGGATGTGTCTCAATGATAACTGATTCTATTTACATAAATTTTATAGAACAGTATATGTTAAAGGTATTATTTCGTTTTATTACAAAACTGAAAATATATACCGCAAACAGATGTTCTATCAACTTATTACTTTGTTTAAATGATTTGAATTATTTAATGGCTATTGTTCAAATGATTACATTATTGACGGTTCAACCTGCTTAGCCTTGATTTAATAGAAAGGACCACGAAAAATAGTTACTTAGGAATACGTCAAACGCCAACCAATCCACGATTTTACGTCTTATACAATAACGTTTTCTATTACTTAGAAGCGTGTCAATGAATCGGACTATATAATAGCTTATTTCAATGTAGCTTATATTTACAATTTCAATACCTGAAGGATTTTTTATTTCTAAAGTAATTTGAGGTGTAAAATTTGTTAACAAACCCTGATCTTATGTAAATACTGTAACATGTACGCTTATATTAATAAATATATGTCTATTGCTCTCAAGTTCAACACACTCTCACCATAGATATCAAGACCCCTTAGTTTTTGAACCCTTGTCAAAACCCTTGTCACATTGGACCCGCGAGGGTACGACAGTGGAGCGCCTCAAGGTCAGGCGCTCCACTGTCGCAGTTGTGCTATTTCTTGGCTGACAGTTTTATTAGTTTTTGCCAGGCGCTCCACTGTCGCTCTCCCTTTATTTTTATACGTATATATATTTTGTAATGCAAGTGAAGTCAATAAAGCCGGCCACAAACACACCATCATGTCGTATATCCCGCACAGCCATGATTCACTCACTCACATTGTGGACTAAATTATCGATGTTGCTAAATATTTGCCAAAACACCCCTCGTGAATCGTACGGTACATCAAACGGACCGCTCCATCATAGAAGCCCACCTCTGGAACGAGTTTCCGCTATTATTGTAATTAATTGTAATCACGCCATCACTATCATTACATAGATTATTTATTGACTTCGCAGTTTTAGTGAAACCCACCCCCACCATTCCCTGTTGCAGGAATTGGATTAATATTGCTAGTTAGATTGATATTGTTAGTTGTCCAATCCATCCCGCTTTGTAAAATATCGTCAAACAAAGGGGTTGTTAATTGCAAATCAATAAAAAAGTCATTTTAAACCTATTGATTAGGGCTTATTGGCATGTCTACGTACTCGAACGTTTAAGATCTCATCCAGTTAATGTAAAAAAAAATATTATTGAGACAAAAAGATGCAGTCTAAGTACAGTACAACTATCTCGCCTGATTGCCGTCCTCTGTTGGACCTCTGTTGCGCTTTCCATCCCAGTAACTAATAATAATATTTATTTATTCGTTTCAATTTACAATGTTATAATTTATTACAGTCAGCATAAACAATAACATTTATTGTAGTGCCATAGAATACAGTTACCTATTACATACACTACAAAGTTATAATATAATAAACACTATAACTAAAACAAAAATACACATAAAATCATATAACAACAGAACACCTGTCAAGCTGATCATAGTTACTATTTAATTAAATTTTGCATTTTTGAAACAAATAAATGTAGCTCCTCTCATGAATAGAGACTTCGTTTTACATAAATTTATTGGCAGTCTATTTAGAAAAATAAAATAATGTTCTAGGCACTAAAATATAATATCATATTTATAGTAATAGCATTTATAGAAAAATAATTTAACAGAATGTACTGATAAAAAACCCTATAATTAGCAATAATACAATTAAGACATTTAATTAATTCAATAAACTTAAAACTATTTCTCTTTGCTCCCAAAATATGGTCTTAAAAATAAAAACTTAAGCATACTGATACAGTGGAAATAATACATACACTTTTATGTAAGTAAACAAAGCTAAATAATTAATTATATACTGGCAATACATAAAATTATTGTCGTACATACACACACATACACATCTATAGCCCCCCCCTAATCAATCAACTTCATCGATCATTACTTGCGTACGTTAAAATCAACATCGGTTAGCGTTCGAATTGTTCGTTATAGATTTACTACAAATTGTACATTTGTTAACATGGTGATAATTACGTCATGCCAACATTAAGTTTACCGATTGTTTATTCTGATAAGAAATGTTGCTACGGAAGTATAAGGGATCATTCCTGGAAGAAAAACGCTTGGATAAACTAACTGATAACTGGGATAAAACCAATATAAATCAGTCAAGACCAATAGAGCTAAGAAATTGAACTAAATGGTTAAGTGGAAGTGAAAAACACAATTAGCTTGGATATTTAGGTGGAGGGGGGGGGGTTGCCGTGGACCCTCCGCACCCTCCAGACGTGATATTAATATTAATGGCCGAGCTTGGAACTGTATCACTGCCACTAAATCTAGAGTAGGTATGCAATAAGATATTTAATATATCGTAAACAAAAGAAAGAAATACAATACATTAAAATAAAGATGGTAAAACACATTTTAAATCTGAAATATTATAAATTTATTTCTTTTAGAACTCTTTAACTACTTAAAAACACTGAAAAATATATAATATGACGATCAATAAACCTAGTGACTGATCGCATCAATAGTATTATTTAATAAATAATACTATTAAACAAATTAATATTGAAGTTTCTCACATTATTTGATTTGTATAATCTCAAGTTTTAAAATAATTTAAGACAAAGAAGGGGTTTTGTTAATTTTCACTTTTTGATTTACACGTTCATTATTTTAATAAAAGAAAAGAAAGAAACAGACTTTGCACCCAATTGTGCGCTGAATGTGTGTCGAGTAGTTAGTTCTTCAGTCCACCGTGCGGATGACAGGGCTGGTTCAGCCCTTCCCTTTTCTCCTCAAGGATAATCATAGTACATAGTTATGAGTACAGATCCATAAAGATGTAAAATGTTATTTGTAATTCAATTGTGGGCCTTAGCTGTGGCCTTAAGAATGCGACCTCTGTTTCTTTTTCTCTGTATTTAATATATATATATATATTATTGATATCCAAGTAGTTCGAGTCTTTAATTATTATTCTAATTAATTGTTTTTACCAGATGATATAATATATATGATATATATATATATATATATATATATATATATATATATATATATATATCACGTTCCTGAGAAAGCACTAAATTATATTCTTGAGAGTAAACAAAGCCTACCAGCCAACATTGTAACAATGTAGAATGAACATTTTGTACGTGGTAACAAAGCTAACACATCTATACTTATAACAAACAGCTGTATTGTAACTTTGGCTCTACCTCACTATTTAAAAATATAACATATAGGATATTACCATCGTTTTGAGAGCATCATTTTTTATCACAATGATAGTTGATGATAGTGATCAGTTAAATTGTTTCTAGCTTCACAAATAGTATATTTCATAAAAATAGTGGAAAATACTTTACTTTAGTTTTTAACCACACTTTTAACTACACTTTAGTTATTTAATATCCATAAGGCTAATTCTTTGTTTAAATAAAAAGGGTCATTTAAATTTTAACTTACTATCACAATTAGGAACATTTAAAAACTGACAACATTTTGTACAGCTAGGCCTAATATTTAAAGTGACAATTTACACTAATAGTGCAGTTTTGGTCGTTAGAAATATATAATCCTTTATTAGGAATTTTTTGGAGACATTAAAAATATTCTTCTTGGTTTGATGAGTACTTTCCATCAATCGCTTTAATACAAAATATCGTTAATATCGAAAGATTCCTTGGCCTCTCCTTCATATTTACGAACAGATGTCTAATGTTTAAAGTGGAAAGTTGTGTTTTGTTTACTTACTGTGAACAATTTTCGACTGTAAACATTAGAAATATGTTTGTAAATATGAAGTTTTGCAGGTGATAAACTCATAAATTAAGCAACTTATCTCAAAGTAGTGTAGTGAAAACAATATATGTTCTGCAATGTTAAACATGAGATATTGTACCTGCTTACCTTATTATGACAGTTTGAAAAACAAAACAAATGAACATCACAAATTGATTACATTATAAATAGAACATGAAAATATCATGTTGACATTTGTTGGAAAAGCACGTAATTATATTCAGACCAGAGGGACTCAAGAAGGAAGAGATCGTAGTTTACAGAAAACACCATAAATATTTTATACTTTGTTCTTATATTGTAATCTCCTTGTAATGTTCATCTGTTTTTATTTCTTCCATTACGTATTATGCTAATTAAGAAACTACAGCTAGAAATAATAGTGAAACCAATCAACAATTTTTAAAAGTGAAATGAACACAATTGGTAAAAAGGTGTGCTTACATAATGTTCTATTCGTACTAGGCCTACTTTAGGTATTAAGGCTGGATATATCCGTCAGCTACAGTTAGTCGTGTTGCCTTTCTTGCCACCTTCCTTTGACAGCTGAGCCGAGACTTTAAAGGTAACGTCTGATACGAAGTAATTAAAGAATGAAACTTTTCCAATAAAAGCTTAAATGTTCCCCTACAAAGTCAATTTTCTTCACTTTTTCATTCGTTAATAAGTCGCTTCCTTATAACATTTTATAACGTTTACTTGTCATTTTTACTTTGCCACGTCGTTTTTCTAATTTTATTGTTTGTTATGACTAGAAAAAGTATAATGTTGAACAAGTGCGCTAAACATACATGTGTAGAGGAAATCTTTTAATAAAGTGAATACAGTCTAAAGCGTGCAAGTTATGATATGTTTTCAAGTCTAAATAATCTAGATAAAATGTTGCTGCGAATAATATTTTTTTGTTAAATAAATTTGCATTAATGTCAAAAAAAGGTAATATAAAATTACGATATTAGGTTTCATACTCAAATCTGCACTTTACATCACACATTTGTTTTACCACAAATTTCTGTGCAGTGGCAGTATTACATATTTTAAATGATCTCAACATTTATAACTTTAAAAAAAATATAAAAAACATTACTATAAATTAAGATAGTTTCTAATAAAAAAACTTATAATAGCATAAAATATGTTAAAATAAGATAACCATTCTAATTATTAAACTATTTACGCTGCAAGATATATTTTAGCGGTAAAAAATATTATAAAAGTCAAAAACCAATAAAAAATATTTAAGTATAATCTAGCCTTATGTTATAACATTCCTTATACATTTTTCATCAATAGAATTGTATGATTTGTTCATGCATGTAGACATAAAAAAACAAGGGGGGATTCTTTGATGTCTAATTATGTATTGTAAAAATAAATTTAATACTTATTAATTCAGATAAATACAGTTGAACCAATTAATTATTTGCATAATGGTTGTCACTAATAAGTAATATGGTGGAGGTATGTTTCCATCCAGGAGTTCTGTGTTTCCAGGTATGAATATTATCAATTATTAATATATATTTACTAATTGTGGATGTTTTAAAAGAATTCTTCTACTGTAAATAAAAGTAAATAACAGTTAAAAAAGTAAAATTAAAAACAGTTAGTTTTTGATATATTAAAATTACTTATCAAATCTGAATAAACTATTTATTTTCTACAGAAAATTTTAAACGGTATTGCCACTATTTCTACGTACTTTCACAATCCTCCCTAACAGACCATCCTGTGACTCAGATTTCCTTCGAGTGGCTCTCGTAATAAATCCACATTTTTATCGCTCAATCGATGTCGTCTTCAGTTTTACTGTCGTCTGACGTGGTTTACGAGGTGGCGGGCACACATGGGCAGTAAGTAGCCAGGACATATGGCCAGTAAAACTGCAACTATCAGCTGTAGATGACAGTTTAATGGCATCAGCTGTTGGTCGCATCAGCTGGGCTGACAGACTGTCATCGGCGTGAACGATATCAGGCTCGACACCGCCTACCAGTTTACTTTATAACACTATTGTTGTTGCTGACAGTACTTCTCTATTCAAGACATCTGCATGACTTACATGAAGTACATCGATTGTCTAAAATAAGGACAAAAATAAAGAAAACAAAATAAATCATTATTAAAGGAGGTACGCCTTTTATCTTCACTATCACTAGAATATAATTAAATTATGCTCCATCATCAGAGCGTTGAACTGTGAACGGAGTAACATAAGGTTCATTCTGTCTCTGAGCAAGCCACCGACAGTCATATGTCATAAAGTAAACGAAGTGCCACCGCCGTCAAGTAGGAGTGGCTCCATAATCAGAGCGTTGATCTGTGAACGGAGTAACATAAGGTTCATTCTGTCTCTGAGCAAGCCACCGACAGTCATATGTCATAAAGTAAACGAAGTGCCACCGTCGTCAAGTAGGAGTGGCTCCATCAGAGCGTTGAACTGTGAACGGAGTAACATAAGGTTCATTCTGTCTCTGAGCAAGCCACCGACAGTCATATGTCATAAAGTAAACGAAGTGCCACCGTCGTAAAGTAGGAGTGGCTCCATCAGAGCGTTGAACTGTGAACGGAGTAACATAAGGTTCATTCTGTCTCTAAGTAAGCCACTGACAGTCGTATGTCATAAAGTAGACGAAGTGCCACCGTCGTAAAGTAGGAGTGGCTCCATAATCAGAGCGTTGATCTGTGAACGGGGTAACATAAGGATCATTCTGTCTCTGAGTAAGCCACCGACAGTCGTATGTCATAAAGTAGACGAAGTGCACCGTCGTAAAGTAGGAGTGGCTCCATCATCAGAGCGTTGAACTGTGAACGGGGTAACATAAGGTTCATTCTGTCTCTGAGCAAGCCACCGACAGTCATATGTCATAAAGTAGACGAAGTGCACCGTCGTAAAGTAGGAGTGGCTCCATCATCAGAGCGTTGAACTGTGAACGGGGTAACATAAGGTTCATTATGTCTCTGAGCAAGCCACCCATATGTCATAAAATAAACGAAGTGCTACCGTCGTAAAGTAGGAGTGGCTCCATCAGAGCGTTGAACTGTGAACGGGGTAACATAAGGTTTATTCTGTGTCTGAGCAAGCCATCAACAGTCGTATGTCATAAAGTAGACGAAGTGCCACCGTCCTAAAGTAGGAGTGGCTCCATCATCATAGCGTTGAACTGTGAACGAGGTAACATAAGGTTCATTCTGTATCTGAGTAAGCCACTGACAGTCGTATGTCATAAAGTAGACGAAGTGCCACCGTCGTAAAGTAGGAGTGGCTCCATAATCAGAGCGTTGATCTGTGAACGGGGTAACATAAGGTTCATTCTGTCTCTGAGTAAGCCACCGACAGTCGTATGTCATAAAGTAGACGAAGTGCACCGTCGTAAAGTAGGAGTGGCTCCATCATCAGAGCTTTGAACTGTGAACGGGATAACATAACGTTCATTCTGTGTCTGAGCAAGCTACCGACATTCATATGTCATAAAGTAGACGAAGTGTCCAGTCATAAAGTAGGAGTGGCTCCACCATCAGAGCGTTGTGATACAGATTAGTATTTTCTCAACTGTTCCAGATAAAGCATTGAAACTCAGCAAACAAAAACAAGATATTAAATTGTACATTTTACAATGCTTAATTAATGGCAATCCAATACATACTTCGATTGGCTGTCATTTCAAAGTTTGTGGTCCATTTGAGATTAAATTTGTGGCATTGTGTTTTGTTAATAATGAATTACCTTGAATTTTACATGCTAAATTGCGTATGATTGTATTACAAAATGTATTGTACTCCACGCGGGTCATCCCCAGGAAGGCATAGAAATTATACAGTTGCGCCAAAATGTACAATTTTTTTATCTTTTTTTTGCTGGATTTTAATGCTTTATCTGGAACGTATTAAGCTGTATCAGGTCTTATTTTCCACTCCGTATACATGGCTGCAATAAATTGTGTCTAAAATGTTTATTTAAATTACCTTGAAACTAGGTTGTTGAAGTTAAAAACTCAAAATTCCCGCCACGGACGTGTTTTCGCTCGGCGTGTTTAAGTATTATCATTCTTGTCAGGATTGGAAGGGATTGGAAGAAACCCTTTTCCTAGGAGAAGTGGGTATGTTTTGCTCTCAGGAATAATAATTGTAAACCAAAACCAAAAAAATAATTGTAAAACAAAATCTTAAACTTATTGGGTTCTGATTTTTGGTTTATTTTAAAAAAATAACTAGGCTTATTTTGTTTTACTTTTGTTTGGGGAATAAATTGAAATGTATTGAAATTTGATTATCATTTATCAGATATTTAACTGCAAAACATTAGAGTACTTTTGTAACGTAAATACACATTTTGAGGTTATTTCCAGTCGTATATCGAATATGATCTATCCATTAAATGTTACTATTTCTTAATTGCGTTATAATTTGGATCGTTAAAACAACTTAGATCATTATCGACAATTAGTTTAAATGCTTGAAAACATCCAGGCCGTAGAATACAACGTGTGAGAGCTGTAGCCGAGGTTATATTAAATTCTCATTATTTTGTTTCCACTTTTCTTAGTTGTATTGTTGTTTAAGTCATCGTGAATAAGTAGGGATGATTATGGATTCTTTATAATAATGCAATTCTGAAGTCTTACAGTTTCGATCAAACTTAGGTGTCCATTTTCCAAAATGTTTAATGTGTTTTCCAAAGCCATAATCCATCAGTCAATCACTCGCCGCCATTTTAGATTCAACCTTTCCTCCCCTCTGTCAGTTAAGGTAATCCTACCCGCAGCTTTACCCTCTTGTCTTAGACTACTCTTCTGATTCCCCCATTTTAGATTCAACCTTTCCTCCTCTCTGTCAGTTAAGGTAATCCTACCCGCAGCTTTACCCTCTTGTCTTAGACTACTCTTCTGATTCAACCTTTCCTCCCCTCTGTCAGTTAAGGTAATCCTACCCGCAGCTTTACCCTCTTGTCTTAGACTACTCTTCTGATTCAACCTTTCCTCCCCTCTGTCAGTTAAGGTAATCCTACCCGCAGCTTTACCCTCTTGTCTTAGACTACTCTTCTGATTCAACCTTTCCTCCCCTCTGTCAGTTAAGGTAATCCTACCCGCAGCTTTACCCTCTTGTCTTAGACTACTCTTCTGATTCAACCTTTCCTCCCCTCTGTCAGTTAAGGTAATCCTACCCGCAGCTTTACCCTCTTGTCTTAGACTACTCTTCTGATTCCTCCATTTTAGATTCAACCTTTCCTTCCCTCTGTCAGTTAAGGTAATCCTACCCGCAGCTTTACCCTCTTGTCTTAGACTACTCTTCTGATTCCCCCATTTTGTTTTTATCCCATTTAAGAAGCTGGGAAATTTTTGTCATCCATTGATATATTCCAAGCTCAAAAATTAGGCGGTAACTAGCCTGCTTACGTCGTGTTGTTAAAGGACTCCCTAAAGCTTTTAAAGTATCCGTTTTACAAAAGATCATCATCACAAATTGTATAAATTGAAATGAACAATTGCAGGACATTTATATATTTCGTAATATTTTCTTCTAAAACGTATTTTGTAGACTATAAAATAATATATAAGAAAATTAATGTGAAAATACTTACAAAGAGAAATACTGACTAAGTCATTGCATCTATTTTATTGCCTTACATAAGAGGCTAATGCGCTCAAATAAAAAAAAAAAAATAATATCATATTATATCTCTTTTTTGAAAACGTCTCAATTTATCTTTCTATACATTTGGAACAATATTATTGCGGTGGTTAAGTTGTTATTTTCCGTGTCGCCTTTTAACAACCACTGGTCTACTTTCTGTCTAACTTCTGACTAATGATATCCATTGTTAAATAACCGAAGTCCCAACAAACCAAACAATTAACGCAGTTACAAATACAATTACGCCATGGCTACGTCCTGTCTGATGTGTTCGTGAAACAAAGATATATAGTCATCCCCATTAGCGGTTTACGTTCTCACCAGCACATTAAAGTTGGGACATGGCTAAAATATTATAAGTTAAATGTTTGTCTGCCCCGGAGATAGAGTCCTACATTGGATTCGAATCGTTGGTACATTGTTACACCTTTCATTTAATGCTTTCATATCCTAAAGACCGAGATAGAATAGAAAGACTTCGTTATTGTGGTTAAATTAGGGCAATAAATTGTAATTTCTTACAGTTAACCTCTTAATTGTATAACGGTTTTACTAGATTTTTATGTACAGGATTTGTAAAAGCTATATATTGAACAATATGGTTGACAATGAACGTGGAAGCTTTTCACAACATAGGTAACATAATTTTTTATTTTTATTTGAATTTTTAAAAATTACGTTTTGAATGAACTGTATACCTAAGGTAGTGTTTTTATATTTATTAAGATCTACGTAAGATAAATTGTAAAAATAAAAATGTTTACATAAAGCTCTATTATAATTATATTGATATTATAGTTTTCATTTCATTAAAAATATATTATTGAGGAAAAATATAATACACTGCTTGCTAAGTATAGAGAAAATTTATAGCATTTATATCTAAATATAAATAAAAAGGAGGGGACAAAGAAGGGGCATATTTACAGAGAAAAGCTGTTGATAAATACTGAGGCAGTACGATTCTATTGCAGTAGAGAATCCTCAACAGGTAATTTGACAGTCGTCAACACTGCTGATGACTCTTGTCATGTAGTCGTCAGCAATCAGCAGCATCAGCCTAACGTCTGACGCCGTCTCCTTGCTTTATAACGCAGTCAATTTAACCCCTTAATTAAATTTAATATGGCTTACTATAATTACTGGTGTTATAATAATTAAATTTAATATGGCTTACTATAATTACTGGTGTTATAATAATTCAAGCAAGCTAAAGGTTGCTGTTAATTACTAATGCTTGTTAAATGGCCATTGCGATTAGGTGGAAAATACTGTAGATAGTTTAATTGTTAGTTATGAAAGGAGGAATCATTGAGTTTTGTTGAAAAACTCCTTATGCGAACAAGTTAACCGGTTAGGCCTACATGCCATGTTTGGTAAACCATTAGAAGACGTAATTTCATAAGAATTCCTCGTGTAAATATGTCGTGTACTGTCTTTAAATGTTTCGCTTTGTTTCATTCATACTTGCTTAATGAAATACTTTACAGGTTAGTATCGTTAAAACCTGTATATAAATATATTGATAATGACGCAATTAGTGATTATGTTATTGATGTAATTGACTATATTGTTAACCAAATAGTCGGCGAACTAAATAGTTTTGTTTTAAATTATTTGATTGTTTTATATTCAGACTAAAAATAGTGAAGCCAAAAAGTTGTATTCAAACAAATGTTTCTGAATACCATTGAAAAAAATAACTGTCTTTAATTCAGGAAATTTATTTTCACGGTAAGCAAGTTAATTATTTGTTTAAAAACTTAAAGTTCAATCTAAATATACAGTATTTTTAATCATTTAAAAACATTTTACCAGATAGGTACATTTTTTGATTTGGAAAAATTCAAATTTCAATTTATTAAAAATTAAAGAAATAGTAAAATTGATTGAGTTAAATCAATTACAAAAAAATTACAGTTACGTACTTACTAAAATATAGTATATCATTTTAGCTTTAGTATATTGTCTAATTGTAATCACCGGGAGAACCCCTCGTACACGCGTGCGTCGTGGCTCAGTTATTACGACGCTGTTCCGTCTGTGCTACAGTGAACTGAGTACACACGTGCGTCGTGGCTCAGCTGTTACGACGTTGTTACGTCTGTGCTACAGCGAACCGAGTACACACGTGCGTCGTGGCTCAGCTGTTACGACGTTGTTACGTCTGTGCTACAGCGAACCGATTACACTCGTGCGTCGTGGCTCAGTTGTTACGACGTTGTTACGTCTGTGCTACAGTGAACTGAGTACACACGTGCGTCGTGGCTCAGCTGTTACGACGTTGTTCCGTCTGTGCTACAGTGAACTGAGTACACGCGTGCGTCGTGGCTCAGTTATTACGACGCTGTTCCGTCTGTGCTACAGTGAACCGAGTACACACGTGCGTCGTGGCTCAGCTGTTACGACGTTGTTACGTCTGTGCTACAGCGAACCGAGTACACACGTGCGTCTTGGCTCAGCTGTTACGACGTTGTTACGTCTGTGCTACAGCGAACCGAGTACACACGTGCGTCGTGGCTCAGTTATTACGACGCTGTTCCGTCTGTGCTACAGTGAACTGAGTACACACGTGCGTCGTGGCTCAGCTGTTACGACTTTGTTACGTCTGTGCTACAGCGAACCGAGTACACACGTGCGTCGTGGCTCAGCTGTTACGACGTTGTTACGTCTGTGCTACAGCGAACCGAGTACACACGTGCGTCGTGGCTCAGTTATTACGACGCTGTTCCGTCTGTGCTACAGTGAACTGAGTACACACGTGCGTCGTGGCTCAGTTATTACGACGCTGTTCCGTCTGTGCTACAGCGAACCGAGTACACGCGTGCGTCGTGGCTCAGTTATTACGACGTTGTTACGTCTGTGCTACAGCGAACCGAGTACACACGTGCGTCGTGGCTCAGCTGTTACAACGTTGTTACGTCTGTGCTACAGCGAACCGAGTACACACGTGCGTCGTGGCTCAGTTATACGACGCTGTTCCGTCTGTGCTACAGTGAACTGAGTACACACGTGCGTCGTGGCTCAGCTGTTACAACGTTGTTACGTCTGTGCTACAGCGAACCGATTACACTCGTGCGTCGTGGCTCAGTTATTACGACGCTGTTCCGTCTGTGCTACTGTGAACTGAGTACACACGTGCGTCGTGGCTCAGTTGTTACGACGTTGTTACGTTGTGATACAGCGTACCTAATACACGCGTGCTTCGTGGCTCAGTTGTTACGACATTGTTACGTCTTTGCTACAGCGAACCTAATACACGCGTGCGTCGTGGCTCGACTGTTACGACGTTGTTACGTCTGAGCTACAGCGAACCGAATACACACGTGCGTCGTGGCTCAGCTGTTACGACGTTGTTACGTCTGTGCTACAGCGAACCGAGTACACCAAGTTGAATAACGAGTATACTTGTTTATAGTCCAATTAATAATAAAACTACTAAACGTCCTCAGACCTTTTACTAACTTTGTATATTTAATTCCGTAAGCGAGTCGGTCCATTTCTATAAACAGTCAAAAACTGCAAATTCTATCAAAAGTCTTCTATCGGAAGTGGTTATCATCCACAATCATCATCCATTCCCAAACAATATAAGTATTCCCTTGCCCTGTATCTATTCACACAACAAACACAAAGGGAAATAATTTGTTATTGTTCCCCCAGTGATATTGCAAAATATATTTATACCCAAGTGTTTGATAAGACATTTATTAGCCTATACGTAATAGATTTGATTTTTGTTTAACTCTCCATAGTAAATAATAATAATAAAAAGAACAATAATACATCCATCTACGTATTTTTTTATAACTTGTTGTAAAAATTATCTTACAAAATTTTTATTTATATTTTGATTGCTTAGTTTTAATCACTTCATTTTATGTACTGTACTTCAAAATTAAGTTCTTCGACAAGTAGATCAAAAACACGCTTTGTATTGTATTGCTGTTGTATTTTTATTTCTACAAAGCCATGCCACTGAGTATTTAGATTAACTCCGTTTAGTAATTAGATATTTATTTGTAAACTATGTGGCAATGAGAAGATATTACATTAGTCCTGGTTCAGAGTGTCGGCCGGACTGGGCGTCAACAGGATGTCCCGTCTCGGCGCCAGGTCAGGAAGTTCCGCCATCAAGTCAAACTTAACCCGTTAAAATAAAACTTGTTTCATATTAAAATAAAGCCAACTTTATAAAATTGACAGTTCTCCAAGCTGTTGGGAGGTCATCCAAGTGGATGCAACAATTAGCTAAGAACCATTTATTAAATAGAAGCAACTTGACGGAAGACGCCGATAAATGAATAAAAAAGGACTTATTACGTACAAATAATTGTTTAGAAAATATGAAATGAATCGAATTTTTTCCAGTAGTTATACGTGTCATTAACTAGAAGAAGTAACAATAAAAATTATGAACAATAACAACATTAAATTAACAGTAGTCAATAACAAAGAAAAAACACATTTAACAGAAAAGTTATTAAGGGTTACATAAAGTTTTTGAACTGTTAATGATGACACATTTTTGTTACTCAATTTAACACAATAATTTGGTAATTACGTACTATAATAATCACTTCAATAATCTAAAGAGCTATAAAAATAAATTAACAATTCTTTTTACTATATTGTATAATGTAACTAAGTACTGTAATACCTTTGTTTAAACTAAGTAATGGCTTAAAGTTTAGAATAAGTAATATCCTAGCAACAAAATTGTTTAGTAAAACAAATACATGTCGACATTTTACTATAGGCCTACTTTACAAACACAATATTTTAGAAAAATAATCTTTCAAAATAAAGAAATTAAATTAGCTTTTTTTAATTTTGTTAGTCATCTAATACTTGAAGGAATCTTTTTTGTTTCACCAGCCTTTCAGTATAAACAAATTTTTATAGACTAAAACAATAAAATATTATCATAACTGATTAAATATTTTCAGGATGTAATCAGGAGCCCTCCGTCACGCCATTCAACCCACCTCTCCACCTCACTTCCGCATTGTAAAGAGCTTAAACTACTGGCTCATTTTTCTTTTATGTCCCTTTTATGATTTTCGGAGAATTGCTCCTCAAAATGATGAAAGCTGTAAATTTTCGTATTATACGATTAAACCGTGGCTATTACAGATACCTCAAGTACAATATAGAACCGAGAAAATATTTAATTACAACATTAAAAGAGATATAGCATTATTTTCTTAATAAATGCTTGAATATTCAGTATGAAGGTAAATAAGTTAGTTGGGAAATGAAAATGATGATAAAATAAAGAAATGATCAAACAGGATTTTAAAATTCAAATGAGTGTTTCGTATGAAAAACTTGTTGATGTTGTTCATTTGTACAATTTATGTCTTGGGCTTCCTGTACGCGGTTACCTTGAGCATTTACGAGGGCCGAGTCATGAAGTAATTTCTCCCCAAAAATGCTCTGTGAAAGTATTAATTATACAAATAACATTCTACATAAACATAAGTTTATTTGAATAAAAAAAATTTCACTATGACTTTTGAAGACATTTATTTTGAGTTTTAAATATGGTACATGCTTGACATTTAAATGTAATTTGTTTCGTTATACTTTGGGATGAAAGAAAACGAAGCGAATTGATGTGAATAAACGAAACAGGCCAATGGAGAAGAATGAAGCAATACATGTATGAAGAATATATATTTGTAAAACTTGACTCACACGTTTCCATGGATCTGCAGGCCTGTGAGGTACCGACCGTTAGCTCAGTTGGGGATTGGAGCCTTGGGTCTTGCCCTCCACAGTCCGAAGCCATAGAGCCACTACGCTAACTATACATATGCTAAATTATATGTGCAAAGCTTTTCATGTTGGTCTCTTCAATTTTCTGCTGTACATATAGTGAGGCCTCCCACAATCATATTATAGACCGCACTGGTGCGATTGAGATGCACTAAGTGGAGGAAGTGAGACAGAGAAGTAATCTTGCCACACTGTGTTATTCCATTAAAAAATTGTCGTGGCAATCAGATGACGGGAGGCCACGAGCTGGCAGCGCATTAGAGCATGTTCCGCCCATTACGTCATTAGCAGCAGTGACCATCCGTTGGTTTGATTAACACCAACGAATAAAGCTCAGAACAAATAAATAAAATCATTAATTAGTATTCACATTTGTTTGTGGTAGCTGCCATAGCTGGGAGATCACAAATTTGTGACGGTTCAACTACCAGGTTTGTTCCTCGTTCACAACTACCCAGGGGATACGTACAGCTTTAAAGGTTTGCTGTGGACGCGAACAATATCATCCACCACTATTGAATGGACATTGATGAATCGGTTCTGCACTGGAATGGTCAGATGTAACCACTGGAAATGCAAATGGGAATTGACAGTAGATCAATCATGTGATTGTGGGGAGAATCCAAACAATGGATCACATAGTTTCAGAGTGCCCCTTGCCCTGTTTTACGGAGGGATTAGCTAGCATAAACAGAATCAGTGAGGCAGTTCTTAAATGGCATTTTGATGGATTGGATTTAGCTTTGTGACAGGAGATCACTTTTACATTTTAATTTGTATTAATATCTAGTGACTTTTGGTGTTTTCCAAGTTTATAACACAGTTTTTATATAATTTTAAATAAAAAAAAAAGTAGCTGACAAAAAACCAAAAATATACGCTTTTTATTTATATATATATATATATATATATATATATATATATATATATATATAAACGTATTAAAATAACAATTTATAATAGCAATAAATAAATGAGTAATAATGTAAACACTTAATAACAACTAAGCAAACTTGTATAATTCATTAGTTGTGTTTTTTTCACTAAACACTGTTGTGGAAGTTAAACACTTAAGGGCGGAAATTAGTCACGCCCGTGAAGTAATGCAGCTCAGTGGTGGAACGAATCCCCTCTGCTGCTGGATCCCCTAAGTGCACTAAATATAACACGCAGATCACTTAATGGCCGGTCTGTTATTATTAAAGGTCTTAAGCCCCAATTATAGCCAATTTTGTATCGACACAATCAACATTACAAGCATCAGCATTAATAAAGTCACTTGGCTCAGTAATAATAGTGATAACAAACCTCTGAAGACTTAATATTTGTACTCTTTCTTAAGTTTTTCTTTTTTATTGTCATGTAGTGACAATTATACTTTATTGCTTGATTGTATTAAATAAGCACGCAGCATGTCTGGTGAGTCTGTGGTAAGTTTGGTCTGGAGTATTAACTGTGATACGTGGGAACGGAACTGTCCGTCCCAAGTATGAAGCAGCTTGATTTTTTTGAAATAACTTAAATAAACAGTATGTTAGAAACGTTCCCTCTTTTCTTATTGAGAAAATGTATTATTGTTTATTAGATGAAGAGCGTGATTGCAGGTTCGAGAGCGCCCACTCGCGTGTGCATCTCACGTACTGAGTGAGCCGGCCTCAGTCTGTAGGGGAGGGTTGAGTACGGCTGATCTCACATAATGTCGAAGGGTTGGGGTTATTATGCATAAAGTTATTCAATCGAATGAATGGCTTTCAGTGAAGGCTGCGTGAATGAGATTGGTGGGTGCCGTGCTTTGTCTGCAAGGTTTTAAAACTTAGGATATATTTCTATTTAATGTTTGCAATTGTGATATTATTCATTTATTTAACTTTACTCATTTTTCTACTTGTTTTGACTCAAAAATTCTCTTCTAAATAAGACCATTGAAACCTATATTTTTCCAGCTTTATGATTTGAAATTGCTGATTTATTCAACTGAAGTTTCCTAAAAGTGAGAACAGTATAGAAAGATGAAACGTATTTTTTATATGGTAAAGAGTTCAACAAGTTCGCATATTTCATATTAAATTTTTCGTCAGTTAACTAATGTTTTTTCAGAGTGGCCAGCACACTATCTGTTACATAAATACGGTACCTAGTTCCAAATGCCTACCACCGTGTTTTGTATTCACACACAAGCGACTCTTATGAATTTATAGTACTTGGTCTGATCATCCATCCTGCATGCCACACTGGGCAGTCCACCGACTACAGTCAACCATCCACCTTCCTCTAAACACACGTTATCTCTATTTATGTATTTAGGGAAATCAGTTATTGTATGTATTAGGGGTTTATATATAGGCTATCATTGAGGTTGTTATCTAAATAAAGTAAGCGTATTAGTTTTTCTATGAAGACTTGAAAAATGGGAGGAGATAAATTAAGAAACATAAATAAACTGTCATTTAATTGTGAAATGGCGCAAACGTAGACGTGAGTTGTAATAAAAGGACTAAACTATCGCTAAGTAATGTTAGTTTTTAAATTGAATTAAATTATTTAGAACTACAAGTAATAAAGGGCACGTCTCTTCCACGCATTATCGATCAAGTTGTATAACACGTTCTTCTCTACAAGCCATATCGTTAAATATTAAAAAGTAAATGCAACGCACAGCATAAGAAAAACGAGAAGAGGCTAAAGCAGCTTAAAGGCGTCTCAATAGAGGGGTGTCTCTGAATAGAGGGAGGTATTGGGGATGGAGGAAAGTGAAATTCATTGTCGAGGTTCGCTTACAATCCTGCAGAATAATTTGTCAGGATGTTTACTTCCATTATTTTGAAAAGTACGAGAAAAGCCATATTTATTGTTGTGCAAAAATAACGTGCAAATAACGGGATTCAGTAAATAAATAAAAAAAAAAGTGTTATATGATTTTTAAACACTAGTTTGATACTTATGGCTCTCACTTTCACCTCGGGTTACATAAGGGTTTTAATATTGTTTTTATATTTTTAATTTTTATATTGTTTCATAAGTTACTATAACAATATAAAAATATAACTATCCCAATTTTTATTTAAAACAGAACACAATAAAATAATGAAAAAAAATCTGTCGATATTCAGACTAAGTTGTGTTTTGGTATGTGTTTTTGACAGCCAATAATTTATGATATGCAGTATCCGTTGTTATAGTTTGATAAAATTAACTTCAATGAGACATGGTGATTGGAACCAGAGAAAAAAAATACAATACGTCCAACAATCGCTTGTGTTAGTTTATAAGTATGTTATGTACTTGTGTGTGTGGGAGTATACCAATAACCAATCAATGGACAATAAACCGGCTAACCACAGGACGTACAACACACTAGTTCAAAGGTCTCAGTTGCCGTCCAAGCTCAACTGTTCACAGTGTCACAGTAAACCGGCTAACCACAGGACATACATGATAGATGAAAGGTCTCAGTCGCTGTTCAAGCTCAGCTGTTCACAGGGTTACAATAAACCGGATAACCACAGGACGTACATCATAGATGAAAGGTCTCAGTCGCTGTCTAAGCTCAGCTGTTCACAGGGTTACAATAAACCGGCTAACCACAAGACGTACAACACACTAGTTGAAAGGTCTCAGTTGCCGTCCAAGCTCAGCTACTATACAGGGCTACAATAAATCGGCTAACCACAAGACGTACAACACACTAGTTCAAAGGTCTCAGTTGCCGTCCAAGCTCAACTGTTCACAGTGTCACAGTAAACCGACTAACCACAGGACATACATGATAGATGAAAGATCTCAGTCGCTGTTCAAGCTCAGCTGTTCACAGGGTTACAATAAACCGGATAACCACAGGACGTACATCATAGATGAAAGGTCTCAGTCGCTGTCTAAGCTCAGCTGTTCACAGGGTTACAATAAACCGGCTAACCACAAGACGTACAACACACTAGTTGAAAGGTCTCAGTTGCCGTCCAAGCTCAGCTGTTCACAGGGTTACAATAAACCGGCTAACCACACGACGTACATCATAGATGAAAGGTCTCAGTCACTGTCGAAGCTCAGCTGTTCACAGGGTTACAATAAACCGGCTAACCACAGGACGTACATCATAATGAAAAGTATCAGTCGCTGTCCAAGCTCAGCTGTGCAGAGGGTCACAAAAACCGGCTAACAATACGATGTGCATCATAGATGAAAGGTCTCAGTTTATGGGCTAACCACAGGACGTACATCATAGATGAAAGGTCTCAGAGTCTGTCCCAACTCAGCTGTGCAAAGGGTCACAATAAACTGGCTAACAACACGACGTGTATCATAGATTAAAGGTCTCAGTCTATGTCCAAGCGCAGCTGTGCAGAGACTCACAATAAATTGGCTAACAACACAACGTGCATCATAGATTAAAGGTCTCAGTCGCTGTCCAAGCGCAGCTGTGCAGAGAGTCACAATAAACTGGCTAACAACACGACTTGCATCATAGATTAACAGGACGTACATCATAGATGAAAGGTCTCAGAGTCTGTCCCAACTCAGCTGTGCAAAGGGTCACAATAAACTGGCTAACAACACGACGTGTATCATAGATTAAAGGTCTCAGTCTATGTCCAAGCGCAGCTGTGCAGAGACTCACAATAAATTGGCTAACAACACAACGTGCATCATAGATTAAAGGTCTCAGTCGCTGTCCAAGCGCAGCTGTGCAGAGAGTCACAATAAACTGGCTAACAACACGACTTGCATCATAGATTAAAGGTCTCAGTCGACGTCCAAGCTCAGCTGTGTAGTGGGTCACAATTAACCGGCCAACCACACGTACGTACATAATACATGAAAGGTCTCAGTCGCTGTCCAAACTCAACTACGCAGTGGTCGCAATAAACCGGCTAACCACAGGAAGTACATCTTAGATGAAAGGTCTCAGTCGCTGCGTAAGCTCAGCTGTGCAGAGGGTCACAATATAATGACTAAATCTGTTTGTTATTTCTAATCAGTATGCTAAGAAATTCATAAAATATCTTTATTTGAAAAATAAACGAGATATAAAACTTTAATTTATCGTTATTAAGTAACCTCGTTTCATCACATCCTTTTTTAATTTAAATGTTTAGCACTGCTTCATAAAGTGTAACGTACTTTACGATTGTTTTAAATCGCATATTTTAAATACAAAATTTGATCATTTGTGTTGAAACAATTTATTGTAATTAGTTGTTACGATTGGTCAATCTTCTATCAACTCGTCATCAAGCAGTGTTCAATGGGGACCAATCCTCCATCAACCGGACTTTGCAAGCTGAGGACTTATTGCCATGGTAACCAGCCCCCTCACTTATTTGACAAAGGTACTTGAATACTTCAACCAGATGCTACGTCAAATCGATGTGTGCCCCGATGACATGAACGTAAAACGATATGATACATTTATTATAAACTTATCGCAGATGTCAGTCTTCTTTGGCACACAAAATAATTTTCCGTTTTAATTTTTATTTGAAATAAAATTCACTAATTTTAAATCTGAGGGAAGCATATAACCTAAATATATCGCATATACCACAACGCCTATTGTAATTTAATTGGATAAGGCTCAGGGGAAATTATCACATGTAATAATTTTGGTAGTCTAAAGGTTAACGTATTAGATAGTACTAATAAACCCATACGTAATTTACCGTAAGTAATAAGCCTTGCCTAATGAGCCTTACATGATGTATCGTATTGTAATGATCTATACTTAATGTGTTCGTAAGTAATAAGCCTTGTGTAATGAGCCTTACGTGATGTATCGTGTAATACGCTTTGCGTAATGAGCCTTACGCTATTTATAGTAAGTAATGATCCATACGTAATGTGTTGTAAGTAATATGCCTTGCGTAAAGAGCCTTATGTGTTTTATCGTAAGTAATTATTCATACGTAATGTGTCGTAAGTAATGAGCCTTGCGTAATGAGCCTTACGTGATGTATTGTAAGTAATGATCCTTACGTAATATGTCGTAAGTAATATGCCTTACGTGATGAATCGTAAGTAATGATCCTTATGTAATGTGTCATATGCAGTAAACTATACAATTAAGTTAAACACCACGGTAAATTGAGCCTGATACTTCATAAAAAAGTTGATGAGACCTTATATGTTGTAATTTGTCTTATTTCATAGTGTGACTGTGATTGTAATAGCGAGTTCTGAGTCATGTTGTAAATACTTTTTGTACTTGGGTGTTTCAATTTAAAACAATTTACTGGAAAGGGTCATGAAATCGTATACTTTCATATATTGAAACACGTTATTGATATTTATTTCCCTACTTATTGCATTCTATTTATTTTATTTTAATTTAAGACTAATTCAACCATCCCAATCAACTGTATTTTGTATTTTTAGTCTTGTTAACTAGTTCTAACTTTGCCGCTGTAGTTAGAAGCAGGATATGACAGTGCCGGGCATCCTGGAAGCTGAAGAATTTTTTATTTAAACAGAAATACTTGTTTTCAACTCGTATTTTTTCAGGGTTTAAAGCTATCTTGTAAATTATGAGCAATGTGTGGAAGTGCGGTCTGGATTCTGTCGGAATAGCACAAGTGGGTTAGTTCACTAAATACACAGCTTTCAGCGCTGAGCCATCGTCAGTGATTGTCCTGAGACATATAACGTCACGTGATAGACTCTTGGAAAACTCTCATCCAAGCTATTTTACTGAAGACGTTAGCACTTAGCAGTCATTACATCCTTAAGAAGCGTGCACTTCGCTGGCGCATCCAGCTCATCAGAGGAAGATGTAGTTGAGGTAATCGGCACCTGGGCAAACCATGTTCTCATTATCTGGCTACAAAACATGGCTGGTTAAAGCCTCAGAAATCCGTAAAGTAAAAAAACAGTGAGACAGGCGCAAGCAGCTGGGAGACGGACACCTGGCGTAGCGCAGACTCCACGCAGTTCTGATTGACCTGCGGTCTAACGGCGAGAAACATGCGCGCCACTTTTTGCTTTACCACGGTACGCGAAAGCCATCTGTTCTTGTCTGTATGTCTGCGATACAAACGAAAATGACTTACGAACTTCACTGTGCTTAGTTTTTTCTGAATTCCTCTTCAATGGGAATCTGTTTTGTGACCACAGATTACTAACTATACACAGATTGCACGTGGTGAAGAGGAAATTGTACGCATTGTTCCCCTGGACGGCTGTGGCGTTACATTTTTTCTGTAGTTTGTGGACTGATCGCGTTGCAGTACATCGATATTTGTGGACTGAGTGTGGTTGGTAATGAATTGGGAATGAAAGCACCATTCATATGGCCCTCTGGGTACTGCCACAGTCTACCAACCATAGTCAGTCCACAACGATCGATGTGCCGCAACGCGGTCAGTCCACAAACTTTAGAAAAAAGTGTGACACTGTTTAGCTTGGAGCAGACCCATACATATAAAGTTAATTTAACGTTACTGTGTTTGTGGCATGTGCATAGCGCGTATACTTAGAATGTCAAGTGTTTGAATAAGCAACCAATTATGGAACAACAATAGAGTTTTAAAGTATAACATTTGTCAAACAATGGCTATTTATCGTGAGCCGTAGCCTCTTGCGTTCCTAGAAAAAGGCAGAATATTTTAATGTTTAAAAATATTTACGATTCAATTAAAATAAATATTTATATTCATATTTCTGAACGAAAATGAAACATAATTTTTTGACATAATAACAATATGACAAAACTTGTACAATTTATATATACGTAGATGCTGAGTAGATGTCCGCATTTCACCTGAGAAATGGATAATGTACAGCCGAAAGTCGTTAAATACATGAAGAAGGATCCGTTAGTTGTCAGTGATCTGGTGTGAGTAAAAGTCACTCTCAGATTTACAGTAGTTGAACTTTATCGCCAAACTAACAAACAGTCCAATAGGCTTGCTTCATCTTCGCATCACACACTCTGTCAGAACATTTGACCTGGTTTGAACTGTTCAATAATGTTTATAAATATGCACAGTTAAAATGGTATATTAAGCGGTTTTCATTACCAGGCTTTCTGTTGTTTAATACCAAAAAATGTCTGGAACTTGGCTGTACAATTTCAAGTTTAGCAAAAGTATAAAAAAAGAAACTCACACACATGTATATCATTTACTTGAGTGGACTGCCACTTACGTGGATGTAATATTTTAGAATACTATAATTTAATATAATCTACACTATCATATTACAGTAAATATATATATGATTTCATTATAGTGGGGGCCCATTATAGTTAGATACACGTGTAATACGTTCTAAATCCACATTTAATATGAATTAGAATAGAACTAAACTTAATCAGTAGATTCAATTAATACGGTTTCAAATATTTTTACTTACAAAATTGTATTGATAGCGATGTATAGTATTAATACATCGTTAAATAAATTAAAACAAACCATTTTTGTTGTGTGGTTACAAATACAATATTCTCAAATAATATTACTCCTTGCTCAGTTACAATGTAATTCTAATGTCGGCTGTTTGTCTTTATACTGTAATTGTAACTAATAAAACAGTTTGTATCAACCATATAGTTTCTATATTATTATCACGGTGCACGTGTTGGCCAGTGAAAGTACGAACCCCGGGCGTCACTCCTTTGATCTCCCGTCGCGATGACCCTCCAAAGGTGTTTGACTTAAACACAAAGCCGGCCAAAATTAACTCTGTCTTTCATTAAAACTGCACCGGCTGTCTTTTAATCTGCGATGTTTGTTAAAGGCCCAAGGGCCACGCTCCCCCCCCCCTTCGCCGATGTTAGATTGCATCCTAGATTATCATCTAGAGAGAGAATTAACTTTCTCTGTCTTTGAGGGCGTATATACGCCCACCCAGAAAAAACTCCCTTCCGACAGGTCTTATATATATTAACGTAACAAAGATTCCGGTTGGTAATATTTCGGCCTAGTTGATCACACAACAGTTCTACTACAGAATCTTGAAATGCCAGAATCCTAATTTCCGTTATTTCCTACAGCTTATTTCCTGAAACTCCCATCATTTCCGGGCGCTTGTATTACTGTACGTATAACGCCATTTTATTTTGGTCGGTTAACAAATTTCATTGCTATATTCATGTAACATTTTAAAAGGATTTTGTAATTAAATGTTTTTAAACTTCCAGTACTTTATTTTTTAATTAGTTTTTTAATCAAAGGCAGATAAATTATAATATAAGTTACGTAAATTCAATAGACATATTTTGTTTTTTATTTATGGAACACAAAATACTTGAGTCACTGCACTAATGTAATCTAAAATATTATCTAGCTCTAATTTATCTTTAATTACTAAACGAGTATTGAACATTTTCGTTTAAACGGTAAGTAATAATATTACTATTGTATTACTATCAATACACAAGTAAAATTGTTTGGAAATATCTATGGTATTCCGAAGTCAATTCTCAAGGAACAATATCTATGGTATTCCGAAGTCAGTTCTCAAGGAACAATATCTATGGTATTCCGAAGTCAGTTCTCAAGGAACAATATCTATGGTATTCGGAAATCAGTTCTCATGGAACAATATCTATGGTATTCCGAAGTCAGTTCTCAAGGAACAATATCTATGGTATTCCGAAGTCAGTTCTCATGGAACAATATCTATGGTATTCCGAAGTCAGTTCTCAAGGAACAATATCTATGGTATTCCGAAGTCAGTTCTCAAGGAACAATATCTATGGTATTCCGAAGTCAGTTCTCAAGGAACAATATCTATGGTATTCCGAAGTCAGTTATCATGGAACAATATCTATGGTATTCCGAAGTAAGTTCTCAAGGAACAATATCTATGGTATTCCGAAATCATTTCTCATGGAACAATATCTATGGTATTCCGAACATGTTCAATAATCCGTTTATTCTGTAACAGTCTATGTTGAATTTTGATTGTCCAACCACACTTAATGAGAGAGTAGCCTAACTTGGACCAAATTATTATCAGTGCATCATGTTGATCCCAAATGATTTTAACCACCAACATGGGAAGGAAGTTTTAAGGAAAACTCGTATCGTCAGTAAAAAGTTCTACTTTAAAACTCACTCCCATCTACAACTTTTACTTTCCTCAACACGTTTGCTTTCCTTTTTTTTATTTTTCTTTCATGATGTATGCGATAAAACCCTGATTTTATGAATATTAAAAATGATCAAGGATGATATTCATTGTCTTTGTACTGCATAATACGTAAACCAATCTGAAACGCGAGAGTGTAAATCACTTAAAGTGTTTATATTTAATTTCCAAACACAACAGAAGTGTATTATTACTGCCGACACTAATAGAGGGGATTTAGCACGCAGGCCATATTTAGCGTCGGTGTCGGTGGCATGGTTTAAATCACAGAGGTTATTTGCCTGGGGCGGAGGGACAAGGTGTTTTGGCAGATGCGGTACGTCACAGCTGGGACCACCCGCGTACCTAGTGACGTCTCAGTCGTACCAGACCGACTGGCGTTCTTCAGTAATTATCAGTAATATTTGTTTGATATGACCTGGACATCCTTGCTTTGCTAAGGAATGGAATATTTCATATGCCCGAACCTGAACTGTACAAATATAGAGATGCAACAAAACTATTATAGCTAATTTTAAGTCTAAGCGAATTATAAAAGGGCGTTTATAAAACCAACAATTATTTTTCATTAGAATAACAAAATAAGTTTGTAAACCATTGGCGTTCTAATAAGATGAAATTCAACCCACATATCCTTCTCTCATGTATTTAATAAAGAACAAACGTTTCATCGACAGCAATAGTGTACTTTTGAAAGTGAACCAAAACTCGTATGGACGAGTTTTGGTCCATGTTATTCTAATGAAACCATGGGGTCGTTACCGACAGACATGCAGGCAGAAATTGAGATAAAACTTGTTTTGAATTGTCTACTATAATAAGCAGTGTTTTACAAAATGTACACTTTCAAGCAACATCCAGACAAAACTCCTATTTTGTTTCCATTAAAAGGATTAAAGCGCAGGAAGGAATCCTTTTGTATTAAGCATTAGTACTACAATTGAATCTTGAATGGTTTTGAGTTTCAAAATCAGTTGATAGTCCATCTAAAGAAGAAAATCTAAGAATGAGATGTTTAGCTGGAGCAATCTCCTAATAGACACAACATTTTATTTCTCTAGCATTTTCAATAGAAGCAACTAGTAAGCAACACAAAAATGTTTGCTCCATCACACATTTATTCTATTCTAGCTTCGACTTTCTCATTGTATAGGATCGTTTGTTAAGGTAAAAAAAGCAAATAATGCAATATAACATGTGTGCTATCTCGACCCGTTTTATGTATGTATGTGAATTTTTAAAACTCTAAATATCTTAAACAGTTTGAGTTAAAATACTGAAATTCGGTATGGACGTTTATCCTTAAAATGAAACATTTAACTTAAAAAGGTTTTTTACAAATGTTTCCAACCGTTTACTTTATAATCTTTTCGAATTAAGTAATTCTAAAAAATGAATTTAAAAAGGTTTATAGGTAGACATTCGTGTACTGGGACTGTTTGTGGTGTACGCAGATATGACTCGTCAACCCCTCTGTTTCCCCTGCTGAATGTGATGTGTATAAGACAACTTTACTTGTATGCCCTGCTTACGTATCAGCATAGGTATAAGGAGCTCTTAACAATGTAGTATTAACAAGACATAGATACGTTAAAAGCCCCCAATTGTTTAAGGACTCAAGCCGAATGCAGTGTTGTAGTAAGGTGGTCGAGGTGTTCACTGCTAACATATGCCACTTGCGTACATTTTACAATAGTAATATTAGTTTATACAAATTAAAAAGTTAGTACAAAATAATTTCATTATTTAGGTGTATTGATTTTATGTTTTCGGGATGTATGGGTGAATATGTAAATGTGTAGGTATGTATATATGAATGAATGCGCGCGCGCGCCCACACACACACGCACGCACAAATGTGATATTGGCAATAATTTGATTCATTACAATTATTTGTTAGATATTTAAGATTATATTTGTTAGTTAATGTATATATTTTGTTTTAGTAAATTGAGTATTGTTGCTTATGAAATTATAAGCAGTGAAATAATAATGATGAATTGAACCGTACCAATTTCAAGATATATTATTAAGGAGTCACGTTTTTGTGATGTTTTGTCAACCTCACGTGTATTTTTACACATGGTTGAATTTCATTTTGTAATGATGTAATGTTTAATTTGAATAAGTGATTATTTTATTTGATTTGTGGACCTATATACGACGACTCCAACGATAAACAGTCTTAAAGATCAAGTAATAAATTACGAAGAAAGTTCAATTTTGTGACCCGATCTGTGGACTATTAAAACTAAAAACCCGTTATATACTATTTTAAAAATCAAGTTATAAGTAGCGATAAAATATCAATTTTCTGACTTGGTTTGTGGACTGTTATACGAAAAATAAAATGATGTACAATTAAAAAAAAAATCAAGTCGTAAATAACTAGAAAATTCCAGTTTTGTGACAAAAAGTATTGTAAAATGGCTATTCATGTAATTAATATATAGAGAATATTTGAAGTAGTACTTTCAGTCACACAAGTTGTGTTTTCTTTGTTATAAAGGTTTCTGTTTGCTTAAGTCCTCACTAACTGAGATAAGAAATCCTCAAAATAAATGACCAACTTGGACAACTTCCTGGCTACTCTGATGTAAATTTTAAAAACCAAATAAAGATATATTTGATACAAATCCAGGGTGGTGGCAGGATGCATCAACGAGTCCGTCGACGAGTTTGAAACAGGAATCCCATTTGGTGTGCCACAACTAATCATTTGGATATTAAATATATGTAATCTAAAAATTTATTTTCAGAAGCATAAGAATCGGAGGAAGTAACATTATAAAATTAAATAAACGAAGTTCTCAGATAAACATAATACTATTCAGACACGAAAACTCACTTGTAGTTTATCTGATTATAATATTAAATGTCAAAACTAACCATTCAAATCCTTCCACATTCAAGTTTCGAAACAGAAGTTTAACTTAAAAACTAATGTATTACGAGAAAGGATCGATAAAACAGTCAGATTATAGAAATAGTTTCGGCACTAATGATCTGAGAGGTTAAGTGGGATGTCTCGGAAATTATTTATTTTAAGCATGTCATGTTGACAGGAGGGAATGGATTATACATGAGAATGGCGTAAAATAACTTGGATTGTCGATTACATGCTAGAGATGATAATAGATTTGTACTGTTAGAGTCATACCATTATAATACTGTTCTTGAAACACTAGTGATGTATGCTAGTTTGCAATTTTTTGCATGACTTTAAACAAAATTCTTTACAGTTTCACTATTACAAAATAAATCACAATAAAATTACTTACAAGTCAGAAACGTTTAGACTGTTAGAATACTACTTACTTACACTACAAGATAGTGTTCAAAACATTATCGAAAAGCACGATAATATTTAATGTCACTTTCCATAGATCTTACTTATACATGTGACCGGTGTATGTTTCAACTCCTGGGAATTACAGCCATAAACAATAGCAATAAGAACACACTAGAGAGGGCACGGGGTGTCTTTCTTCACCCTCAGGCCTTGACAGGATGCGGAAGTAGATAACCGCCCTAAGTGTAAAGCAATACTCCAGGTGTGTTTGTCCTCTAAACGTTAAACGATCCTTCACCCCCCCTCGACATATGGGCAAGGACGAGCTGGAATAACATCCTTCTGATGTATTTGTTGTGTTCTGTTGTGGAAAGATATGTCTCCTCGAAACACACAGTACAATAAAACACTCTTGAGTATATTATTGAGAATATACTTTACTAAAATTTATTCGTTTGGATCAAGGTTAAATTTTTAAAGTTAACATAGTTAGACAATAACTAATAGAAACTGGTAAACGTCATTTATGTAAAATAGTAACAAGATTTTATTGTCAATGTAGGTATATTAATTATTTGATTGCAAGTGATGTGTTTTTATCTATTAGCATTATATATTACCATTAGCGCGTTTAATGGTAAAATATAAGCTTATTACCAAAAAAATTAGTGTTTGTGAAAGTTAAGAACATAATAAGTTCGTACGGTAGAATTATTACAACACTAGTATTTATTTATTACACTTCCCGCACTTAGAGCGCTGATTCATTATTGACTGTAGGTTATACAAAAAGAATAGCAGTGAATTCCAGCGGTCAAGCCAACAATCATTTACGTAAACATAATCAGCTGACTCTGTATATTTAGAAGTCAAACAGCTGTTAATATCAACTAACTCTCATTTAAACATTTTGAAAAACACATTTTGAAGATTATAAAATGAATGTTAAATGCAATAAATTTGAAATAAAGTTTAATAAATGTATTTTTTAACTTAATATCAGTCTTTATTTATTATTACTACCATAATAACTGATTATGTGACAGTTATAACTCCATAATATTCATTGTAAGAATAAAACAAATCAGTTAATTTTTTTAGACTTTGTCAGCCATTTTATCCAAAACTATGAAAAGGTTTATGAATAAACAAAAACACAAGAATAAAAAAGTCTTAAATCAAATTTAAAACATAAAACTAAAATAGTAAAATGTGAGTGCCATATTGCAAAATAATGAATCGATTTTCGAAATTTTATTTTGAATTTTAAATGTTCACCAAAAATGAGGAAAGGTCCCTTTTTAAACTTTGTTGTAATTATCGCGGTTTCATAGATCCCAATGGTGGCAGAGTTTAATTATTTAATTACTAAATTTTAAGGCTTTGAAAACATTAAAGCGTTATGTTATCTGTTCATTCGCTGTAAGCAATTCTTTTACAATAATGGCATAAAACAGAAAATTAGGTCTACGTACGTAAATACATTTTTACACAACACCAGTGCATAATAGCAGTTTTTACACCAGAGCCGTTCCAGTGGTTCGAAGTCATGTAAAACTGATGGTCCCCAGTTTAAGTGTCAGAGGGGGCTTCTTATCTCTAACTTTGCTTGGTAAAATAAAGTATTCTTCAACTTCAATATAAAGTGTAATATAACTGATTAAATATATTTCAATTAGGGGCCTACTTAAATTTTGTGTGATAGCTGTCATACCTGGAAGATCACAAATTCGTGATGGTCCAGCTACCAGGTTTGCTGCTCGTTTAGAGATACCCAGGGGATACGTACAGCTTTAACGATTTGCCGTGGACGCGAAAAACATCAACCTAAGTAAGACGTCAGGAGGCACTACTTAAAGCGTTCAATAATATCTTAAATGCCAAGCAACTCCCCATTACACAGGATCTCCCACGTACTGCTTTCCAGTTGAGCTTATTAAATTTCTTGCCCGATACTATCTGGGCTGTAGCGTGAAACAGTTTTTAAGGACGAAATAAGTTCCTTATTAAAGATCTGTCAGTACCTGTAGGTGGGATGAACCTCCCCCGTAGGATTGAAGCAGTTCCGTTCCGAAATGGCGTGGGTAGTCGAAACTACTGGAAATACAAATTGTTACAGAGTGCCCTCTGCGCTGTTTTACGGAGGGATTTAGCTAGCATAAAGAGAATTAGTGAGGCAGGGCTTCAATGGCTTGGATTTAACTTTGTGACAGGAGATCACTTGAAACTTAAATTTGTATTAATATCGAACGACTTTCACAGTGTATTCCATGTATGTAACCTAGCTTTGACAAAATCATACGTTATATAAGTCAGTAAACGTATGATCCAAATCAGTTCAGTAAAGGAGTTTCGGTATTCCTTATTGGGATGTCGTACTTAAAAAGGCCATAATCACAACAATGACTGGTTTAACTAATTTGGAAACCAATTTTCAGTCAGTTGTGAAGGTGGGGGAATCTCTCTCACGTAGGCTCCTCCAGAAGTCGTATAACCAAGATATCGCCCAAGTTTTACTATAAAGCCTCCAGCTGACGTGATCAGGTGTTGTACGACTCGGGGTAACAATTATACCTCCACCCTCTCATATAGTTAGTTTTACAGCCTGGGACCATTTCCAATTTGCCTCCCTCAAGACAACTTCTGGAGTATCGAATTACCCCCTAGCAAGAACACACTGTGAAAGGAACAACGCTCATATCGAAAAGTGTCGTGAGCTAGGTTTATTAAGTCTTTTTTTTCTGCTCTTAATTGTTTCTGTTGCATAATTTAATAAAACTATCAATATTTGCTGAAAAATAATTAAAATGTTCTTATAATTTCTCTTTTATGGTAAATATTAAAATTGGTTTGAACATGGCCTTGTTGGTTATGGCCTTTTAATAAGCATAATGCTTGGTAAGTTTTAATGTATTGAAACATCTTTAACAAATAAAAATTGTAATTAATGTGAGAAGTAAAATATTTTTTATTTTCTTGATTGTTCACTTTAAAAAATGTTGTAAGTAGAATGATCTTTACTGAAATATTTATGATTTTGACAGTCGTAAATGTATGAAAGATTTCTGTTCATGTTTGTTAATAAGCTGAGCCAAAGTTCAATCAAAGAAAAGAAAATTTAGTTAATTTATCTATTTTATAATATTGTGTGTGTTTTTTTAACGTTTAAAACCCTATCCCTAGTAATTTATAGTTTGGAATTTATGTCTTATATCGTTTTTTGGTGCTACAATTGCGCACATACCTTTTTACCTGGCAGTTTTTTGAGAAAGATTTCTGTTCATGTTTGTTAATAAGCTGAGCCAAAGTTCAGTTAAAGAATCGAAAATTAAGTTAGTTTATCTATTTTATAATATTGTCTGTGTGTTTTTTTTTATTTATTTGTTTTGTTGTAAACGTTTAAAACCCTATCCCTAGTAATTTATAGTTTGGAATAATGTCTTATATCATTCTTCGGTGCTACAATTACGCAGATACCTTTACCTGGAAATGTTTTAAGAAAGCTTAATTTTTGCGTGAAAGAAAATCAAGTAAAATTGTTCCAATTAAACATTGTTATTGTAAATTTAAATATTTAATGAGCCAAGCGGGTCGGCCAAGGACATGGACCGGTCACACCTGCCGGCCTGGGTGGGGACCATCCATCACGCGGCACCTGCAGATGCAGGTGAAATGTTTTGTCTGAAAAGGCACTTAGTTTACTTATTTATCTAACTCACTTATTATGGGTAATAGAATCATTATTTACCTGACCAAAGAGTTAGCGATAGCCGGAAATAAATGCAAGTAACTCGATATTCTCTACAAGATTAAAGTTATCAAACCTCTTTTAAAGAGTCGGTTTGTAATTAATTGATTTAATGTGAATAATTGTGATAAATTAAGATGGTCTTTCCCCAAACTGCCATTGCTGAGAAATTATTCAATTCTACCGTCAGCTGGCTAAAACAGCTTTTCTATTTCGACTTGAGTTTTAGTGGACACTGTGTCATTACTAAAGGTCCCAGTCTAGTGGACACTGTGTCATTACTAAGGGTCCCAGTCTAGTGGACACTGTGTCATTACTAAAGGTCCCAGTCTAGTGGACACTGTGTCATTACTAAAGGTCCCAGTCTAGTGGACACTGTGTCATTACTAAAGGTCCCAGTCTAGTGGACACTGTGTCATTACTAAAGGTCCCAGTCTAGTGGACACTGTGTCATTACTAAAGGTCCCAGTCTAGTGGACACTGTGTCATTACTAAAGGTCCCAGTCTAGTGGACACTGTGTCATTACTAAAGGTCCCAGTCTAGTGGACACTGTGTCATTACTAAAGGTCCCAGTCTAGTGGACACTGTGTCATTACTAAAGGTCCCAGTCTAGTGGACACTGTGTCATTACTAAAGGTCTCAGTTTAGTGAACACTGTGTCATTACTAAAGGTCCCAGTTTAGTGGCACTGTGTCATTACTAAAGGTCCCAGTCTAGTGGACACTGTGTCATTACTAAATGACCCAGTCTAGTGGACACTGTGTCATTACTAAAGGTCCCAGTCTAGTGGACACTGTGTCTTTACTAAAGGTCCCAGTCTAGTGGACACTGTGTCATTACTAAAGGTCCCAGTTTAGTGGACACTGTGTCATTACTAATGGTCCCAGTTTAGTGGACACTGTGTCATTACTAAAGGTCCCAGTTTAGTGGACACAGTGTCATTACTAAAGGTCCCAGTTTAGTGGACACTGTGTCATTACTAAAGGACCCAGTCTAGTGGACACTGTGTCATTACTAAAGGTCCCAGTCTAGTGGACACTGTGTCATTACTAAATGACCCAGTCTAGTGGACACTGTGTCATTACTAAAGGTCCCAGTCTAGTGGACACTGTGTCATTACTAAAGGTCCCAGTCTAGTGGACACTGTGTCATTACTAAAGGTCCCAGTTTAGTGGACACTGTGTCATTACTAATGGTCCCAGTTTAGTGGACACTGTGTCATTACTAAAGGTCCCAGTTTAGTGGACACTGTGTCATTACTAATGGTCACAGTTTAGTGGACACTGTGTCATTACTAAAGGTCCCAGTTTAGTGGACACAGTGTCATTACTAAAGGTCTCAGTTTAGTGAACACTGTGTCATTACTAAAGGTCCCAGTTTAGTGGCACTGTGTCATTACTAAAGGTCCCAGTCTAGTGGACACTGTGTCATTACTAAATGACCCAGTCTAGTGGACACTGTTTCATTACTAAAGGTCCCAGTCTAGTGGACACTGTGTCATTACTAAAGGTCCCAGTCTAGTGGACACTGTGTCATTACTAAAGGTCCCAGTTTAGTGGACACTGTGTCATTACTAATGGTCCCAGTTTAGTGGACACTGTGTCATTACTAAAGGTCCCAGTTTAGTGGACACAGTGTCATTACTAAAGGTCCCAGTTTAGTGGACACTGTGTCATTACTAAAGGACCCAGTCTAGTGGACACTGTGTCATTACTAAAGTTCCCAGTCTAGTGGACACTGTGTCATTACTAAATGACCCAGTCTAGTGGACACTGTGTCATTACTAAAGGTCCCAGTCTAGTGGACACTGTGTCATTACTAAAGGTCCCAGTCTAGTGGACACTGTGTCATTACTAAAGGTCCCAGTTTAGTGGACACTGTGTCATTACTAATGGTCCCAGTTTAGTGGACACTGTGTCATTACTAAAGGTCCCAGTTTAGTGGACACTGTGTCATTACTAATGGTCCCAGTTTAGTGGACACTGTGTCATTACTAAAGGTCCCAGTTTAGTGGACACAGTGTCATTACTAAAGGTCCCAGTTTAGTGGACACTGTGTCATTACTAAAGGACCCAGTCTAGTGGACACTGTGTCATTAGTAAAGGTCCCAGTCTAGTGGACACTGTGTCATTACTAAAGGACCCAGTTTAGTGGACACTGTGTCATTACTAAAGGTCCCAGTCTAGTGGACCATAAGTTGATATTATGAGTATTGTTACTGGAAATTGTCAAGAATTACATTTAAAGTTTAAATATTTAGTTGTAAAAATTATAAAAATACTCAATTGATTACAAAACAATTGCAAATGGCCCAATATAACAGTTCTTCATCTATTAAATGGCACATCAATTGCTACGCCACGACACGATCACATTACGGACCGGGCCTCGAAATAGGAACTCACGTTTTGGGCGTTTTTCGGGAAGCAAAAAGTGCTCCTTAAGGCCTTTACCTGCGTTTTGCCTTACCACATAATCTTCTTTAAAAAAATAAGGTGGATGGCTGTATAGTAATAAGTTATATTAACTCTACATAATTAATAATTTAAAATAACCCTACGACTTCATAAGTAAGTATATCATCATAAGTCCTTTTATTAAAATTTGCTTGCATGTGGGTATTCTTAGTGAGCATTTAGATGTAGGATTAAGTAGTTCATATTTTTATTTCCAATAATACTAATAACAAGTCTGTTAGGAACTAATATCTTGGAACTAACAATCTTATCACTAAAATTAACGAATCCTACAAAGAATGAAATATTAATAAATTATAGTGTATTTAGGTTGGACTAACAAAAGCAAAAGGTCAATTACATAAAAAGTCGAATATCAGTCAATACATTGTTCGTGCAGATGGATTATCAAACGGGTTGGTTACGATATGTGTAATATATAAAATAAATGAAGTTTCGGATGTACTTGGTGAGTATTGGAGTAGGCTATATCAAGAGTTGCTGGAACGTTGATACATCACGTGGGAGGTCGACTCTGAAGTAATTGTCGAGTAATTCTTTCATATTTTGTGTACGTGGGTATTAAAGAGTCGTTGGAACGTTGATAATTGACGTAGGAGGTGGACTTTGGATTTATTGTCGAGTAATTCTTTCATTTTTGTTTTCTTTACAAAGGTGAATAAAGAGTTGTTGGAACGTTGATAGTTGATGTAGGAGGTCGACTCTGGAGTTATTGACGAGTAATTCTTTTTTTTTTTTTTTTATCAGGGTGTATAAAGAGATGTTGGAACGTTGGTAGTTGATGTGGAGGTTGAATCTGGAGTTATTGTCGAGTAATTCTTTCATTTTTTTCCTTTACGAAAGTGTATAAAGAGTCGTTGGAACGTTGTTCATAGGAGGTCGAAACTGGAGTTGTTGTCGAGTAATTCTTTAATTTTTTTGTTTTCGAGGGTCGTTGGAAAAAAAGTCGTTGGAACTTTGATAGTTGATGATGATTGGTCGACTCTCGAGTAATTCTTTCATGTTTGTTTTCTTTTTGATGGTATAAAGAGTTGTTGGAAATGGGAGGTCGAATCTGGAGTTATTGTCAAGTAATTCTTTCATTTTTGTTTACTTTACGAGGGTGTATAAAGAGATGTTGGAACGTTGATAGTTGATGTGGGTGGTCGACTACAGAGATATTGTAGAATAAGTCCTTCATTGTTGTTTTCTTTACAAGGGTGTATAAAGAGTCGTTGGAACGTTGATCGTTGATGATGGGAGATTGAATCTCGACTTATTGTAGAGTAATTCTTTAATTTTTTTTGTTAAGATAATAAAGAGTCGTTGGAATGTTAATCGTTAATGACGGGAGGTTGAATCTGGAGTTATTGTCGAGTAATTCTTTCATTTTTGTTTTCGTAACGAGGGTGTATAAGTATTAAACATGTCATGTTGGAACTTGATAGAATTAGAAAAAAGGTAACTGTTCAACGTGAAACTTTCTGAGAAAGAGTTTTTTTGACTGAAAGATAAGCCACCAAAAGAAAATAATAGTTAATTACCAGCGCCGATAAACGGTTTAGTACAAAAACAAAGCCAATCCCGGGTGCTGGGCTCGCCAGCTGCGCTGTAATTGCTTACTTTTTTCGGCCTTTCTCAGAAGGGTGAATACTTCAATTGAACCCTGAGTTATGATCGCGGATGGAATCATCTTTCAGCTGTAACACACTTCTTCCCTCCTCATTATTTTTTGTGGTTCGATTTAATTATATAATTACAGATGGAATATGAGGAGAGTTTATAGCACTTCTTTGGTTGATTTAGCTGCCGAATGTTTCAGTAGCATTATTATGGGACATTTAACATTGTTTTCTCTTTTAATGTGTAGAGACTATTTGATAATTGTAAGCTGAGTTATTGAAGTAAAGACAATAAGTGTTAGTTCAGCCTTTTTCTGCAACTTATACTATTATCAAACTATGAGTGCGGCTGATCCCCAGGTAAGTTCACTCACACACACGCAGGGAATTAGGACCGACGCGAACCACCCAGGACCGGCCGCAATTACGCTCGATTAGTCACTAGTCGACCTTTCCAATCAATCTGTATTTTTGTTTAATTTTTCTATTTTATCTCGAAATGGTTAATTAATATGAAATCTACTCTAAGTTAGAGTGAAAATGATACCAAACAATCTGTGATTTGCTGTAATGAATCTTAAGTGAATAAGTTACAGCATTGACAAATATTGCATGATGTAACTTCCAGATAAAATTGCAAAATAAAAAAAGTACTGATTGATTGGAAAGGTCAACTAATCGAGCGGAAGTGCGGCCGGTCCTGCGTGGTTCGCGTCGGTCCTAATTCCCTGCGTGTGTGTGAGTGAACTTACCTGTCGTTTAGCCGCACTCCCAGATTGATAATAGTATAGAGGTAGTTCTATGTTTTTCAGGTCCGAGTCTAAATTAGAATTAAATTACAACTCAAAACAGCTTTACCAAAATTAGACTCCAGTCTTCCTACTCACCCTCCTGAGGATTGGACAAACCTTGTTGTTCTCGCCCATACTCCCTAGGAATGGACAAACCTTGAAGATCCCACCCAACCTCCCTAAAAATGGCAAACTTTAATTCTGCTACCCACAATCTTAAGAATGGACAAACCTTGACGACCCACAACACCCACCCTCCTTAGAAATGGAAAAACCTTGATATGCACACCCATACTTCCTAGGAAGTGTACAAACTTTACGAGCCCACCAATCCTCTATGGGAATGGACAAACCTTGATGTGATTCAAAATAATGTGCTTGTAATTTTGAAAACACATTTTTAGTATTTTAAAATTTATAACTGTCATACAAACTGCAAACTACTAGCAAAATACTTCAAAAAACTATTAAACTGTGAGGAGCCAAAAGTGAGATTCCCAAAACTAAATCCGAAATATAAATTCGAAAACTCCAAACCACCGAACATAACAGAAATCCAACAGATTATTAAGGAACTAAAAAATGATAAAGCCCCAGGAGAAGACTCTATAGTAGCAGAAATGTGGAAAAACGTAGATACCAAGACAGTCCAAAGTCTACATAAAATAATACAAAAGATTTGGGAAACGGAAGAAATACTAGAAGAATGGAAAACAGCTATGATCCATCCAATACACAAAAAAAGGAGAGAAAACAGATGCAAACAACTATAGAGGAATTTCACTACTATCAGTAACATACAAGATCCTATCCAAAGCATTACAAAACAGATTGGAGGTCCAACTGGACCCACAATTAGGTGACTACCAGGGAGGATTCAGGAAAGGAAGATCCTGTGCCGAACAGATACTAAACCTGAAACTCTTAATAAGGTACAGGAGACTAAGGGCCAAAGACATACACGTGACATTCGTGGACTTCAAAAAAGCATACGACTCTATAGATAGAGAGACACTATTCAACACCCTGGAAGAATTCGGAGCCGATGAAAAATCAATCGCAATCACAAGAAAAACCCTAACAAACACAAACTCAAAGGTAAAATTTATAGGAGAGATCTCAAAACCTTTTGAGATCAAAACAGGAGTGAGACAGGGAGATGGGCTCTCCCCACTACTCTTCAACTGTGTACTGGAGAAGGTAATGAGAGAATGGAGGAGGAAGGAATTCCCAAATTAAAAATAGGAAGAAAGAAGGATAACCTTGAAATTGACTGTCTAGCTTTTGCGGACGACCTGGCCGTGCTAGCAGAAAACATGGAAGACGCTAGAAGACAAATCAATATACTGAAAGAGACAGCAGAGAAGGCTGGATTACAAATATCATATGAAAAGACAGAATATTAGACAAACAGAAAAGATGCACCAAGACAGATCACTACAAATATGGTAAAATCAAGAGGGTCAACAAGTTCAAATACCTGGGAGAATTAATCCAAACAAATGCCCTGGACAAAGAAGCAGTCAGTGCAAGAGCAAGAAAAATGGAACTGGCATTCCAATTGAAAAAAAAAATATATAATAAAAAGTCCATATCCATTAACGCAAAACTAAGACACTACAATACAGTTATTAAACCAGAAGGCCTCTATGCCTCAGAATGCCTTACGCTAAACACAGCCAGACAAATGGAAGAGATAGAAAAAAAGGAGAGAAAAATTATACGGAAAATCCTGGGACCAAAATATGAAGATGGAAAATAGAAACTGAGAAGCAACAAAGAGATCTAAAAAAAAAAAAAAAAAAAAAAACAGAAAAAATAACAGACACAATAAGAAGAAGAAGAGTAACCTTCTACGGACATATTAAAAGAATGGACGAAGGAAGATTGACGAAGAGAATATTCAACTACTTCGATAGAAACCCCAAAACACAGATGACATGGATCAAGGAGGTCAGGAAAGACATGGAAGAAATGGAAATAGATGGAGAAGAGGTGGAGAGAAGAGAAGAATTCAGAAAGAAGATCAGAAGATTCCAGGGTTTTCAAGAAAAGGCAAAAAAAAAAAAAAAAAAAAAAAAAAAAAACAGGAGCAAAATGGACGGAAGAGAGAAAGAAACAGCATGGAGAAAGAATGAAAGAGTACTGGAAGGAAAGAAAGAAGAGAGAAAATCAATCATGAGAAGTTATTTCACGTGGTCCATAATAGGCCAAAATCGAAGGAAGAAGAAGAACTGTCATGCATACATTTCAACTTTATTACTTTTCAGTATAACTTGTATGGCTGTACCACCCACCTATACAACAAATATAAACAGACCCTACTAATAACATAACATACTCATGACTAAATAAGACGCTCCCACCCATCCAGCATACTCGATGTACTCTCTCGCCCATCCAGCAATCTTGTGACTCTAAGCAGGTGGTTATAGCTCTCCTACTCCCCCATACACGATAAAAGTCCACTCACCAATACATACAAGGTTTGGCGTTCTATGGATATAACGTGGCTCAACTCAGATTTACGGACATGGTTGGGTGGGAGGTTTATTATCAACATCGTGAATAGGTTCATAATCATGGTGGAAGTCAGAAATGGGTGACTATTTAGGAAGAGTTTGAAAATGTTCAGTGATACTCAGTTTCCTTAATGCTTTTGTTTAAGCTCCAAACTAGTACAAGTATGCACACAAATATAATTTAAATGTAATTTTAGTTATACTTCACAATTAGGGCTTTAGTTTTAAATTAAACATTGTAAAATAGTTACTGTTTTCTAAGTTTCAAATATGTTTCCTCCAATCGATGGGACGGAAACTACAATATTTTTAAAATGAAATGAAAATCGTATTTATTAGAGGTGAAGTTAGGACAATCAAGGCCTCTCTTCCACTTACTCACAAAATAAAATGATTTTTTAAATATTTAATATAACAAGTATTAAAAAATCATAAATAAAATAATAATCAAAAAATCATAATGTATTACAGAAGAATAATATCATAAAATATACTTGTAGTATAAATAATTTATAATAATTAATAATTTAGAATATTAAATTTTAGTACAGTCTACCATCTACAGTGAAATACAATATAAGAAACAGTTTAAATCCATGATCAAAAACACACATACTTAATTCATACAATAATGCCACACACACCACATACCCCCACCAACACTAGCCCACCACCCCTACAGATCCCGCCATTAACCTCCTCCCCGAAGCGAGAGAACTCATCCAGGTTTTTGATGTTGTCAGGAAACCCATTCAAAAGACGATAAGCAGTTAGAGTAAATGATTTCTTTAATACAGTGGTATGATGTACAGGAATAGACAATATACAGTCTCCCTCACCTGTATGTCTAAAACTAACCTCGTTCATGAACTTAAAGCGCTCGAACAAATATCGTCTATGTTTAGTTTTCAAAACCTAAAGAAGGAGAAGTTTGTGATACTCACGAAGATTTCCCAGCCCTATTTTAAAGATTTCATTAAACTATTGTGTAACTTGATCATTATGCCGTAGATTTAACTTAAATTGAATGCAGTAATTCTGAGCTCGTTGTAGTTTGTCTGGAGTTGTGTCACAATATTAAAATAATCAAAGTGAGGCATAACAACTCTCAAGGGCAACAAAGAGAACAATCTGAGAGTTCCTTGAAGCCTTCTAGAAGACCTGGGTGTGCGTCGCGGCGTCCTGAGCCCAGGTGACTGTCAGATATTGATTCACTCGACGTGCCGTTGGCCTGTCGCCTCACATTAGGCGCCACCTTGAAGCCTTCTAGAAGACCTGGGGGTGCGTCGCGGCGTCCTGAGCCCAGGTGACTGTCAGATATTGATTCACTCGACGTGCCGTTGGCCTGTCGCCTCACATTAGGCGCCACCTTGAAGCCTTCTAGAAGACCTGGGGGTGCGTCGCGGCGTTCTGCCCAGGTGACTGTCAGATATTGATTCACTCGACGTGCCGTTGGCCTGTTGCCTGACATTAGGCGCCACCTTGAAGCCTTCTAGAAGACCTGGGGGTGCGTCGCGGCGTCCTGAGCCCAGGTGACTGTCAGATATTGATTCACTCGACGTGCCGTTGGACTGTCGCCTCACATTAGGCGCCACCTTGAAGCCTTCCAGAAGACCTGGGGGTGCGTCGCGGCGTCCTGAGCCCAGGTGACTGTCAGATATTGATTCACTCGACGTGCCGTTGGCCTGTCGCCTCACATTAGGCGCCACCTTGAAGCCTTCCAGAAGACCTGGGGGTGCGTCGCGGCGTCCTGAGCCCAGGTGACTGTCAGATATTGATTCACTCGACGTGCCGTTGGCCTGTCGCCTCACATTAGGCGCCACATTGAAGCCTCCTAGAAGGCCTTGGGGGCGTGTCGAGGTGTCTTGAGCCCAGGTGACTGTCAGATATTGATTCACTCGACGCGCCTTTGGCCTGTCGGCTCACCTTAGGCGCCACCTTGAAGGCCACGGGGGCGCGTCGCGGCGTTCTGAGCCCGGGTGGCTGTCAGATAGATATTGATTCACTCGACGCGCCGTTGGCCTGTCGCCTCACCTTAGGAGCCACTTGACATCTCAATACATGGCATTAGTCTTTAAATTATGTTTCAAATACATTTCAAAATTGTTATAGTACAAAGTGCATTGAAATATATTATTAACGATTTAAAAAAAATGTTAGGTCGCTTAAATTCAATTGAATCATGCTGATCTTAGTGATAATCTAAACTCGTCTAGCTTTGTACAACCTAGAATTGACCGTGTCTGAATGACCTCATGGCAGACTTTGCATAATGTTTAGTTTTTTACTACTCAAACAATAAAATTACGTTAAACTCTCACCCCTAATCACGGTCTCGTTAATTTTGTCTATAAATGTTGAGTTAATATCAGGCTAAACAGTATTCGTAGGAACATTTGTAAAGTACTTTTATATATTCATAATAAAAATCAGTAATTAAACTCATATAGTGTAGTTGATATAAAAAGAAATTTGTAAAAGAAAACACACTGGGTAGTAATAATGTTAGTTTTGTACCAAGAAACAATTTTTATTCGAGTGCTCTTGGATCTTTCTTTGTATAAAAACACAGTGATATTCAAATATGTCATAAGCAGCACTTTGAAATGTCTAAAAATAGCAGGGCACGCGGTGCAACGGAAACATCAGTAGTGGCTATAACAGGTTAAACACGACAGAAGCAAGAGAGACTTTCTATAAGTACACATTGTTCGCTGTACTGTTATTTAATATATCGTAGTTGTACTCTGGCATCGGTATGGTTTAGTAAACGTTTGTTTACATAGTTCTGCCTTGCCTGTAATGTGAACAATGGGGTGGGCGAGCAAGATACAAATAATGTCCTAACTGTTGGTTTGTGTACGTTTGTGGGTCACGACTATCGTGGATTTGAAGAATTACGTGGGCAGTATGGGAACTAATTATCTACATGTGTTTAATATCTATAAAATACCTAATTTTTAGTCTATTAATATTATATTGGCGAACATTCGAACTTTAGATTTCTACTTGAAACTTAGAACAGTTATAGATAAATGTGTAATAATGATAATCAATGAGTAAACTCACCAGTATCGTGGATGTGTGGTAAGTATATCAAGTCCCGGACGCTAATAGTTCCACCGTTCGTCACCAGAATTCGCTACTAAATATGTACGTTGAATCCCACTTGCCCCATGATCCTGAGTCAACAAAGGAGATTTGATTTGTTTAGTTTTTAACTGCCACCTCGGAAACCCACCCTAAAACATCGACTCCCACAGTTCTGTTGCGTACTTGACCTATACCGCGATAATATATATGGGACTAGGAAAACTAACTGAGGAAGAAAAACAACTTTACTCTTATATTTACTATTTTCCTTTTAATAACAAAGTCTCTATGTTTTGTCCTTTAAAATACCGTGTCTGAGATCCCAAAATTAAAGCTTTGTTTCATTTTGTGTCTTTCTTAGTAATCTTAGTAAGTTACAGAAGTAATAATACAATATATTAATATTCTATACATAAATAATAATAACTAACGACCTAGATAATTTTGATATAAAAGAATTTGAATGATTAATCGTTTTATTGTTTTATCATAAAATGGCTATTCTGAAGGAAAACATAAATGAGTGATATAACTTATTATAAGTTATTGTGAATGTAGACGTTGTTACTATTTAACACACCTTACTGTTAAACAATATAAAAATAAAATGAGCACCTTGTCTGACCAGTCAATCCAATAGCTGATCCCACCTGTATTTGTTAGTTTTCGCACAGCGTCAATATCGCACAATCAATCTATTCAATAATTGGTATAGCCATATTTTACACATTTCCTACAATAAGAATTGTTAAAAGCACTTAATTTTCTTCTCAAATTTACATTATTTTAAAACAATTTAATGTATACAATTATGTCCAAAGGGGTTGAAATTCTTAGCATATTCTATAAGGGGTCCCCAATTTAGGTAAAGGCTGGACCTGTCACTTTGCATGGGACCCTACCCGACGGGCCATTCAATTAATACTGTACCCTCCGTATCTCCCCTTACGGAGTACGTGTCGGCGCACATACATACATTCACCAACTGGGGAACATTACCCCAATGGAATGCTAAAACTGCAGGATAATTGCCATCGAATCGCTTCTGTGGCCTGCACCGCGGGAAATACTTTCTGGAATTTGTAAGTCATAATGATCCACTGAAGAAACCTCATTGTTTTAATGTTACATTGTTCTAATGTTTTACCTCTTTGATGTTTATACGTAGGAGGTAAGATTTCCTAACAAAGTATGTTTGTAAGTAGCTTCTTAATTGTATTAAGTGTAGTCTGATATCAGAAACAAGTGAACGTCACAAAACACCATAATATACGTTCGTGAGAATAACGTACAGCTATTACACGGTGATCAATCAAGCAAACTACGTGTACTATCAGTAACGTTCATATTGTACAGTTTTACGTATCATTTGATAGGTAGGCCTAAGAACTGATATAGTAGACCATAAGATGATTTTTGTTAAATCGAGTATTTTTATGATGTTTTACGGTTAAACATGTGGGACGCCAAATATACTTCTTAATGATTTTATTTAAAATTAGAAAAAACTCATAAAATTAACTTATGGTCCACTTGATTGGACCTTCAAAAATAGTAGAATGTTTACTGTAACTCATTATTCGAGTAATGACGAAACGAACCGTACAGTTGAAGTAGAAAGCATGTTTTACGGTAAGACTGCATGTGCCTATACAGGGAATATCGAACACGAACCGTACAGTTGAAGTAGAAAGCATGTTTTACGGTAAGACTGCATATGTCTAATACAGGGCTATCGACTTTCCAGTGGTGACTTAGCAGTGTTTAAAACGGCTACCTTTTAGGGTAATATTGATTGACTTTTTTAATATTTAGAGATTTTAAATTATGTTTATAAAATACCTCACTTTAAGATTACGGCATACTACGTCTATTTCCCAAATCAATAATAAACACCTTTGTTTATATAAGTAATTTAATGCTAGGTAATCTATTCATAAATATATTATAACCCGTACCGTTATTTGTGCACTTTTACAGGAATCTGAATACTGCATTAAAATTGGGTCTTCTTTCGGTACACCATCTCAACATTTGATTTCGATTTCCTAAAACAAATTCATAATTTTAGTGGTACCAATTCAGACGAATTTAATTTTCAAAATAAAATGGAAAAGAAATCCGGACAGACTGCGCCTTCAGTTATAATGCTACAATTCACGCATCAGTGCTCGGTAGTTGAATTGCATCTTGGCGCCGTCTTTAATCCTCCATTCAGAAACTATTCCTCCCTCCATTCATTGAAATATAATTTCACCATTATAAATATTTTGGTGACATAAATTTTGTATCTTTGTCAATTAATTGTAAATAAAACAAAAACAATTAATATTGCTCGAAAATTTCCATATTTGATTTGTTGTTTTTTTACAGTTATTAATACATTTATAACAGTAAAATTAACCTTTATTAATAGTATTTTTTCACCTCAATTTCCAATTTATTAAATATACTAACAAATTTTAAACCATTATTTTGAAAGCATGCTTAAACATAACTTCACACGTATTTATTTATCCGTAAATTAGGTAACAACAAAATAGAAGTAAGTTTTTTAAATTACCGTCATATTATATACAAATTAATCATTAAAAAAATATAAATGCTACTAAAATATTTATCTATTGAATATATTGCCTTTTTTATAATATTTTCAAAAATTTAGTACGTTTTGACTTGAATTTATTGTAATAGATTAAATTACAGCCTATATATATATATATATATTGGTATATTGACAAGGTATACTGACAAATTTATGTCAGGATATGTTGGAATTTTCATGTATAATTCTCTACCATATCTTTCACTCTTTAAAATAATAAATAGTTCTTATAGTATTGTGATTATGGATTTCTACATTTTAATCTCTTGCCATCATACTTGTACTGCAACACATTTCCATATTCGTATGTGTATTTCATTTTATTAATTTAATTTAATATTTATTTTGGTATTGATTTATTATAAGTTTTTCTTAAAGTATTTTTGAACTACCGCTTCAAATGCCTTCGGGATACATTGTGGTTGAACCGTAAATGGGAAGGGGTAAGTCTGTAACGGTGTTAGGATTCCAGGGGATTCAAGTTAGCCCCCTCCCCCCCGTCCACTGGGACCGGCTTTAATGGACAATGAATGCCCGGCAAGTTATGCAGGGGTGGTCCTCCCCGACATTTAGAGTAGATATGTACTAACATTACTTCAAGTGCAAGTCATTGAAGGTGAGTCTTGAGTTGAAATGTAGTTACTTTAAAACATCGTCACGTGAATGCAGAGAATTGCTACGAAATTTAAGAAAACGCCACAATTACAAGTGATTAAAACTTTAAGCATTATAATAATAATTTTCAACTTGTTCATCCTAACATCGATAATAGTGGCGAGGGAGTATTGATGTATTTACAATGCAGTGTTATTAAGAATGCAAGTATAATTTTATTTTTAATTGTATCACCTGTTACTAAAATTTTTTGCAAAACTGTTCTATTAATTCTATTATGTATTGTTCTAACGTGCGATAATTTCAGTCCAAATTTGTTAATGAGCAATGCACTAGTTATTTTGTATACTGAAATAATCAATAGCATTCTTATGTTTAGGTGCCGTGAATTATATTATCTTCGATTCAAGTTCTGTTCGGATTTTAAGTAATATAATATAAGATACAAATCAACTCAGATAGTAAGTTGAAAATACTAAATTGACTCCAACCGTGATAGGAAAAAACCTTAAGTTAATTTTACTATACAGGGTGTTTATAAAGTCCCGCGTCGGCTTAATACTTTATGAACTATTACAGACATAGCAATGGAACTTGGGACATTATTACCGCACATTTAAATCTATTATTTAAAGATTTTAATGGGAAAAGTGCTGTTTACTTAAAATGTTTTTTTTATGTTCTAATTCTTAACCCTTGCTCATACTAACTTCACAATAACCTTTTTTGTGACATGCTGATTTCAGTTTACAGCGCCATTTTTCTCTAATGTGAGTTTAAATTATGGCCACTACTTATATATATTTTTACAACCAAGTAAAGTTTTTTACATCTGCCATTTTGTACTGAATCGACCTCTTTGAGTGTCTGCCCTTTTAAGTGCTGTATTCGGTATTAATCTCTGCTAGACTACTCCTTTAAAATGTTATAGATCTTGACCTACGATTATGTTTAAAATGTTTGTTACACTCCTAATGGACCATACTTCATGGGATATTAAGAATCACTACCCTAAAACACGAATTCAAGTTCAGTATCCATTTACAAAGTTTAACTTTCCCAACTTAAGCTATGAAAAGAATATTAAACCGTCTACAACAGGACGGCTAGACTACTCATGTCGGCTAGACTACTCGTGTCGGCTAGACTACTCATGTCGGCTAGACTGCTCATGTCGGCTAGACTACTCGTGTCGGCTGGACTATTCGTGTCGGCTAGACTACTCGTGTCGGCTAGACTACTCATGTCGGTTAGACTACTCGTGTCGGCTAGACTACTCTTGTCGGCTAGACTACTCCTGTCGGCTAGACTACTCGTGTTGGCTAGAGTAATCTTGTCGGCCAGACTACTCGTGTCGGCCAGACTACTCGTGTCGGTCAGACTACTCGTGTCTGCCAGACTACTCGTGTCGGCCAGACTACTTGTGTCGGCTAGAGTAATCTTGTCAGCTAGACTACTCTTGTCGGCTAGACTACTCGTGTCGGCTAGACTACTCATGTCGGTTAGACTACTCGTGTCGGCTAGACTACTCTTGTCGGCTAGACTACTCATGTCGGCCAGACTACTTGTGTCGGCCAGACTACTCTTGTCGGCTAGACTACTCTTGTCGGCTAGACTACTCATGTCGGCCAGACTACTTGTGTCGGCCAGACTACTCGTGTCGGCTAGACTACTCATGTCGGCTAGAGTAATCTTGTCGGCTGGACTATTCGTGTCGGCTAGACTACTCGTGTCGGCTAGACTACTCATGTCGGTTAGACTACTCGTGTCGGCTAGACTACTCTTGTCGGCTAGACTACTCCTGTCGGCTAGACTACTCGTGTTGGCTAGAGTAATCTTGTCGGCCAGACTACTCGTGTCGGCCAGACTACTCGTGTCGGTCAGACTACTCGTGTCTGCCAGACTACTCGTGTCGGCCAGACTACTCGTGTCGGTCAGACTACTCGTGTCGGCTAGACTACTCTTGTCGGCTAGACTACTCCTGTCGGCTAGACTACTCGTGTTGGCTAGAGTAATCTTGTCGGTCAGACTACTCGTGTCTGCCAGACTACTCGTGTCGGCCAGACTACTTGTGTCGGCTAGAGTAATCTTGTCGGCTAGACTACTCTTGTCGGCTAGACTACTCTTGTCGGCTAGACTGCTCATGTCGGCCAGATTAAACCAGCCTTATGTTATATATTTCTTTTTACTTGGAACAGATATAGATTCTGTTTTATTTCAAACGTTGAGTTTATTGTAAGTGTAAATTTTACATGATTTGAAAATACAATATATTGTTGTGTTTCAGGAATGTTTGGAGGCTAAGGTACGCCAACTAGAGGCGGCCTTGGAGGCGGAGAAGAAGGCCACGCAACGAGAAAGGCTGATTGCAGCAAAACTCCAGAGGCAACTTGCAAGGGTGAGTATGCTAACTTACTGTATTATGTTACCTAAGTTACTTAATAAATATATAGTTAGATGATTTGAAGTAGGTGACAAAATAACGTTTGAACGGAAGTGTGTTTAATACTAAACGTAAAATAACTTGCATAATAATATTTAGCTTTCGATAATATTTTTATTTTATTGTGTTACCGTTAGTTGGGATAATATATTTTATAAATAATACACGCATGCTATGGAACTGCATGAATACTTTGCGGTATTAGGCTTGATAAAGACTGTTTGTAAAATTTACATTAGGTTAGATAACGACTGTTTGTGGCTTTACCACAGCACTATAAGCTATACAACATAGGACAAAACAGGGTCGGATTGTAAGCTATACGACAGTAGGCTAGAGCCGGGACTGCTTGTAAACTATACGACATTAGGCCAGAGCAGGGACTTCTCGTAACCTATACGATATTAGGTCAGAGCAGAAACTTCTTGTAACTTATAAAACATTAGGCCAGAGCTGGGACTGCTTGTAACCTATACAATAATAATACAAAATAGGGACAGATTGTAGGATATACGGCAGTAGGCCAGAGCAGGGACTGCTTGTAGGTAATACGAAAGTAAGCCTGAGCTGAGACTTCTTGTAACCTATACGACAGTAAGACAGAGCTGGGACTTCTTATAAGCTATACAACAGTAAGACAAAACAGGGACTGATTCTAAGCTATACGACAGTAGGCCAGAGCCGGGACTGCTTGTAGTCTTTACGACAGTAGGTCAGAGCAGGGGCTGCTTTTCGGCAATAAGATAGTAGGTAAAAGCAGGGACTGTTTGTAAACTATACGAAAGTAAGCCAGAGAAGGGATCGTTTGTAGTCTTTACGACAGTAGGCCAGAGCAGGGACTGCTTGTAGTCTTTACGACAGTAGGTCAGAGCAGGGACTGCTTGTAGTCTTTACGACAGTAGGCCAGAGCAGGGACTGCTTGTAGTCTTTACGACAGTAGGCCAGAGCAGGGACTGCTTGTAGTCTTTACGACAGTAGGCCAGAGCAGGGACTGCTTGTAGTCTTTACGACAGTAGGCCAGAGCAGGGACTGCTTGTAGTCTTTACGACAGTAGGCCAGAGCAGGGACTGCTTGTAGTCTTTACGACAGTAGGCCAGAGCAGGGACTGCTTGTAGTCTTTACGACAGTAGGCCAGAGCAGGGACTGCTTGTAGTCTTTACGACAGTAGGTCAGAGCAGGGGCTGCTTTTCGGCAATAAGATAGTAGGTAAAAGCAGGGACTGTTTGTAAACTATACGAAAGTAAGCCAGAGAAGGGATCGTTTGTAGTCTTTACGACAGTAGGCCAGAGCGAGGACTGCTTGTAGTCTTTACGACAGTAGGTCAGAGCAGGGGCTGCTTTTCGGCAATAAGATAGTAGGTAAAAGCAGGGACTGTTTGTAAACTATACGAAAGTAAGCCAGAGAAGGGATCGTTTGTAGTCTTTACGACAGTAGGCCAGAGCAGGGACTGCTTGTAGTCTTTACGACAGTAGGTCAGAGCAGGGACTGCTTGTAGTCTTTACGACAGTAGGTCAGAGCAGGGACTGCTTGTAGTCTTTACGACAGTAGGTCAGAGCCGGGACTGCTTGTAGTCTTTACGACAGTAGGTCAGAGCAGGGGCTGCTTTTCGGCAATAAGATAGTAGGTAAAAGCAGGGACTGTTTGTAAACTATACGAAAGTAAGCCAGAGAAGGGATCGTTTGTAGTCTTTACGACAGTAGGCCAGAGCAGGGACTGCTTGTAGTCTTTACGACAGTAGGTCAGAGCCGGGACTGCTTGTAGTCTTTACGACAGTAGGTCAGAGCAGGGACTGCTTGTAGTCTTTACGACAGTAGGCCAGAGCAGGGACTGCTTGTAGTCTTTACGACAGTAGGCCAGAGCAGGGACTGCTTGTAGTCTTTACGACAGTAGGCCAGAGCAGGGACTGCTTGTAGTCTTTACGACAGTAGGTCAGAGAAGGGACTGCTTGTAGTCTTTACGACAGTAGGCCAGAGCAGGGACTGCTTGTAGTCTTTACGACAGTAGGCCAGAGCAGGGACTGCTTGTAGTCTTTACGACAGTAGGTCAGAGCAGGGACTGCTTGTAGTCTTTACGACAGTAGGTCAGAGCAGGGACTGCTTGTAGTCTTTACGACAGTAGGCCAGAGCCGGGACTGCTTGTAGTCTTTACGACAGTAGGCCAGAGCCGGGACTGCTTGTAGTCTTTACGACAGTAGGTCAGAGCAGGGACTGCTTGTAGTCTTTACGACAGTAGGTCAGAGCAGGGACTGCTTGTAGTCTTTACGACAGTAGGCCAGAGCAGGGACTGCTTGTAGTCTTTACGACAGTAGGTCAGAGCAGGGACTGCTTGTAGTCTTTACGACAGTAGGCCAGAGCCGGGACTGCTTGTAGTCTTTACGACAGTAGGTCAGAGCAGGGGCTGCTTTTCGGCAATAAGATAGTAGGTAAAAGCAGGGACTGTTTGTAAACTATACGAAAGTAAGCCAGAGAAGGGATCGTTTGTAGTCTTTACGACAGTAGGCCAGAGCGAGGACTGCTTGTAGTCTTTACGACAGTAGGTCAGAGCAGGGGCTGCTTTTCGGCAATAAGATAGTAGGTAAAAGCAGGGACTGTTTGTAAACTATACGAAAGTAAGCCAGAGAAGGGATCGTTTGTAGTCTTTACGACAGTAGGCCAGAGCAGGGACTGCTTGTAGTCTTTACGACAGTAGGTCAGAGCAGGGACTGCTTGTAGTCTTTACGACAGTAGGCCAGAGCAGGGACTGCTTGTAGTCTTTACGACAGTAGGTCAGAGCAGGGGCTGCTTTTCGGCAATAAGATAGTAGGTAAAAGCAGGGACTGTTTGTAAACTATAAAAGTAAGCCAGAGAAGGGATCGTTTGTAGTCTTTACGACAGTAGGCCAGAGCAGGGACTGCTTGTAGTCTTTACGACAGTAGGCCAGAGCAGGGACTGCTTGTAGTCTTTACGACAGTAGGTCAGAGCAGGGGCTGCTTTTCGGCAATAAGATAGTAGGTAAAAGCAGGGACTGTTTGTAAACTATACGAAAGTAAGCCAGAGAAGGGATCGTTTGTAGTCTTTACGACAGTAGGCCAGAGCAGGGACTGCTTGTAGTCTTTACGACAGTAGGTCAGAGCAGGGACTGCTTGTAGTCTTTACGACAGTAGGTCAGAGCAGGGACTGCTTGTAGTCTTTACGACAGTAGGTCAGAGCAGGGACTGCTTGTAGTCTTTACGACAGTAGGCCAGAGCAGGGACTGCTTGTAGTCTTTACGACAGTAGGCCAGAGCAGGGACTGCTTGTAGTCTTTACGACAGTAGGCCAGAGCAGGGACTGCTTGTAGTCTTTACGACAGTAGGCCAGAGCAGGGACTGCTTGTAGTCTTTACGACAGTAGGCCAGAGCAGGGACTGCTTGTAGTCTTTACGACAGTAGGCCAGAGCAGGGACTGCTTGTAGTCTTTACGACAGTAGGCCAGAGCAGGGACTGCTTGTAGTCTTTACGACAGTAGGCCAGAGCAGGGACTGCTTGTAGTCTTTACGACAGTAGGCCAGAGCAGGGACTGCTTGTAGTCTTTACGACAGTAGGCCAGAGCAGGGACTGCTTGTAGTCTTTACGACAGTAGGCCAGAGCAGGGACTGCTTGTAGTCTTTACGACAGTAGGCCAGAGCAGGGACTGCTTGTAGTCTTTACGACAGTAGGCCAGAGCAGGGACTGCTTGTAGTCTTTACGACAGTAGGTCAGAGCAGGGGCTGCTTGTAGTCTTTACGACAGTAGGTCAGAGCAGGGGCTGCTTTTCGGCAATAAGATAGTAGGTAAAAGCAGGGACTGTTTGTAAACTATACGAAAGTAAGCCAGAGAAGGGATCGTTTGTAGTCTTTACGACAGTAGGCCAGAGCAGGGACTGCTTGTAGTCTTTACGACAGTAGGCCAGAGCAGGGACTGCTTGTAGTCTTTACGACAGTAGGCCAGAGCAGGGACTGCTTGTAGTCTTTACGACAGTAGGCCAGAGCAGGGACTGCTTGTAGTCTTTACGACAGTAGGCCAGAGCAGGGACTGCTTGTAGTCTTTACGACAGTAGGCCAGAGCAGGGACTGCTTGTAGTCTTTACGACAGTAGGCCAGAGCAGGGACTGCTTGTAGTCTTTACGACAGTAGGCCAGAGCAGGGACTGCTTGTAGTCTTTACGACAGTAGGCCAGAGCAGGGACTGCTTGTAGTCTTTACGACAGTAGGCCAGAGCAGGGACTGCTTGTAGTCTTTACGACAGTAGGTCAGAGCAGGGACTGCTTGTAGTCTTTACGACAGTAGGCCAGAGCAGGGACTGCTTGTAGTCTTTACGACAGTAGGCCAGAGCAGGGACTGCTTGTAGTCTTTACGACAGTAGGCCAGAGCAGGGACTGCTTGTAGTCTTTACGACAGTAGGTCAGAGCAGGGGCTGCTTGTAGTCTTTACGACAGTAGGTCAGAGCAGGGACTGCTTGTAGTCTTTACGACAGTAGGCCAGAGCAGGGACTGCTTGTAGTCTTTACGACAGTAGGCCAGAGCAGGGACTGCTTGTAGTCTTTACGACAGTAGGCCAGAGCAGGGACTGCTTGTAGTCTTTACGACAGTAGGTCAGAGCAGGGACTGCTTGTAGTCTTTACGACAGTAGGCCAGAGCAGGGACTGCTTGTAGTCTTTACGACAGTAGGCCAGAGCAGGGACTGCTTGTAGTCTTTACGACAGTAGGCCAGAGCAGGGACTGCTTGTAGTCTTTACGACAGTAGGCCAGAGCAGGGACTGCTTGTAGTCTTTACGACAGTAGGCCAGAGCAGAGACTGCTTGTAGTCTTTACGACAGTAGGCCAGAGCAGGGACTGCTTGTAGTCTTTACGACAGTAGGTCAGAGCAGGGACTGCTTGTAGTCTTTACGACAGTAGGCCAGAGCAGGGACTGCTTGTAGTCTTTACGACAGTAGGCCAGAGCAGGGACTGCTTGTAGTCTTTACGACAGTAGGTCAGAGCAGGGGCTGCTTTTCGGCAATAAGATAGTAGGTAAAAGCAGGGACTGTTTGTAAACTATACGAAAGTAAGCCAGAGAAGGGATCGTTTGTAGTCTTTACGACAGTAGGCCAGAGCAGGGACTGCTTGTAGTCTTTACGACAGTAGGTCAGAGCAGGGACTGCTTGTAGTCTTTACGACAGTAGGCCAGAGCAGGGACTGCTTGTAGTCTTTACGACAGTAGGCCAGAGCAGGGACTGCTTGTAGTCTTTACGACAGTAGGTCAGAGCAGGGGCTGCTTTTCGGCAATAAGATAGTAGGTAAAAGCAGGGACTGTTTGTAAACTATACGAAAGTAAGCCAGAGAAGGGATCGTTTGTAGTCTTTACGACAGTAGGTCAGAGCGAGGACTGCTTGTATACTATACGGCAGTAGACCAAGCAGGGACTGCTTGTATGCTCTACGACAGTAGGCCAAGCTGCGACTGCTTGAAGGCTACATTACAAATGTTGATGAGTAAGGCATGGGAGATATTAGGGTCATGACAAACTGTAATAAAGCACCAAGATAATGGCGGGAGCGCTTATAAAAACAAGTTTGTTTTTCTGGTCCGCGTGATGTAAAGAAAAAGAAATCAGTAGGCTGGGACAATACGTCACGAAGTGATTTCCGGCGGTGATTTGTCGTGTTCTGACGGATATTGTATCCGGCATTTGAAGGAAAACGTAGTTTTAAGTTTCTACTAGACGGTGTATTTTTACTTGTTTGTGCAGTTATTTCTTTTTAGTACACTATATCACTAATTACACTGAAAAGTGTGTAAAGAAATACAAAAATGATTAATCACAATAAAAAGGAACATTTTACGAAAAAAACTTAAATAACTGAAGAAACACAATTATAACTTAAGCGTCTAAATAAAGTACTCAAAATTATATAATACATTCTTGGTTATAATACATTAATATATAATACAGTTTAAATACAACCAGATATAGGCTAAATTATTAAACATAAGATTTATGTGTATTCAAACAGGTATATTCAAAAACCAAAACAAACAAAAGAAAACATACATACTGAAACCTGTTAAAAACAACTGCAACCCCAACAGATCAAGGGCCCAATTGTAGGGGCCGCATGAAAAAAATACTAATGACTAAGACCTCCACGCCTGTACAAAAATAACGATTCTTAATATTTAAGATTAAAGGATTAGCAACTCTTTACCCATCCAAACAATGGTTCTTTGAATACATTAATAAAAGAAAACAAAGAAAAAATGAAGGTATATCACCTTATTTAATCGCGGCGTACGCGTTTTCGGACGCTTGCTGTGTGTCCATCATCTGGCCGGGTCTGAGTCCCGGGCTGTTATTTATTATTCAGTTATTATTCTTAAATGCAATATTCCTAAAAACATAATGTGCCTATAATAATTCTAATATTAAGAATTATCCTATACGAGTTATTAAGGAACAAAATGAATAATCTACTGCTCTGTAACAACACAACATAGATTTGGCTAATGCCTGGTAAAAACAATTCAACCTTCTACGGTCCCCATGTTCCAAAATAATGGGCGTTTCCAAACTCACCAACGTTTAGAGGGTCGTTTCTAATATCCAATCTCACCAATCTCCGTTCCTTGGTCAGGTATACTCTCTTGAAACAAAATTACCATTCTAAGATTAATATTGATACATTAATTTATAAAATAAATATAATATACTACGAGTAGTAAATGTTAAATAACATTTTGAAGATGGTAAAATATCATTGTTTTGGTTACTTAAAGTAACTTACATTACGTGTATATATAAACATATTTAATAAATTCAAAAGTCATAAAAAGAACTAAAGGCTATACGTTTTATATACAGTATAAAAAAATGTTATCTATTATTAACTGTCTATAAAAATACAAATTGGCTCTGAGGCTTTAGTGATGCAGTATGTCGTGCAACCCACTCTGTCTTTTTTCTCTATGTAATTATTTTAGTGGTGTCGTCACTGGTTGTTCATGGCTCGTAATGCGGTTCAGATGAAAATACCATCATTATAAAAACTCACACGCATTGTCATTGAAATAGTTGGAAATAGTTTAAAAATCTATTTTTATAACATCGACTGTAAATACTTATTACAGATTTCAGACAATTTGGGAAACATTAAAACTATAGGACTTGTTCTTTGGAACTTAATTACCATCTTTTAAAGGGCGTCAAATTTGTAAAATTACACTCTAGAAAATGGAGCTTTGAAAATAATAGCCTTAAATTTAGATGTGATTATTCGTCAATACAAAATAAAGTTTTAACTAGGTAGACCAAAGCACATTGGTGTTGACCGCATTCACGCAATGGAATGCAAATTGCACCCAAACCAATCCTCATCCAATTATTCATGCCAATAGTTTTTAATTGGACTGTTTTGGCAATTACTATGATCTAGTGGCTTGCCTATGAATATTAAACCATCTTTACCATGCATTACATGTGCCTTGAGCGTGCAATGTACAAATCAACATAATAAGGCCCATATTATGTGTCGTAATTACAACGTGCATTCAACCTTTATAACGTTTTTTATTTAATTAATTGCAACATTATTACGAAAAAATCGCCTGGTTCAATGTCATGCCGTAAATGTGAGAAGAGGAATTGAACAGTTTATTCTCACGTCTCTCCAACCTCTCTTCAAGGACAATAACGAGAAGAAACTAATTTGTTGTGGTTAGTAATCAAATAATGCCATAATTTTCCTAATTGTATGACTTTTAAAGATACTTCCTTTCTTGCCATCTTTGTTTGTTGTTTAAATACTTTCCTGTTTTTTTTTCGTAACTTAATCTACGAGAATTCACAAGAATTACAATATTATTCGGGATTTTTACCGTCGTCTGTTTATAAAAATAATTAATTCGGATTTTGTGATCACAATTGTTTCCTTTAACAAAGATAATCTGAAAAAGGAAAAAATAAAATATAAACTTTTTAATATGCATGGCTTAGTAACTAAATAGGCTTATTAGTGTGAAACATCACACATCAAAACTAATCCAAGCTAACATTTAAAAATATCAACAAAATACTTGAATTGTAGCTTTTGATCTAGACCACTAGGAAAATGAACGAAATTTAACTTTTTCGCCCATAAACAAGATGGCCTTCTTTGGCTGAAAAATGATTCCCATGTATTTCTTGGGAGAAAATGGCAATAAGTAGTTTTTGGACCAAGCTCGGAAAGTAATGGAGTAAAATTAAAAATAACTTGACTTGTTCTTCCGCGTACAAAATGTGCACCGTATGTCTGAATTTCATAAAAAAAGAAGAAAGTTACGGTTTAGGAGGCTACAAAGCAAACATCTTTTTACATGAACATGTAAAAGTTTTTAATACTGACTTTATCCACTCAAGTGGGTTTCACATTAAAGGTATTTTTCTCCTTAATCCAAATATACCATTATATTTGAGAATATGCAACGTTTATAGCCTCTGCCCCCCCCTTCCGAAAATGAAAAATCCCCCAAAACAAACGTTTTAAGTTAAATTAAAACACTCTAGTGGGTTATCAAATTCTAGTTGCCGTAGCTAAAACACATAAATATAGTGATGAAAGCCCTAGATATGTGGTTTGAAGGTATATTACTGATTTATATCTGAACAAGAACAAACATAAATTCATGTTCAAACATGGATATCAGGCATATACTTGAGGCCAATGAAACAACATTGTCCAGGCATTTACATTTTGAGATACTTTCAGGCAGATATTTAATCTATTGACTCCCAAGATTGTTAATGATTTCTAAGACAAAACATGGGGATTGCATTGTTTGTTCAAACCCCACAACGAGTGATGTGGTTAGAACTTGTGTTTTTGATAGCCCGGATTCCACTATACCCACGCGTTACAGTTTCGTCCACATCGAATCATTTCGAAGGTAAAAACATTTCTTTGTTTTATTTCCTCCGTCCCAGTTGGCAATTTATTACGGGGGCGGGTTTAATCCAGCTAAATGTGCACCCTTTGTCACTCCGTTCATTCAACTTTTTTGTATTTTGTTTTTATAAAATATGCTTTCAAAATTCAAAATTTATGATTGAAACAAAATCGTAAATGTAGGACATCGCAAAATCATTCGTGTTAATGTATATGCGTGTTGAAATATGTAAATGATACGAAATCGCATTAAAACCATGTTTTAAACGTGCTTGAGTGTACATGTACATGGTTTGAATTTGTTCAGGAGTAGTAACATTTTGTTTAAGTGTGGACAGATCAGTTAAAATGTCGTTCCAACATGCGAACCCAGGAAAATGTACTATATTGGGCTCTTACCCAACAGTGTAGTGCCCATTTAGCTGTAATAGAGAAAGTATGTCTCCATTTTTAAAAGAATTATAATTTACTTAGGCTTTTCAATCTAATAAAATAAATCAAATAAAAGAATGAAACCTTCCCATGAATATATTTCTTCAAATTTATATCCTTATCATGTGTTACCGGAATACACACTTTGTTTTTAATAGCGATAAAATTCAATTTATACCTAGAAATGTAATCTTAGAGCTAATTTAATCATTTGCAAGTATAATTAAAAATTTAGCCCGCAATATCTGTGTAGGTTTGGGGTGGGCAGAATTTTTATCGTTTTATCGCATGCAATATTTTATAAATTAACTTCTAACCTTATAGTATAAAACCGACTTAACTTTATGGTTAAAAAATTGTACAGAGCAGTCTAATGGATCAATGTTAAGTGGTAAATTACCAAACAATTTAACCATTGAATTAATTGGGGAATTGGCACCCAAATTGTTTCCTGAGAAGTATGGAGTGAAAAGCAAACGTAAACGTGAATTTTGACGTGGAACGTTAAATTGAACTTTTGACAAAAGAGTTGAGTCGTCCAGCACCCACATACCAGACCACGCAGGTACACCAGCATTGCCACCCGTCTTCTATTGATAAGGTAGTCCACTTCGAAAATGTTGAGAAGTTCTGAATAAGGTAAGTTTGAGTAGTGGCCAAAAGACTTAAAATAAAGAAATCGTAGAAATGTTGTCTGGACATTCTCTATTAAGTCAGAGAGATAGGTGAAATTGGGATTCCACATAACACAACCAAACTCTAACTTTGACCGAACCAGAGAGCAACAAAGAAGTTTTAAGATGTTGAGGTCAGTTAAAAAATTGCTTGATCTCCTAATAAATCCCAATGTTGAAAAGGCAGATTTATATAGATTCCTACTATATGAGCAGAAAAAGAAAAATTTCGTCAAATGTTACACCTAAATCTTTGATGGAAGACTTTGTAGTAAGAAAACATTGTCCCATTCTATAATTAAATTTGACCAAGCAGGTTTTGGACTTTTTTGAAAAGGACATAACGGCACACTTATCGAAATGGAATATTAGATGATCACTACTCCAAATAAAAAGACAATCAAGGTCCTCTTGAACAAGCTGACAGACTACTACATTATTAATACTTTTTCTAATCATCGGCATACAGTAAAAATTTACAATTTTTTATGAAATCCTTAATATCATTAATGAAGATTTTGAATAATAAAGGTCCTAAATTAGAACCATGTGGTACACCAGATCTAGCTATAAACTTTTTAGATGAAAAGCTGTCATATGCCACATATTGGGCCTTATTTGATGAGAATAAATTTAGTAAGCTGGTTGACACTCCTAATAAATTAGGTTTAGATAATAATGTTAAATTGTTCACGTTATCGAATGATTTTTCAAAATCTGTGCAAATGACATCCTATTGACCTCCTTTATCTAATTCCAAAAGACAAAACTCAGAAAAATGTATTACATTTGAAGAAATTGATCGACATGGATAAAAACCATGTTGGTGAGGACTAATGGACTGTTTCACGTGATTGTACAATATCGATTCATAAACCTTGGCTGGTACGTACAAGATAGCAATGGGACGATCATTTGTTATTTCTGATTTGTGGCCTTTTTTAAAGATAGGAACGTCTTTTCCTTGTCTCCATGCTTGAGGAAAATAACAGTTTTTTATGAAGAAATTAAAGATATAATGAATAGGTGTTACAAGAAATTCCAGGCATGCCTTAAAAATGTATGAATTAGATTTTGATTTGTATGACAAAGGAACATATTGATTCATAACTCCTGAAATACAATCATAAAATTGCCTTACAGCCTCATCTACATCAGATGCACCAAACACATTTAACTAGGATATGTCCTCGATATTGTTGTGCAAAGATTGAAAATTTACAATATATTGATAAAAAATAAAAAAAATAAAAACAGTAATTAACTGATTAGACATTAACTAACACTTAAACTAAAACGCTTTAAATGATCTGTAACTGGTCGGTAGCGTAACTGCTTAGCCCGGATCCATGAGCTAAATGTTCTCAGTTCGATTCCAATCTGAGTCATAACAAAATAATTTTGAAGGGATTTGTTATGACCACCGGCTGTTATTTTTCATTGGGATATTAATTAATGACAATTTCTAAGGAATAGTCGGTCTTAGTTTGTAACAGAGACTACTCATTGTAAATCCATATGAAAACCACCGTCTCATTGACGGCCATATGTTGACGATCGCTGTCTTAACGAATAAATACATCTCAGTTAAGTTTATTAACATTTTAATAAACAGTTAAAATATTTAATGTGTGTGGCTATAATTTTTAGGTATACATGGAACCACGGTAACTAGAAATATTTCCTAGTTACTGTGCATGGATTTAACGTGGAAGGTCATAATTGTTCTGATTGCATTATTAAACAAACATTTAGAAGCATTAATAAAAACGTATATAAATTTGATTATTTCAATAATATGTACAATTTACAATTATTAAAGAATAATATTGTTAACTACTGCTTACATCAACTGGTGATTTTTTAATTCCTTTTAAGGACCATTATCCAGTATCGTGAAATGGATTATTATTTCGGCCGTTTAAAGACATGAGAGTGGACTGGACCACTCTTATTTTGGTCTATTGGATGGTAGCGTTAATTAGCAAACGACTTAGTATACTTATCTCAAACATGATTAAAATGTCCAAATCTCAAAAATGATTTAAATGTCCTAATCAGAAACATGATTTAAATGTCCTAATCTTAAACATGATTAAATTGTCCTAATCTCAAACATGATTAAAATGTCCTAATCTCAAACATGATTAAGATGTCCTAACCTCAAACATGATTAAAATGTCCTAACCTCAAACATGATTAAATTGTCCTAATCTCAAACATGATTAAAATGTCTTAACCATAAACATGATTTAGATATCCTAACCTTAAACTTTATTTAAATGCCTTAACCCCAAACGGATTTAAATGTCCTGATATCAAAAATGATTTAAATGTCCTAATCTCAAACATGATTAAAATGTTCTAACCTCAAGCATGATTAAATGTCCTAATCTCAAACATGATTAAGATGTCCTAACCTCAAACATGATTAAAATGTCCTAACCACAAACATGATTAAAATGTCTTAACCTCAAACATGATTAAATGTCCTAACCTCAAACGCGATTTAAATGTCCTAATCTCAAACATGATTAAAATGTCCTAACCTCAAACATGATTAAATTGTCCTAACCACAAACATGATTAAAATGTCTTAACCTCAAACATGATTAAATGTCCTAACCTCAAACGCGATTTAAATGTCCTAATCTCAAACATGATTAAAATGTCCTAACCTCAAACATGATTAAATGTCCTAATCTCAAACATGATTAAGATGTCCTAACCTCAAACATGATTAAAATGTCCTAACCTCAAACATGATTAAATTGTCCTAACCACAAACACGATTAAAATGTCTTAACCCCAAACATGATTTAGATATCCTAACCTTAAACTTTATTTAAATGCCTTAACCCCAAACGGATTTAAATGTCCTGATATCAAAAATGATTTAAATGTCCTAACTTCAAACGCGATTAAAATTTCCTATCCTTAAACATGATTAAGATGTCCTTACCTCGTCAGTTTTTACGTCAATAATACATTTTATTTCACAGAATCGTCCGTTCACCTTCTTACAACAGGGGATAGCTCTTCATGATATTTCAGAAAATATTCATGAATTCATTTGGGGATAAAAAGGTCGATTTGTTGGCGACCCTTTGTATAAAATATTTACTATGGTTAGCCCGGGCGGATTGGTGTCCCAAGGGCACTTGAGGATAAATCTGAGTGAAGTTCACCAAACCCTTGTGTCTTTTGGGAGATAGCTTTGTTGAGTCAGTCTTCCAAGTTATTGTTTTCAGACTGTGATTTATCTAAATGCTTTAGGATATACCTAACACAAAACTCCAAAAATATATATTATTTGTGGAGTTTTAAATTACCAAATTTCATTAGATTAAGGATTTTCACGTCATTGAAAACTGTTGTAAAATTATTAGGTACTTATGTGTCACAGTTACCGCTCAGTCTTATTGTAATAAAACCTAACCTACATTGTACATGTAATGGTGGGTGGGCGGGTTGTCGCCGATGTGTGCAGTGTCTGTGATTGGGCAAGTTGTAGAGGCCTGTGTAAGTACTAATTTTAAATGTAATATAATGGTTTGTTCATTATTAATTTAAGGTATAATCTATTTTGTGTTCTATATAAATGAAAATGAATGTGTCTGTCTGTTTGTCCTCAATGCATCACTACACTTTTCAACTGATTGTCATTAAACTTTGAGAAGTTGTTGAGTAAACTCCTGGGGATGTTTCAGGAATTGTTTTATTCACATATTACTCTAATTTTATTAGTAGGGCTTCGCCCCAGTGGTCTTAAAAGTTTAAATTTTAATCTAATTGAGTTATTTTTATTTATTTTATTAATCATTAGTTGTTTAATTAACACTTTTGCTTGATTTTATTTGCCAATTGCGATGTATCATTAAAAAAAAAAAAAAAAAAAAAAAAAAATGTATGTGTTCTTATCCCGCAGCGAGACACAGGAAAACAGCTAGTTAGAATATAACATTACCATGTGACTGAAAATAATAGATAGCGATAGTAATAGTTTTCCGAAACAATGCTAGGATATACTGTTCAGCCTCAAGTACAAGTTTAGGCAAATAAAATAAAAATGAGTTTTCGAAAAATACGAAAAACCTCTTTATTAGTGCTTTTAATTAGGGTTAAAACGATTCCTTGCCTTTGAAAATTAAATAAGAAGAAAAGTATTTACAATAATTTTCTGTGACACTGTTTAGTTTAGAATGGACTCAGTGCAGCAATGGATGACAAAAATAATGCACTTGATAACGCAGTAACATTGTAGTATTAGTAATGTCATACTCTTGATTGTATAAAATCAATGGTAATACCTTTTCAACTGTTTAAAAGAAAATTACATTACAACAGATGGTTTAATTTACCAAACTTAAAACAGCAGCTGGTTTAACTTACTAAACTATCAAAACAACAGCTGATTTACCATTTCGCTGTTACCATTTGTTAAGTTAGAAAAATGCAATCCTTTTATGGTCATAATTTATTTATAATTTCTCATTTTGTACTACCAAAAATAGTGTTGTTTTCTTTTAGAAAATAAAAAAAAGTATTACGTTACGAAATTTCTACGTTATGATAAAGGCAAAATTTGTGTCTTCCATTGTTGCACTCTTGAGTCCATTCTAAACTGTACAGTGTGTTACATAATATCATTGTAAATTCTTTGTTCCATATTTGATTTTCAAAAACAAGGAATCGTTTTAATCCACATGAAAAGTACTAACTATTACCCATCATAGTAGTTTTTCGTAAAACCAATAATTTTTCTGTAAACTGCGTTTATACAAATGTTATTATCTAAAACAAACCACATCCGGACGAAATTTGTTCGGCTACTACGATTTTTAATTTGGGGGGGGGGGGCTTTCAACCACTATAAATCGATGGCACTGGTCTCAATCCTGCGAAAATTCTGATTTCTGTCCCAGAGGCTCGTAGACGTCCCGTGTTATCGACTTCTAGCAGAAAAAAAAAAAAAAAAAAAAATATGGAACCATAAGCGTCTTCTAGCAGAAAGTGAGGTATCAAACTATAGGTATTTATCTCTTAAATCACATTATACCATTACATTTTGGAAGAAACTACATTTAAGGGATCTGCCTCCCCCAAATAAAAAATATGCTCAAAACCCCAAAATTGGTATATTTAACTAATAAACAATCAAATGGGGTATGAAATTAAAGGTATTAATATACCATTTTAGAGAATACTATGTTGATGGGCTCCACTGCCCCAAACACTAAAATTCATGGTCACACTGCTTAAGAATCCTAGCCAATACGACCAGTAGACCGATCGATCTTCCTCTCGAGGCGACATGCCGATATTCACAAATGGGACTGTAGCAGAGTTCCTTGGTGAGGCCGCAGGCCGAACTATCCCTAGTGAGGCCGTAGGCCGAGATTCACAAAAGGGCTAAAGGTAAACGCGGAAGACCTCCGAAACGAAATTTATATAATAACCTACAAGGCAGAGCAATAGCAAACTACCTTTAGGATCTTCTGGGAGATATGGATGTTACTTCTTCGGTTTGCAAAATTCAACTGAGCGAAGCTCGGTCTTCCGGTACGGTACTTAACTAGTAAAAAAAAAAAAAAAAAAAACAAACATAAACAAAGACAGACAATAAACGAAGTTAAGTAGGCCATTGGTCGCATTCTTAATTTTACCCAAGGAACTAAAGTTTGTGTAGAGTTTTGTTACAACCTGTAAAGGCCCTATATCAAGAAAAACGGTTCGATAGTTTGAATGTATTTATATATAATATTCGGTATATATATGATAAATGATTGATAAATCATACCATCAGTGGGTGTTTTATGATTGATAAATGAGCCTTGAGATTTGTTGTATTATTGTGTTTATTCTTAAATCGCCATGACATCAGTCGGCCTTCAATCCATGTAATATTTACTGTACATTAGGGTTTTCATAGTTAACTTTACTCATTGTCAAACTGGAACAATAATTTGTGTTGATGATGTTAATCCACACAAACACACAATAGGTCTGCACGAAGGGATGGGGTTGTCTATATCTGTGTTTGTACAGTGGGGATGTGTTTGTTCACTGTTAAGCTATTTGTGCTGCCATCTGTCGTTTATTTTGTTACTCTTATCGACTTGTACGATCTCCAACGGTTTCACTATCCAGTTACTTTTCACTGCTTGTATTAAAAGACATGTTCTCTATATTAAACCGTGGCAGTTAAATGTACTCATTATTATGGAAGTTAATTACACATTCGTTCAAAGACGTCCGTTTTGTGGCTTGTAATTAATTTCTTATGTTTTTTCCGCCCGCGCACCAAAATCTGTTTGTATACCACGTTCTAGATTTGTATACCAAAAACTGTTGTGTTTATGGGATTGAAAATAGTTAAATCATTTGCTGGTTGTATTGAGTGAATATTTATTTAGGTACTCTGATAAATGTAGCAACATTTAATATCTAATTTACAACCAATGGTAAAAATAATAATATGTAATCCCCTGACAATGAGCAAATATATAGGGCTATACAGTATTCATAAGACAAGAAATACCGTATGGATGAACATCATAACTGTACAAATGTGTCCATTGACAATACGTCCATCGTTAATTAACAGAACAAACAACTTGTTTGACTTCTTCCATCACTATATTGAGCCTCAACCAGTGAGTACAGAATATAAATTGGCCTCAACTCAGAACTTTTTTATAGTTTTATTTACATACATTAGCATACATTTGTTGTTCTTCAGATAATTGTTGTTCGGATGCCGTTTTTATTTTAAAAATAGTTTAGTATTTCACCACATTCTTCAGTAAACACCGTAACAATAAAATGTTTTTTTTTTTTTAAAGAGCCATCATTCTTTTTTCTGCATGTTAATTTTGAAAAGATCCAACCGCATGTAGATTAAATGATAATAGAATAGGTTGTGTTATACTGGGTTAAGTTGGGTCATGTAGGGTGGGATGCTCTCAAGCGGGAGGAGAACGTAGTTCCCCGATTTTATTTTTTAAAGGAGAGGCCGATCTCCCTCTTAACCTTACTCTGTCCATTCCTCATAGACTAATGATCTGTGCGAGGAACTTATTCAGGCAGAGTAAGGAGGCGAACTAGTACAGTAGAAGGTAAATATTACTGATAAATCTTTGAGTCTAGGCCGCTCGGCCACCGGTTCGCCCAATTGAACCTGAACTTTCCTAAGGTACATGTGATTTTTTTTCTGGCAAATTATGCATATATGCAGTATAATAACTTTATTTTACTTAATAATATTTCAATTACATTGCAAGCGTCACAATAAAGTAAAAGTGGAAAACTCAAGTTATACATTGTCATTTGGACATGCCTGGCAAAACATACTCTCCCAAACTCAGAGATACACTTAGGGACAGGCATTCGAACAGCAGACTCAGTCACGATTCAATTCCCCAGCTGTTGTCCAAGTGACCAACCTCAACCGAGTAAAACGCATTCAGCACCAAAAGTGCTTTAATTCAGCTTTTCAATGATTTTATTTTTCAGTTGTTTCATGCATTCAGGAAGGCTGTATTTAATTTAACACCAACGTGTGTTGTCAAACCGCGGCTGCTCAAATGCCTTTGTTCTGTGTTTTTGAATACATAGAACATATATGTTGTCTACGTCTATACATATAAGTTCTTACTCACTTGCGAGTGTTCGGTTTCCATAGTAAATTGTGTAAAAGTGGTGGATTTTCTGTAAAAGATACCTGAAATCTATATAAAAGCCAAATACCACCGACTGACTGACTGACTCATCAAGACATCTCAAAAACCACCCAAGGGATTTACACGAAATTTTAAAGAACGTTAGCTTTAGTATCGAATGAGCACACTGAGAAAGGATTTTTCGAAATTCTATTGCAAAGGGGTACAAACAGCCCCTAAAAATTTCCTTTTTCCATATTAATAGGCTTAACATTAGGTTTATTTTAGTAAAATAATAGCAGCTGTTTTTTTAAATAAATAAACATGTTTATTTTGTGTATTTGACTTTACCCTATTAATTGATGCATTAAGAGTTTAGCCTTCAGCTATTAAACAAATCCTAATGAAATATACACGTTTGAAATAGGTTAAGTAATACTAAATACTAATAAATAGGCAACAACGCAAGTATTGTAAGTGAAGTTTTGTGTAAATAAATTTAATAATGTGATTTTACGTCATACAGATAATCTACTATTATTTTTTGTAGTGAAAGTCACATGCCGAGGCTGAAGGGCGAGGTGTATCGAGAGCAGCGAGAGTCGGGGTTGGCACGCGATGCGTGCAGGTGTGTCCCCTAGTTTTAAATTCAATTTAAATATATCTTTAAAATATATATCTACGTAACACTCTAAGTTAAATATCAATATTTCCCGAGTTAGCATGGAAAAAAACTCTGTTTTCTGGCTTGAAAATCAAATAGTCTGTGTAATCTTGATTTGTGTGTAGGAATACTTGAATAAACGGTTCAGCACAAAAGGTAATTGGTCAACAGGGGTAATTTCTTTCTCCGTCGGAAGAAATCACAGAAAACCCAAGGGATTACTTGAAAGCCGAGGAGATGGGGCGCAGCCCTCAAGACGAATGGTCACCGCTGCGGTCAAAGACGGATCACAAAGGCTGCTCAGTCCGACTGGCCATTTCATTTAGGGGCTATTTACAGATAAAAAGCACAATGCCCGTGGCATAAAATATTTATTGGTCTAAAGCGGGGCGCAGCACTTGCCCAATCCCTGGCCTATTCATTTGATCCTAACATTCGTTGAATGACATTTGAAATGTCAGTATTTTTTACTGATAAGACTGTCACATTTTAACAATATTGTCTCTATGATGGTCTCACTCTGTAATTACTCAAACGTCAATATGGTATGCTTAAGGAATCCATTTTCCGTAACGAGTTCTACGGTTGTAATAAACGTTATAAAAGTATTTTATTGCTCTACAAGTACATAGTTTGATATCAGAACCAAGTTTCAGTCAGCCGAATGAAATTAAAATAGACTTTATTTTACAGGTGAAGATAGGACCTACACTACATGGCCTCTCTTACACTCAAATACTTTGTTTACTACCACTAGGTGTTTGAGGAATCAGTACTATACGTACCAGAGGATACTTTGTTTACTACTACTACTACGTGTTTGAGGAATCAGTACTATACGTACCAGAGGATACTTTGTTTACTACCACTAGGTGTTTGAGGAATCAGTACTATACGTACCAGAGGATACTTTGTTTACTACTACTACGTGTTTGAGGAATCAGTACTATACGTACCAGAGGATACTTTGTTTACTACTACTACGTGTTTGAGGAATCAGTACTATACGTACCAGAGGATACTTTGTTCACTACTACTACGTGTTTGAGGAATCAGTACTATACGTACCAGAGGATACTTTGTTTACTACTACTACGTGTTTGAGGAATCAGTACTATACGTACCAGAGGATACTTTGTTTACTACTACTACGTGTTTGAGGAATCAGTACTATACGTACCAGAGGATACTTTGTTCACTACTACTACGTGTTTGAGGAATCAGTACTATACGTACCAGAGGATACTTTGTTTACTACTACTACGTGTTTGAGGAATCAGTACTATACGTACCAGAGGATACTTTGTTTACTACTACTACTACTACTACGTGTTTGAGGAATCAGTACTATACGTACCAGAGGATACTTTGTTTACTACTACTACGTGTTTGAGGAATCAGTACTATACGTACCAGAGGATACTTTGTTTACTACTACTACGTGTTTGAGGAATCGGTACTATACGTACCAGAGGATACTTTGTTTACTACTACTACGTGTTTGAGGAATCAGTACTATACGTACCAGAGGATACTTTGTTTACTACTACTACGTGTTTGAGGAATCAGTACTATACGTACCAGAGGATACTTTGTTTACTACTACTACGTGTTTGAGGAATCAGTACAATACGTACCAGAGGATACTTTGTTTACTACTACTACGTGTTTGAGGAATCAGTACTATACGTACCAGAGGATACTTTGTTTACTACTACTACGTGTTTGAGGAATCAGTACAATACGTACCAGAGGATACTTTGTTTACTACTACTACGTGTTTGAGGAATCAGTACAATACGTACCAGAGGATACTTTGTTTACTACTACTACGTGTTTGAGGAATCAGTACAATACGTACCAGAGGATACTTTGTTTACTACTACTACGTGTTTGAGGAATCAGTACTATACGTACCAGAGGATACTTTGTTTACTACTACTAGGTGTTTGAGGAATCAGTACAATACGTACCAGAGGATACTTTGTAATTAATTCACGTAAATGATACATTTTGTGTTAGGAACTCGACTTCTCATCTTGATAAGTAGTTGTTCCATGTCGTAATAATGGACTAGAAATAACTTTTAATCTAATAAAACTGCATCCACCTTTATTCCTCCGTTTGACTCTGTTTTAACACTAATTATTCAATTAGTATCTTTTAGTTAATTTTTTCCCCTTGACAACTCAAAGTGTTCTTTGTTTCTCAAATGTACCACAGTTTACAAAATTAAGAATTATTTTATAATGGCAATTGGTAAGAGGCCCTTAGAGTTGTTTCATGCCCATTCCGAATATATTTTAAATATATCGTTGGATGTATGTAAAGTTATCAGTATATGTGCACTTGGTGTAATACCATACAACTGTTAACCTGTATCGCTCCATTGTTCAGAATCCAAGTCATTAGTTCTACGTTGTGGTAGAGAAGTAATTAGTCTTATCCTCATCTGTATAAATAGTAAAATAATACTAAGGGCAGATCAAGAACGAGATCGGAAATACCCTTTGAATAAATCGCCGCAACTTGCTATGTCCAATGAAGAGTGTGTATTCATTGCTATGTCCAACTCCTACCCATGACAAACCAGATAATAAGGCAATATAATTATTTGATTGAAAACAAGCATTATTGTACTGGTAAATAAAAAAATGAGATGGGAGGGCTTCCCGTACAAACCGTTGGGTAATGTTCAAATGGTTGTCCAAATGAATATTAGTCATTTTAAAAACACTGTTATAGCACGTTGAAAGGTAACAATTTAACTGGTTTTTATATTTTATTACATGTAAAATGTATTGGTGTTCAACCAAATAGTTCGCAGTCACAGTTAGTAACCCGCTCGTTCGTCAGCAAGTCGAATGTTACGACACGTTAACTGTTTGTGTTCAACCAAATAGTTCGTAGTCACAGTTAGTAACCCGCTCGTTCGTCAGCAAGTCGAGTGTTACGACACGTTAACTGTTGGTGTTCAACCAAATAGTTCGTAGTCACAGTTAGTAACCCGCTCGTTCGTCAGCAAGTCGAGTGTTACGGCACGTTAACTGTTGGTGTTCAACCAAATAGTTCGTAGTCACAGTTAGTAACCTGCTCGTTCGTCAGCAAGTCGAATGTTACGACACGTTAACTGTTGGTTTTCAACCAAATAGTTCGTAGTCACAGTTAGTAACCCGCTCGTTCGTCAGCAAGTCGAGTGTTACGGCACGTTAACTGTTGGTTTTCAACCAAATAGTTCGTAGTCACAGTTAGTAACCCGCTCGTTCGTCAGCAAGTCGAGTGTTACGACACGTTAACTGTTGGTGTTCAACCAAATAGTTCGTAGTCACAGTTAGTAACCCGCTCGTTCGTCAGCAAGTCGAGTGTTACGGCACGTTAACTGTTGGTGTTCAACCAAATAGTTCGTAGTCACAGTTAGTAACCCGCTCGTTCGTCAGCAAGTCGAGTGTTACGACACGTTAACTGTTGGTGTTCAACCAAATAGTTCGTAGTCACAGTTAGTAACCCGCTCGTTCGTCAGCAAGTCGAGTGTTACGACACGTTAACTGTTGGTGTTCAACCAAATAGTTCGTAGTCACAGTTAGTAACCTGCTCGTTCGTCAGCAAGTCGAGTGTTACGACACGTTAACTGTTGGTGTTCAACCAAATAGTTCGTAGTCACAGTTAGTAACCTGCTCGTTCGTCAGCAAGTCGAGTGTTACGACACGTTAACTGTTGGTGTTCAACCAAATAGTTCGTAGTCACAGTTAGTAACCCGCTCGTTCGTCAGCAAGTCGAGTGTTACGACACGTTAACTGTTGGTGTTCAACCAAATAGTTCGTAGTCACAGTTAGTAACCCACTCGTTCGTCAGCAAGTCGAGTGTTACGACACGTTAACTGTTGGTGTTCAACCAAATAGTTCGTAGTCACAGTTAGTAACCCGCTCGTTCGTCAGCAAGTCGAGTGTTACGACACGTTAACTGTTGGTGTTCAACCAAATAGTTCGTAGTCACAGTTAGTAACCCGCTCGTTCGTCAGCAAGTCGAGTGTTACGACACGTTAACTGTTGGTGTTCAACCAAATAGTTCGTAGTCACAGTTAGTAACCCGCTCGTTCGTCAGCAAGTCGAGTGTTACGACACGTTAACTGTTGGTGTTTTTCCTCTGTCAAGAGTATTCCATCACAAAACACTAATGAGTTGAGGCACGGTGAATGCTGAAAGCTATTAGCCATCGTTGTTTGCCCTTTGAGTCCGCCATTCTACAGTTTAATGTGTTTCACATCGCCAAAGTCATCGCTAGGCTTTGTGCCTTTGTGCCCCTTTCCGTTATTAGTTCCAATACAGAATTCTTTCCAAAACATTTCCCTTCGCCTGACTGGTGGAACTGAGTGTTGCCCGAAGTACGCCCTAAAGTAGTAAATAATGTAATATTTTAAATACATGGCTGATGAATACATATATACTTACGTCCCAAATGGTAAGTCTGTGCAATGAGAGATGGATCATATCTTTGTGAAAACTGAAAACGTTAGCGCCGAAAATTTCCGATTTCAGTAAGGTTGTGTTATTTTAGTATAGGGCTAGGTTGGGTATTGATAGGTTAGGTTATACTATGTTTGGTTAGGTTATGTTAGGCTTGGTTATGTTATTTTAGGTTTAGTTAGGATGTGTTAGGTTAACCTATATAACCTTACAAACCCAAACCTAACTTAACCTAACCTATCAATACTCAACCTATCCTTATCCAAACAAAACATAACCTTCATGAAACCGACACATTTCCGGCACTAACGTACTTGTGGTATTGGTTCGATTGCAGAGACCTTGTTACATTAGTAATCAGGACAAAATTCCATACAATTTGAATACCCATATTACTGTATTTACGGTACAAAATATTTTTCCGGTTTTCCTCATTTACGTAATTTTCCGGCTTTTCCGCTGAAAAAATATATTATTCTTGTTTATTAGTTATCTATCTATCGTTACTTAAGCATTTCGGCCAAAAAATCGACAAGCCCCTGCTCTATATAATCACCAAACAGATTAATACTAAGCTACTTATTGCCCACTATTTTTAACAAATTGTATTTAAATTGTTAAAAATTTGCTGCGTTTCGGATAAATATAAACAAAATGTATTTCAATGTTCATGGCATTGACTGTTGTAACTACAACATTTTTATGTTGTTTTTGTTTTTCACAACAATTACAATATTTGTCTTATCTTAAACATTTGAACCTTTAAAATTAATAAATGAAGGGAGTCGGTGATGCTTCTTTTGTGATATTAAGGTAGCATTCAGAAATATTAATTTTCATGCAGTTTTTCGTATATAGGTTTTCGAGTTATGTTTCTACCTTTTTATTCTAATTACTAATATATGAGATAGTAAATAAATATAACAATAAATGAGCGTCTTTACATAACACTCATTACTGAACTTGATTCGTGTCCCGACCATCGGAGGAGTCATATGGTTATGAGGGAAGCCTTAAAGACTCTCAGTATCCGGTCAGTTTTACACTCTACATAGAGGCTGTTCTTGTCCATGTTGAAGAAACCAATTTACCAAAAAAATGAACACATTCACAGCCACAATACCCGAAATTCAAGAAGCTCTCATTTTCAAAATCATCGAACTATACATTACATCAAAAAATCATCATACATCAGGCGTTGATATAAAACTATTTACCAAATTACATTAAAGAAATTAGAGGAAAACACTTAAAATCCAAAACATAAATGCCTGAGAGCAATTCTTATTACGACTAGATGAATTATTTGAAACTGCAAAGAAGTAATTTTAGTAATTAAATCTAACTTTAAACTAATTAATTATTTGTCAACAATGGCTGTTCTTGATGTTCATGAATAAAGTATCGTTATTATTATCCTCTATAAGTTATTTCAATAAGGGGACCTTCACTAATATATTTTAATTAATACACTCCTGTGACCACTAAACCCACCCTCAGTCTTGACCAGTCCTGTGGCCGCGCAATAAATACACGGTCCCTCGCCCCAGACCTGTTTTATCTGTAAATGCCCCCAAATGCAATGCCCAGCCGTAAAACCTGTGTTTATAAATCAGTTCTCCGGGACTTGGAGGGGCGTTCTACTCTCATACTGATGTGATTGTTCTCTGAGGTGATTATTTACAAAGTAAACAATACAACCACAGAATATGGTTTACCTTGAAAAAAAAATATATATATTAATAAAAATTATTTAGACTGTCGTTGTATGTTAATAAAAATATATCACGAGTGAAGGAAAAACTTTGTACACTTACGTCACTCATTAATTGAAAAATTCTACTATTATTAAAGCATAACAACTATGTTATGCTAAATGAAATATTGTTTGCAAACCTTGCCAGAGCTACAACATGGTTTTCAGTAGCCCGTCCATTCAAGATATCACTCTGTGTCAACACTAATTGGTTTCGTTAAATTTTTATGAGGTTATAAATAATGTTAATATAACCTTTAGTTAAAGATGGGTTTTCCTTTAAACTAATTTATGAGGAGGATATAAATAACGAAATATTACATTTAATTACAGCAAAAATGCATAAAGTCAATATTGATGAATCTAATTAAAGGTTGTCAAAAAGTTTGAGGTCATTTTATCAAAGTTTGAAATTTTTAACTGGGGCGTCAATTTATGTTTTTATTAACCCCCCTCTTTGGCCCTGCATCATTCTGGTAACTGAATCGAGCGTGCTCGAGTTGCGCGCTTTATGACCTAGGGTCCGTAAAGAGATGCTCGAGTTGCGCGCTCTATGACCTAGGGTCCGTAAAGAGATGCTCGAGTTGCACGCTTTATGACCTAGGGTCCGTAAAGGGATGCTCGAGTTGCGCGCTTTATGACCTAGGGTCCGTAAAGGGATGCTCGAGTTGCGCGCTTTATGACCTAGGGTCCGTAAAGGGATGCTCGAGTTGCGCGCAACTACCTGCGCCGTACCTTCAACTAAATTACTAAAGTTTCCAATGCTCTGATAATAAATATTTATACTGAAACTAACTTTCTACATCGTGAATTACATATAGATTAAATACTAAATATTTAAACAATACACAGTATTTAGAATGTACAATCAATTTTAACAATTACTATTGCATAGTTGAAATTAGTTGATCTAACATTTATTTGACGACGAATAAACTAGGTACATCATTTTCACCAATGAATTTGACCTATTTTCTGATTTGTTTGTGTAATGACGTATCGTTGGTAAAATGAGGTAACTAAGTGTTAACATATGTTTTGTATACAACGATGTTCGTTGTACATTAAATGATACTTGGAAAGAATTACATTTACAGTCATTTTTAATTATCTTCATAGTACCCTTGAACCTCAAGAACTGTCAATAAGTGAACAATTTTGTTTAAATATGTCAACATTGACCTTCCAGAAATACCATCATACGTCGTGTTCTTATTGGCTGTTATGCGTATACCAACATTTAGCGGATGTTATACTGTTTTAATGAGCTTCATAATTAATATATTTCAGTCAAATTGAATTAGTTTAATAGTGCAAAATCATTCAACATAACAGAATATTTTAAATACTTCTCTTAAGAAATGTTGTGTTTTCAGATTTCTTCATTACATAAAAGATAATTAATCACTGTCTCGTCAATATGTTTATTGATGTGTGAAAAATATATTTATTGATTTATTTATGTGTGATAATTCAAGGATAATGTTTAATCTTCTTCAAGATATTATACGCAATCCTGCATTTAATGTGTCTGCATTTAATGTGTTTGTAATGTTATTTGTTTATTTTATTTATTTATTCTTAAGGTGCCGACGTCAAAAGATATGAGAGAATAATTGTGATGAGTGTAAATGAGCGATTTAGTAATAGTCATAAACTAAGAGCCGACCATTCCATAGAGTGTTATTATTTTTTTTAATTACTTCAAATAATGTGAGGTAATACATTTTAATTTATGTAACAACGTTTTCTGCTATAAAGTAAAAAGCTTCTAACAGGAGTTACCACTTAATACCAAACTTTGTATATAAGTTACACAAATAACCAAGAAGGTATAAGCACAAAATAAGCAGATCTGCTTTATTATGTTGTATAAGTAAAGTGCTATTCGGAATCAGACCAGTGACAAGTCATGGTATTTGTGGTGGGTTCTGATATTTACAGAAATTTCTTTTGCACAGCTTGTAGTCTATAAGTTGCATTTTTGAGCGGCCGAGACTGAACGACCTAATTAACTCAAGTAGGATTGCGCGCAACTCGTTTACGGCCGAAACATCAACCCCTTAACAATCAATAACAATCACTTCATTTTTTAGGTTACAAGGTTTTCGGTGTCTTGTACAGTTCAGGGTGTCCAGCTCGTATATTGTACAACGTGATCAGACACCAGAACATTGTTTCAACCTCGCAGTTGCAATTGTCTTGACTGATGTAACTATTACTCTTTTGGATGTGTTACATTAATTTAAATTCTTTGGTTAGTTTGATAAAATATTATTCAAATTAAAATTGTTTCTCTTAAATCTCAGGGTTAAATGTGGGTAAATTGGTGAGGCTGTAAATTACAATGAATTAAGACTTGTTTGAAAAAAGTTACTTTATTACATCATTTTTTAGTTTACTTTCTTTTAAAATTTAATTACAATAAAATTGAATTCAATTAATTATCTAAAAAACTGATTTCTAAAACATGATTTAATCTAAATTATAACTAAACTTATCTTTTTTAAACTTAGTTGTTGGTGGGTCCTCGTGGTCTTCATGTTTTAAGAACTCGAGATTGTTTAACCTTTTAAAACTACACAAAAAGATCAAAACTATTTAAATGATTTTGATAAAACAAACATTTATTCCTACTTTAAAAAATTTTGTTTTAATTTAAAACGGTCACACGCGGTAATACATGTGGTCTACCGGGAGGAACACTATGTTCCTGTGTGTGGTTTCTCTAATAGATTGATGAAGAGTGTTCGATGCCTCCAAGACGCTGGCGTGGGTTCCCCCTCCTACGTTTTTGTCCGTTAAAACCAATGATATTGGGTTAGAGGCTTAAACTTCCGCCCATGCCATGCGGTTCTTACCCCAGTAGGTGCTGCTCCTACTGTTTGTTTCCTTAACTAGACACGTCTCTTGGACTCGACTGGTGCATGTCACAGTGACTCCCCTTTTGGTTGCCAGATGGATTCGTCTTCTGCGAAATCACACTGAAACAGGCCAGCCCCACCCGTCTAGACAATAATGAAAAGAATGTTGTTTACGGTTTTGAACGACTGCCTGGGACAAATATTCTGCCCACTTTTCTATATTTGTTGGTTATTAATTCACAATGAATTCCGAATATAATTTGAACGTTCGTTGATTATTTTAATTAAATATATTTATTTCTTCAATAAAATCATTTATCATTTATTTAATTTAATTAATTTATTCCTCAATTTGGTGGACCTGTTACACTGACCGTGGCTGTTGCCAATCACTGATGTTTAACCTTTGTCCTCGGCTGAATATCACTCTCAATTTACATTTTAAAACCATTACTTGTTTCTTACATCGTCGATGAAGATTAGTGTACAGTGTAGTTTAGTATTTAAAATGTCTTCTAAATTAAATAGTATTGTAATTTCATATTGCACCCTTTCTCTGGCCACCAACATAACTAATTGTGTGTTATGTAAAAAAACTATATTAACAAACATTTGCAGTGTAAAACCACTCCCTGTAGGCAATGAGTTTTCTTGAGAATTATTTAACATATCTGTGATTGCAATTCAGCACTAAATAATAACTGACGTCAGTAATTATGGAATGTAAGAGTGAAAGGTGAAGCGAAGATAAGGTGACATTGAACTGGCGTTGCCATGGCAACCTGATGGGGTTAATCACCTCTCAGCTGTCTCATTATGAGCTCAGTGGCAACACCTTCATCCCTTACTCATTAGCATTCTCATAATGAAATTATTACTTTTTAAGAAGAAATAGTGACAGTCGGTTATTACAGATTCAAATAAAATACAATTTTACTAAACATTTTCTATCACAAACGTAATAGCGTTTTTGTTATAGTACATGGATTTTTAAGTGTGTGTTATTATATTTTACCTAATGCTAATTAAAATATTTGTTTTAAATTTATTTATTTTATTAATTATGTATAGCTTTAACTAAGTATTATATCATTAAATACTTATTGCAATCGTGTCTAAATGTTTATCACGTTAATAATTGAGCTTTGATATTGGAAAGTGTGCAGTAAAGTTATCAGACAGATAACTTGATGGATTCAATTGAAAACAGAGTAAACTATTTTTTTCGACTTATTAGAAGTATATATCAGATATACCATTGAGCATAAATGTGATTTATTAGTAAAAAATAGAGGAGTAGGCTGCCGTCATGTGAAATGAGGTATTATAGGGATGACAAGGAGAGATAGTGTAACGAACCAAGCCGTTCATATAGATTGTTTTGTATTGATTATTGAATGTTGTATCAATTAATTTATACTATATTATATGTATTAATCTGTTATATAATGTATCTATTGCACTCGTATGTTTATTGTAAGATATTGTTTTTATGTGTATCTACACAATTGTAAATGACACTGTCGTTGGAAATAAAAATAAAATAAAATAAAAAAACATGAGATGATGTGGTTATGTGGAAAGGATGGGGACAATATGGGTGCAGAGAACAAAGTTTATTAACAATAAGGTGGAGAGAGACGAATATAAAACGGGATGAGAAGACTGGAAAAGAAAAGGGACAATGTAATTTGACGAAAGGCTCTACACCAAGGCCCATTATTAGGGAACTGCTAAAGAAGATAATGATATTAGTTGTTCGATGAGTTTCCTTTTAGGCAGTTTGATTGTGTTACAACCGATTAGCGAATCGACTGTACAATGAGTTTTGTCAATATGAACGTTTCTTCTGTGGTTATTCTCCTTAAAATTCAATAGAACAGGGGCGTTGTTTTCGACCAGCAATCGCAACATTCTGCAATCTCATATAATATGAATAATACTGCAGGTTTCTTGGTTATGTACAATAGTTCACACGTTTTGGCCTGCCAGTGCCTTGTGTAAGGCCTATGCCTAAATTTAAAGTAATATACAGGGTGAGTTTTATGCCCTGGCACTCCTGGATATAATTTAAATGGGTTGAGATATCAAGGTGAGACCTTAAAAATACCTATTATAACATGTTTAAAAAAATTTTTAGTTGTTAAACATTTTACCCCCCCCCCCTTTCTAAAGGAGGACAACTAAAAATTTTCAAATGCAATCCCCTATCATTTGATCCTTCATTTTAAAGGGAATAAAAAAGAGAAGTCCAATGATGTAAACTAGAGGGCTCTACGTTTAGTTTAACATAGTAAAAAACGAATTTACAGCAATAAAATCATTTACTTTCTTGTCTTTTTTTCGTTACATGAGTTAACTCTAACCCAAATTCTTAAAACACTTACCTGTTTTAATATAGCAGGTGTTTAAAGTTGTTCAAACGACTTAGGCTGTTTGACAGTGTGATAGCCGTGTATAAAAATATTAAACTTGAACTAAAATTTGATAAATTTATAAACTTATAGAAGTAAACTTGTTAAAATTGTAAACTTGTAAAAGTAAACTTGCACTAAAGTCGTTAACAACCTAAGCTATGAATTGATAAAATGCAAGTGAGAAGAGAAGGACAAAAGAGAAAGTCAAAAGTATATTGTTGAATCTAGTAAGATAAAAACAGGGGAAATTTCGAAGCATGTAGGTAGACTCATGTAACGAAAAACAGGACAAGAAAGTAAATGATTTTATTGCTGTAAATTCGTATTTTACTATGCTAAACTAAACGTAGAGACCTCTAGTTTGCATCATTGGATTTATTTTTTAATTCTCTTTAAAATGAGGGGTCACATTATAGGGATTTGCATTTGAAAATTTTTAGCTGCCCCCTCTGCCCCCTTTAGAAAAGAGAGGCAAAATATTTAACAACTTGAAAAATTAAAAAAATGTTATAATAGATATCTTTAATGTCTCGCATTGATATCTCTGCCCGTTAAAATTTTATCCAGGTGTACCAGGACATAAAACTCACACTGTATATTTTTATATTACCAAAAATCATAGATCAAAGTAACTTAGATTACTTTTAGAATCATTATTATTTATGTAGTGCTTAAATACATGCAACACTTTTTTCATCGGTACTTTATGATACATGTAACTAAACTTCAAGTCTTGATTTAGGGAAAACTAAATCAAAATGGTAAACTTACAATTACCTACTCCAATGAATGTGTTTGGAATTAACGTCGTGACGTCCCTTTTAATGTAAATAAACTAATTCCTCAAAATACAAATAGCGGAGTGCTTGAAATCGTAAAGTGGTTTATCGGTGGAGTAAACTTAATAGTCATTATATAAAGTTTATTTGGAAACAGATTTAAATTGGTAAATTATTAATTTGAAAAAAAATAAAAAATTACATTTCCATGGGATATAGAATCGTATTAGTTTTATACTCAACATTGCTTATCGCAACATTTTCCTTGTAAATGAAAATATTTCTAAAGTTCTCTTTGATCGTTAAAAAGGTTTTATTTTAGTCGTATTCACAAATTGTAAGTAGTTCAGACGGAAAGTTCTGAAGTGAGTCAGCCACTTGTACTTACTACATACCCCTAGCTCTGACACACAGGAGGTCCGCAATGCGTAGGCCTTGCTTGGCCAGGAGCCCAGAACTACAATACTACGGCCAGTACTACTACAGTAGTCCGGTAATGTGAGATGGATGGCCGGGTGGCGGGGGGGGGGGGGGAGGGTGGCGTCTCTGCTCACCCGGCGCCGCCCTGTCCCTCAGCCCTGCCGCCAAAATCTATCTAATCAATTTGGCCAGCCTATGGCGCTGTCCTCACTACTATACAAGATTTCTGTTACGTCCATAATTACCGTGTGAATTAGGCGCTCCACTCAACAGTGGTTGGGAAGAAAAGTATAAAATGTTCATAATCATTATACAGTTTTAATGAACATGCTTTACAATCATATTTATTCACTGATTAGCAGTTTGTTTCTCTCTTTTTTCCATGATAGGAAGTACTTTAGTTTTTTTTAGATTCGCCTGTTAGCATCAAAAAGCGAGGCTGTAAATATAACTTAGATAATGAGTTAGTTTGTTAGGTTCTTTACTAAAGTAAGAAATAATATAAATCGAACCCAAAACTTTATATTCTTTTAGACATTGAATACATCTCTATAATGACAAGTTAAAAACGTATTAAGCTCTTTAAATGTATTTTGGTTTTTGAGTGTTGATTTGAAATACAACAAGATTGTACTTGATACTCCATGGAATAATACCATAGGAAGTAAAATAGCTGTAAAATATTAGATGTAAAAAATGGTTTGTACCAGATTGGAAGTCATCAATGTTTGAGGAAGTAATATAGCTGTAGCAGATTTGAAGCCATCGATGTTTGAGTAAGTAAAATAGCTATAGAAGAATTGAAGTCATCGATGTTTGAGGAAGTAAAATAGCTGTAGCAGATTTGAAGTCATCGAAGTTTGAGTTAGTAAAATAGCTATAGAAGAATTGAAGTCATCGATGTTTGAGGAAGTAAAATAGCTGTAGCAGATTAGATGTCATTGATGTTGATGTTTGAGGAAGTAAAATTATGTAGCAGATTGTATATTACCGATGTTAAAGAAAGTAAAAAGCTGTAGAAAAGTAGATGTCACCGATTTCCGGTGCTAGAAAGATGTAGCAATTTTGTTTGTGTGTTAAGTGTTTGTGTTCCAGCAGTATTCTATTATTTTAAATATTGAAGCTGCAATTTAAGTGCCAAAAACTATTTAACCGATATACACTTTTTAAACCTAGATTTTTACTTTTAAAATTATAGATTAATTCTAAAAATGGGATGAAATAAATTACTGTTTTGCAAAAACGTGTGAATTTGACAAAGTGGATAAACAATCAACAACTATCAGGCTTCAGTGACTGAACAATGACCTGTCATCTGCAGCTTTTGGCTCAATCGGAGTGTGGCTATAACGACTCCATTAATTTTAATGATATGTATGGCACGTATTATTTATGTTGTAGTACTTAACAACTAACACATTATCTTTAAATATTATTAGAATATTCGGTTGCATAAATAATATTATACAATTTACTAAAGATAGTTTATTCAATTAATTCACCAACTAATTTTTAATTAGTAATAAATTTCCCTTCGAAGGCTGTGTACGTATTCTTATAGTTTAGTTCAGTCAAAGTTAATGCTAGCTATATTCAGTGGTTTTCATCATATTCAGTGGATTTTACCGAAGCTAATTGCGGTTTCTCGGCGGTTGAAGGTCATTATATCGTACGCGACGGAGAACATGCGAATATGACATGACCCTGATATTATTTGCATTTCTTTACTTTGAAAGTTCCACATTTCAAGTAGCAGCCACCCACCAAACCATACAAGTACAGTGGTAGGAACCCACCCATACAGGTACAGTGATAGAATATTATACATCCTATACAACTTGAAATTTGCTTTTTAAAATGTGTAGGAATATGTGATGAAAAGTTGCAAGGTTTTTACCTGTCACATAATTGAAATACCAGCGGCAAGTTCACCTTAAATAATCCTGCATATACACGATTAAACCAAATTAATTGTACAAACCACTTAATTCCTATTCATGTTGTTGTGTAAATCAGATTCAATCACTATGCACGTATCTTTTCAGAAATCTTATGGCTGATTCACATTCAATCATTGTGCACGTACTTTGAAAGAAGCTGAAGGTTAAATTCTTATTCAATCATTTTGCACGTACCTTGGTCACAAGCCGAAGGTTAAATTCACATTCAATAATTGTGCACGTACCTTGACCAGAAACTGAAGCTTAAATTCACATTAAATCATTGTGCACGTACCTTGACCTGAAGGTGACGGTTAAATTCACATTAAAGCATTGTACACGTACCTTGACCAGATACTGAAGATAAAGTTCACATTCAATCATTGTGCACGTACTTTGACCAGAAGCCGACGGTTAAATTCACATTAAATCATTGTGCACGTACCTTGACCAGATACTGAAGATTAAATTCACATTCAATCATTGTGCACGTACTTTGACCAGAAGCCGACGGTTAAATTCACATTAAATCATTGTGCACGTACCTTGACCAGATACTGAAGATTAAATTCACATTCAATCATTGTGCACGTACTTTGACCAGAAGCCGACGGTTAAATTCACATTAAATCATTGTGCACGTACCTTGACCATACAATGAAGATTAAATTCACATTCAATCATTGTGCACGTACCTTGACCAGAAGGTGACGGTTAAATTCACATTCAATCATTGTGCACGTGCTTTGGTCAGAAACTGAGAGTTAAATTCACATTCAATCATTGTACACGTACCTTGGTCAGAAACTGAGAGTTAAATTCTTATTCAATCATTGTACATGTACCTTGGTCAGAAACTGAGGGTTAAATTCTTATTCAATCATTGTACACGTATCTTGGTCAGAAGGTAAAGGTTAAATTCACGTTTAATCATTGTGTACGTATAATGGCTGGACATGTTGGGTTTTTGATTTTTTAATATATACAATAGGATGCAGATTATTATGCTTGTATTTAACGTCAGGACATTCGTGTATGTGTGAAGGAAGAGCGAGAAGTTGTGAGAAAGTTGGACAGGACTGTGTAAGTGACAGCTACAACTTGGGTTGTTATCTACAACGCTTTGCCCACCATTCACCATGTGAAATGGAACATCCGCCCGTGTTCTCAATCGCTGACTAAAAGCAGTAAATTACACTTCTCAACGGTGTTTTGTGGTTTTTCTTGGCTAAAAGAATTAGCAATAAATAAATGGGGCTTATGTTGCCTTAATAACTGTAATAATTGACTTTATGTACACACAGATGTATTTCTCATCCATTGTGGAGCGCTAGTGTAGTCCCATGTAGTTGTAATACAGTTTAAACCATCTGTAGTGGCAAACCACTCTAACTAACCAAATTACTGACGCACATATTCCTATTACACGACAAATCTACTTGTAAGTAGTAATATAATCAATGTGTCTGTGTAATTGAATGATTTACATTTTAATAGTTATATAACATTGAAACGAGATTAGATGACTGTTTGAAGATTTTACAAAAAAGACAACTAATTTAACTGTGAGACTTGTCACCACTAATTGAATATGCATGCAGCTTGCTGACGTCACAATACTTCACGACTACATGACGTCATCGAATCCAATTAATTATCGTATATAGTGTTAGTACTACCCGGTCTAGCAATGTAATTTAGCAAATCCAAGCCTTTCACTTCTGTAATAGGCTGTTATCCCTAACTCATGCATGATATTTCCTAAATTAAGGAACTGAACTTTTAAAATACAGTAAAATGTTAACGCCATAGAATATCAAATGAATAAACTGTTTTTTCCATGGTTGAGTCGGTGAGTATTGTTCTTTTCATGACTCAACATTACACTTACTAATGTCGGTACTGGTGGCGCAGTGCTGTAACCCATCTGCTTGTGGACAAAGTGTTGTGGAGATTGTTGGTTCAGAAGGTGAAAGGTGAAATAGCTTCTATTTCAACTAGTCTAATTTGAAGCATTATTCATAGGCTGTGAACCTGTGTGAGAGAACATGGTATTGTTCGGTTTTCTTAATACCAACACGGCGTCCGCTCAATGGTTGCCATCGACGTGAACACTACTAGAAAAGTCTGGGGTGTCCATGTTGGTTGGTAGTCAGGGTCCGTATGTTGTGAAGGGAGAAGTGAATATAAAGCTTGCAAATAGCTGTAAATCAGACCAATACTACGTGGTTCCGATTCCACGTAAAGTTGTAGGTCCCTTTGTTAGTTGCCCTGGCTATTGGGCTATTAATAAATGTCCCTTTCTGAGGAACAGTCGAACTCAGTTAGTAACCAGACTGCACTCATCCACACGAATCATACACTTATATGACCCACCCACCCACCCCTACGCGTACAGTGGCACTGAACCACCCGCCCGTCCCTACACGTACAGTGATATTGACCACCCACCCACCCATACACGTACAGTGGTACTTGTATGGGTAAGTTTAAGTACCCACCCACACACGTACAGTGGTATTGACCCACACGCCCACCCATACACGTACAGTGCTTTGACCAACTCGCCCACCCACACACGTACAGTGGTATTGACTCATCCGCCCACCCATACACGTACAGTGGTATTGACCCACCCACCCCCATACATGTACAGTGGTATTGACCCACCCACCCACCCATACACATGCAGTGGTATTATAGATCAACTCATAGATCAATAGTTTATGGGAAATGGGCTGAGTAATCACTGTACGTACATGATACACGTACGGTGGTATCGACCCACCCGCCCACTCATACACGTACGGTGGTATTGACCCACCCGCCCATTCATACACGTACGGTGGTATTGAACCACCCGCCCACCCATACACGTACAGTGTTATTGACCCACCCGCCTACCCATACACGTACAGTAGTATTGACCCACCCGCCCACCCATACAAGTACAGTGGTATTGACCCACCCGCCTACCCATACACATACAGTAGTATTGACCCACCCGCCTACCCATATACATACAGTAGGCCACCCAGGTGCTATTGTATGTGTATGGGTAATTTTAAAATTTTATACTTTTCTCAAAATTTTATAATTTCTTAAAATTTTCAAAATTCCTCACATTTTTCATCTTTTCTCAAAATTGTAAACTGTTCAAAATGTTTCCAATTTTTTGAATTTTAAACTTTTCTTAAAATGTTCTAAATTTTCCTCAAAATTTTTAAATTTTATCAAAATTAAATTATTTTCTAAAAATTTTTAATTTTTCTCCAAATTTTTTACTTTTTCCACCCACCCATACCCCTTCAGTGGTATTGACTTTACAGTAAACATACAGTAAACATTTCCTAGTGAGCCCTACTTAGTATGTTTGAAAGGGTACTCACGTGAGCCTCCCAGGTGACACAACTCTCGATCTGAAGGCCCTGGAATTTCCCTTTATTAGTGGTGTTTAGCAGTGGTCGAAGGTGCGAATCATCAGCCCTGGCACTTCGATTGGATTAAGTGCCCGTCCATACACGTACAGTGGCATTGATCTAATAATTTAACCTTCGTATCAAACTGTTGTCTCTGCTTTTGATAACAATGTCTCTCTTCTCGAAGTTTTGGCCAACAATGACAACTGCAATTTCTCTATTCGTGGGGGATTATATCGACCTCTGTGCTCTCCAGAAGGCTTTTTGTCGGCTTTAATTAACACTTGGAAATCTTTCTGGTCCAAAGGAGATTTCACATTATGGTATAGGCTGGGGTAGAAATTTTCCAATAAAATGGAGCTACACCACATTTCACCACAGAAGTGTGTCACTGGTTGACACTCAATTGTACTAACCCACCCGCCCTCCCATACACGTATGGTAGTTCTAACCCACCCACCCATCCATACACGTACGGTGGTACTAACCCACCCGCCCACCCATACACGTACGGTGGTACACGGTGTCAATACCACAGTGCGTGTATAGGTGAGTGGGAGAGTCAATACCACTGTGTGTATGGGTATGTGGGTTAATACCAATGTGCGTGTATGGGTGGGCTGGTGGGTCAATACCACTGTGCGTGTATGGGTGGGAGGGTGGATCAATACCACAGTGCGTGTATGGGTGAGCGGGTGGGTCATTACCCCTATGTGTGTATGGGTGGGCGAGTGGGTAATTTTTAATTTATCATCACTGTGTGTGTCTGGCTCGGAGGGAGGCTCATCACTGTGCGTGTCTGGGTGAGTGGGTGGGTCATCACCACTGTATGTGTCTGGGTGGGTGGGCGGGTCATCACCACTGTGTGTGTCTGGGTTCGTGTAATACACTCAATACCAATGTTCGTGTAAGGGTGGGAGGGTGGGTCAATATCACTGTACGTGTATGGTTGGGCGGGTGGGCTGATATCACTGTACGTGTATGGGCGGGCGGGTGGGTGGATATTACCGTACGTGTATGGGTGGGACATTACCACTGTACGTGTATGGTGTACATCTTCTCATATGTTTAAGAATGACAATCTATGAATGTTAGAATGCGGTTTAGGTCCAAGTCATGAAAGTTTTCTACTTTAATCTGGTTTTGTTTTCAATAATTTTGTCACTGTTCTATTTTACATGCTGTTGGACATATATTATGAAATTTAAGGTAAAGTAAAGTAAGAACTTTGAACTTGGTGATAAATGTAAGTTATAGATGGCACTCTTACGGCTTTCTACGAAGTACGGCGACCAGAGACGAATAACTTGACCGCTCAACACCTCCCCCAATGAGGTTATACTTACATCCAGAAAACCTCTTCCTACTCTCTGACCACCTATCTATCATATGGTAATCATTTAACATTAAACGCTAGTCTCAAGTTATACAGCATACTTACGGAAGTTGTGCTCGAAGGTGGAGCTATATTTTATTTCACTATTAAAACAAATTGCATATATATTGAATATATACATGAGTTATATACATGACAGACAGTTAGGTTATAATAATCCACATACCGCGAATGCAGTCAAATAATTAAACAAAAGTAAAATTCATTTATAGTAAAACGACCCATTTATATACTCGTAGTTTTACTTCATCACTACCTAGTCCACGTTCGATGCGGTGAGAAACTCGGGAAATCGGGTCACGAGAATTGGCACTCGCCCATCACTACCAATGACTCTCCTCCCCCTTCATGGACCAGCTGGAGGTGGGTGTCTTGTACTCAGAACTGAATTGCACTTTTTCTGAGGCTATTCAGAGCTTCTTGTCTATAATTTCACTTGGTAAAATAGACATCCTTTAACTTTTAACGCGGTATAACCAGCTCGGGCAAATTTCAAATTTGTAACACCTATCTAACATTCATAGCACGTTTAGGAACAGAAAAAATAAGATCCTATATTTTACGTTGTAAAAATTTCAAAAGAAAAATAAGTAACCCATTGACGTACCAGCTAATAATGCCTGTTTTAAATAACATACACGACACTTCTTTTTCAAAATTTGTACTTTTCGCGGCTATTCTTTTAGGTTTTTAAAATGAATTTAAAAGTTGTTGCCATATATTGTACAATTTATTTTTTATTTAATTTAAATATTGTCAAATAAATTTGATTAAGTCGTAGAAAAATATTATTTTATGAACATAATAGGAGTAAAACTTAATATCTCAATTAAAAAATCTTTCAATTTAATTTCAACTCAACGTTAAGAACTATATGAACAACATCTAACTTTTTTTTAAAAATTATTTTTATTTATTCATAAGACGCCGATCGTCAAGATATGGGCGAATATGGATTTCGAATGAGTGTGATGAGTGTAGATGAGCAAATGTAGTCATTATTACAAACTAAGGCCGACTATTCCTTAGAAAGTGTCATTAATTAATATCCCAATGACAAATGAACAGCCGGTGGTTATCAGCTGATCCTTCTCAAAATGTATTGACTCTGATTGGGATCGAACTGAGAACCTTTAGCAAATGAAGCTGGGATTGAACTAACTACGCTACCGACCAATATACATTTCATTTTGTATTGTAGAATGTTTTTTTTTTTTACTTCACATATAAATGTGATAATTTATATATTGATTTAAAATACTCGTCAGTCTATTTTCAGTTGTTAAAGGCTGAATTTTCCTGGTTACAATTTTTACTTTTTTTACACTAGTCACACTACTGAAATATAAAATTTATTCTTTTCCAAGCTTGGTTTTAATAGAATATCAATTTATTGAACAACATTTTCTCATCAATTTATGGTTATAACAACATTTTGTTTTATAATATGATTGTCTGATAAATTATTAATCTTCTATTTGCTTGGATTCAAAACAACTTGTTTTGGCCACAATCATTGTATTAATTATCCAAGTTTGTCATGTTACATAACATTAATGTCAGATCAAATAACAGGAACATGGGAATTAAAAGGTTTTCAAGAGGCAATGTGAAAAACTCTCCATGGCCGTCATATCTTGAGACTCACAAACGACATATTTGACGACCCTAATGTGGTACGTGCTTATATGAGTTTCCCAGGCCTGAATATATGACGAGTACGTAGAATATGTAATTCGCCTTGGTTATTACCAGCATAGTTTGTTGAAAAGTGTTTGGCTCCTAGTGTTAAACGGTTCAGTGTTCACTTACTAATTTGATCTGACTACAGAAAGCGTTCTTTATTAAATAGAAGAACTCCTTGATTTCTGAGAAATGTCCAAATACAAATATATTTTAACAGATAGAAGAGATATTTTCGTATTATCTTCAAATGTAATAACAATATTATTTTTTAGCGCCTAAGTTTTAAAGTAATTTGTCTACAAACGTAAGTGAAATTAAAAGGCTTCATTCTTTTTTTTTAATGTTAAAAAAGTGGTTTCTGAGTCACAATGATATTAGTTTGTCGGTGATGTTTTATCCTAGTATTTTGTTATTACCAGATGGTTATTAAGTATTTATGGTAAATAATACAAATCATGCATTTAATTTTGCTTTTATTTAAATATAATATTTTGTATTTAATGTCTTTTATTGTATACTGTTTTAATAGTATATTTCATAACAAGAGTGGAAAGTGGGGTTTTGCATGTTCGAGACCATATGTTTGAAGTGCGAGACTTGTCGAGCACTTCAATTGGTCGAGAACATACAAAACACTTTCACTCGAGTTTTAATGCTATGTTTACTAACTCCATAGGCAGTGACTCTTTAAATTAATCAGTTTAAATTAAATTTGCTACATTTGTTTTTTAATTATTTTTACTTCTGATCAGACTAACTGGTTATTGTGTTCAGGTCATTTTCTAGTCATCGTGGATAAAAAAATACGTAAAAACAAATTTAATTTATTGATTATTAATTTTTCCAATTACTAAGGTCGGTCATGTCGAGTTCTTCTTGTGCATTATACTTGTATGATCAACTCAATTATACTCATACGGAGAACACTCACGAGTGTGTTGATGTTATGTATACAAGAGTATCCTACAGCGTGTTATAATCAATTCAATTATACTCATACGGAGAACACCAACGAGTGTGTTGATGTTATGTATACAAGATTTATCCTACAGCGTGTCCTATCAACTCAAGATACTCATACGGAGTTGATAGGATTTTTTTGAGTTGATAGGATAGATTTATCCTATCAACTCAATTATACTCATACGGAGAACACTCACGAATGTGTTGATGTTATGTATACAAGAGTATCCTACAGCGTGCTATGATCAACTCAGTTATACTCTTACGGAGAACACTCACGAGTGTGTTGATGTTATGTATCTAAGAGTTATCCTACAGCATGCTATGATCAACTCAATTATACTCATACAGAGAACACTCACGAGTGTATACAACTCAATCATACTCATACGGAGAACACCAACGAGTGTGTTGATGTTATGTATCCAAGAGTTATCCTACAGTGTGCTATGATCAATTCAATTATACTCATACGGAGAACACCAACGAGTGTGTTGATGTTATGTATACAAGATTTATCCTACAGCGTGTTATAATCAACTCAATTATACTCATACGGAGAACACTCACGAGTGTGTTGATGTTATGTATACAAGAGTATCCTACAGCGTGCTATGATCAACTCAGTTATACTCATACGGAGAACACTCACGAGTGTGTTGATGTTATGTATACAAGAGTATCCTAAAGCGTGTTATAATCAACTCAATTATACTCATACGGAGAACACTCACGAGTGTGTTGATGTTATGTATACAAGAGTATCCTACAGCGTGCTATGATCAACTCAGTTATACTCTTACGGAGAACACTCACGAGTGTGTTGATGTTATGTATACAAGAGTATCCTAAAGCGTGTTATAATCAACTCAATTATACTCATACGGAGAACACTCACGAGTGTGTTGATGTTATGTATACAAGAGTATCCTACAGCGTGCTATGATCAACTCAATTATGGTCATACGGAGAACACCAACGAGTGTGTTGATGTTATGTGTCCCAAGAGTATCCTACAGCGTGTTATGATCAACTCAAACATACTCATACGGAGAATACTCACGAGTGTGTTGATTTTATGTATCCAAGAGTATTCTACAGCGTGTTATCAACCCGAAGATCAACCAACGTTTGTACATTGATGACAATTACCTTTATACACTTTGTGCTGCATCTGCCCGGGACATGTCTCCGCCCTTTGAAGTCACTATTGGTCCTTCTATGAACATTGTATATTAAATTCATATTCAACAGTGCTTATGATATACGCCACTCTAGGGTTTAGTAGGTAAATTAGCTAATGGGCAACTATCAGATAAACCTAATGTTTCTGCAATGTAATAAATGCCGAACTGGCAGAGAGTGAGGCCGCATAGACGAACAGAGAATACTCGTATACTGTAACTGGCCTCCCATATAGCGGACCCCGCTGGGACCCTCGTAAACCAAGTTTTGGGCACTTACCAAGACTCCATTCCGGATTTATGTCTTGTTTTATGAACTCGTATATTTGCTTTATAGTTTGTCATATTTTTTGCATGTCGATATTCATGTATTCTAACAATTATTAAGTGCTGGTACTTTTGTGGTAAAATAAACCAGTTGAGTAGTATTAAGTATATTACAAGGCTTTGGCCTTGATTGACGACCGCACGTCTACCACCATCAGTCAAGTGTACTGCTAGTCAAGTCTAGAAAGTACTGGGTACTCAGTATTTAGACTGTGCATTCCATGATACACAACTAGAAGATGTTCTTGAGTCAATAAACGAATAAACGAACTGTTTAGTGTTTGAGATTATAAAGTAATTCTCTCTGTTGTATTGCACTCCCTGGAGCTCAGTCATCGTACGGCGTGTTCATTGCGCATGCTCATTAATACGTTAATAAGATAGGTAGGAAAGTTGCGAATGCGCTTACCGAAATTTGACAGAGAGATAGACTACTGTACAGTGCATCAGTCAGCAGGGCACAACATAATGAACCATTTGTTACAAGACGCAACGTTGTTTTATACTCTATACAATATAATAGCGAGTAAATTTGACAGAGAGGTAGACTACTGTACAGTGCATCAGTCAGCAGGGCACAACATAATGAACTAGTTGTTACAGGACGCAACGTTGTTTTATACTCTATACAATATAATAGCGAGTAAATTTGACAGAGAGGTAGACTACTGTACAGTGCATCAGTCAGCAGGGAACAACATAATGAACCATTTGTTACAAGACGCAACGTTGTTTTATACTCTATACAATATAATAGCGAGTAAATTTGACAGAGAGGTAGACTACTGTACAGTGTATCAGTCAGCAGGGCACAACATAATGAACCAGTTGTTACAAGAAGCAACTTTGTTTTATACTCTATACAATATACTAGCGAGTAAATTTGACAGAGAGGTAGACTACTGTACAGTGCATCAGTCAGCAGGGCACAACATAATGAACCAGTTGTTACAAGACGCAACGTTGTTTTATACTCTATACAATATAATAGCGAGTAAATTTGACAGAGAGGTAGACTACTGTACAGTGCATCAGTCAGCAGGGCACAACATAATGGACCAGTTGTTACAAGACGCAACTTTGTTTTATACTCTATACAATATACTAGCGAGTAAATTTGACAGAGAGGTAGACTACTGTACAGTGTATCAGTCAGCAGGGCACAACATAATGAACCAGTTGTTACAAGACGCAACTTTGTTTTATACTCTATACAATATACTAGCGAGTAAATTTGACAGAGAGGTAGACTACTGTACAGTGCATCAGTCAGCAGGGCACAACATAATGAACCAGTTGTTACAAGACGCAACGTTGTTTTATACTCTATACAATATAATAGCGAGTAAATTTGACAGAGAGGTAGACTACTGTACAGTGCATCAGTCAGCAGGGCACAACATAATGGACCAGTTGTTACAAGACGCAACTTTGTTTTATACTCTATACAATATACTAGCGAGTAAATTTGACAGAGAGGTAGACTACTGTACAGTGCATCAGTCAGCAGGGCACAACATAATGAACCAGTTGTTACAAGACGCAACTTTGTTTTATACTCTATACAATATACTAGCGGGTAAATTTGACAGAGAGGTAGACTACTGTACAGTGTATCAGTCAGCAGGGCACAACATAATGAACCAGTTGTTACAAGATGCAACGTTGTTTTAGACTCTATACAATATACTAGCAAGTAAATTTGACAGAGAGGTAGACTACTGTACAGTGCATCAGTCAGCAGGGCACAACATAATGAACCATTAGTTACAAGACGCAACGTTGTTTTATACTCTATACAATATAATAGCGAGTAAATTTGACAGAGAGGTAGACTACTGTACAGTGTATCAGTCAGCAGGGCACAACATAATGAACCAGTTGTTACAAGACGCAACTTTGTTTTATACTCTATACAATATACTAGCGGGTAAATTTGACAGAGAGGTAGACTACTGTACAGTGCATCAGTCAGCAGGGCACAACATAATGAACCAGTTGTTACAAGATGCAACTTTGTTTTATACTCTATACAATATACTAGCGGGTAAATTTGACAGAGAGGTAGACTACTGTACAGTGTATCAGTCAGCAGGGCACAACATAATGAACCATTTGTTACAAGAAGCAACGTTAATTTATACTCTATACAATATAATAGCGAGTAAATTTGACAGAGAGGTAGACTACTGTACAGTGTATCAGTCAGCAGGGCACAACATAATGAACCATTTGTTACAAGAAGCAACGTTAATTTATACTCTATACAATATAATAGCGAGTAAATTTGACAGAGAGGTAGACTACTGTACAGTGTATCAGTCAGCAGGGCACAACATAATGAACCATTTGTTACAAGAAGCAACGTTAATTTATACTCTATACAATATAATAGCGAGTAAATTTGACAGAGAGGTAGACTACTGTACAGTGCATCAGTCAGCAGGGCACAACATAATGAACCATTAGTTACAAGACGCAACGTTGTTTTATACTCTATACAATATAATAGCGAGTAAATTTGACAGAGAGGTAGACTACTGTACAGTGTATCAGTCAGCAGGGCACAACATAATGAACCAGTTGTTACAAGACGCAACTTTGTTTTATACTCTATACAATATACTAGCGGGTAAATTTGACAGAGAGGTAGACTACTGTACAGTGCATCAGTCAGCAGGGCACAACATAATGAACCAGTTGTTACAAGATGCAACTTTGTTTTATACTCTATACAATATACTAGCGGGTAAATTTGACAGAGAGGTAGACTACTGTACAGTGTATCAGTCAGCAGGGCACAACATAATGAACCATTTGTTACAAGAAGCAACGTTAATTTATACTCTATACAATATAATAGCGAGTAAATTTGACAGAGAGGTAGACTACTGTACAGTGTATCAGTCAGCAGGGCACAACATAATGAACCAGTTGTTACAAGACGCAACGTTGTTTTATTCTCAATACAATATACTAGCGAGTAAATTTGACAGAGAGGTAGACTACTGTACAGTGCATCAGTCAGCAGGGCACAACATAATGAACCAGTTGTTACAAGACGCAACGTTGTTTTATACTCTATACAATATACTAGCGGGTAAATTTGATAGAGAGGTAGACTACTGTACAGTGTATCAGTCAGCAGGGCACAACATAATGAACCATTTGTTACAAGAAGCAACGTTAATTTATACTCTATACAATATAATAGCGAGTAAATTTGACAGAGAGGTAGACTACTGTACAGTGTATCAGTCAGCAGGGCACAACATAATGAACCAGTTGTTACAAGACGCAACGTTGTTTTATACTCTATACAATATACTAGCGGGAAAATTTGACAGAGAGGTAGACTACTGTACAGTGTATCAGTCAGCAGGGCACAACATAATGAACCAGTTGTTACAAGACGCAACGTTGTTTTATACTCTATACAATATAATAGCGAGTAAATTTGACAGAGAGGTAGACTACTGTACAGTGCATCAGTCAGCAGGGCACAATATAATGAACTAGTTGTTACAAGACGCAACGTTGTTTTATACTCAATACAATATACTAGCGAGTAAATTTGACAGAGAGGTATACTACTGTACAGTGCATCAGTCAGCAGGGCACAACATAATGAACCAGTTGTTACAAGACGCAACGTTGTTTTATACTCTATACAATATAATAGCGAGTAAATTTGACAGAGAGGTAGACTACTGTACAGTGCATCAGTCAGCAGGGCACAACATAATGAACTAGTTGTTACAAGACGCAACGTTGTTTTATACTCAATACAATATACTAGCGAGAAAATTTGACAGAGAGGTAGACTACTGTACAGTGCATCAGTCAGCAGGGCACAACATAATGAACCAGTTGTTACAAGACGCAACGTTGTTTTATACTCTATACAATATAATAGCGAGTAAATTGTACAGAGAGGTAGGTAAATTTGTACAGTGCATCAGTCAGCAGTGCACAACATAATGAATCAGTTGTTACAAGACGCAACATTGTCTCATACTCTATACAATATACTAGCGGGTAAATTTAAAACCGGCAATACTCTATGGTTAAAGAAGAAAAACTCATCTCAAACAAACTAAACTGAGTTGTCGGGTCAAGAGAACAAGTTATAAACTTAGAACACCATTTCAACCTACTTGGAGAGAAGCGTAAGGCGTTGCTAAAAGACGCGTCCAAGTGGAAAATTGGGAGAGAAGTTTGCTAGCAGAGGGAGTTGTGTTGATCAAATAGACCCCTTAGTGGATGAAGTTGTATGCTTAAAACCTAATTAAATTGTTTGTGGGAACAAATGTACATCATATCCTAGTTGCTGAAAACAAATAAGAAAATAGTAATAAAAATAAATAATGCACGAAACCATAACAAGTATCTAATCATGAAATTTTATAGATAATTTATGTAAATAAATGCGATAAAAATTAGTCACTAACAAGACATTTTTTTTGTAAAAATTTGTTCATAACGTACATTTTATGTCACATACGACTATAGTTGATCCTCAAGCCCGCCGTACTACAACGTAGGACTAATGGAATTCACTCATTGTTCTCTTTAATTCCTCATCATATCATTTTGTATATGAAGTCGCTGTGAGAGAAGTTGAAAGAAGAACGAACCAAAATATTATTAATATAAAGGATTTCGTGGGCCGTTAAACAAAATAATTCTCTCGCTTTACCGAGAGAAGAAAATTGCTACAAATCATATACGGAAGCATTCGTCTCAGTCAAGTGAAAACAATCCTACCACAGCTCAAAGTCAGGAGACGGCACGAGCCGCATACAAACGACAATGTGAGAACTGCCGTGTCCCAGTATAGCGCGTCAACAGATGTTACTAACTGCCAATTATGTAGCCAAAACATCCTGCCTGTTACAAACTGCTGAGAACTAAGAGATGAGCCCTCACAGGCACTTCCTATTAATATTGCCTAATTGGGCCATTTAGTGAAGTCTCTTAAGGCGGCATGCTGGCGTCTGTCTGTCTTAGTCTTTATTTTACTAAAGTAAAAATACTTCGAAATTTTATACAGACCTGACTAAGTTGAATGAAGGGGAAAAAATGTACAAACTATGTTGTCAATTACTTCTACTTATCTATGTAGATAATTTAGCAAAACTAAAAGCACATAGTAGCTGTAAGTTAAAAATGAATCACATGGACTTCTACGTAGGACTCGCACATCCACCCCAGTCTCACATACAACTACAGTTGACATGCAAGTCCACCTTACTTCTACGTAGGACTCACACATCCACCCCCACACTCACATACAACTACAGTTGACATGCAAGTCCACCTTACTTCTACGTAGGACTCACACATCCACCCCCACTCTCACATACAACTACAGTTGACTGCAAGTCCACCTTACTTCTACGTAGGACTCACACATCCACCCCCACTCTCACATACAACTACAGTTGACATGCAAGTCCACCTTACTTCTACCTAGGACTGATGATATTTAACCATGAAGGTTCGTGTAAGAAGAGCGGTAGTTGTAACATCAAGAATCGTGTGAGATTAAAATAGTTGTATGGTTCATTAAGTGCCATGCTACTTGCTGTCTGACCATGAGCAGCAAACAGAGTTTTTACTGCTACGAACAAGCGACCCAACTTCTTGACTGTTGGATCAGGAGGAAGACAAAGGACTACTACTTGTGACCCCAAACTTGTTGACTGTTGGATCAGGAGGAAGACAAGTGGACTACCACTTGTGACCCCAAACTTGTTGACTGTTGGATCAGGAGGAAGACAAGTGGACTACCATTTTTGACCCCAAACTTGTTGACTGTTGGATCAGGAGGAAGACAAGTGGACTACCACTTGTGACCCCAAACTTGTTGACTGTTGGATCAGGAGGAAGACAAGTGGACTACCATTTTTGACCCCAAACTTGTTGACTGTTGGATCAGGAGGAAGACAAGTGGACTACCACTTGTGACCCCAAACTTGTTGACTGTTGGATCAGGAGGAAGACAAGTGGACTACCATTTTTGACCCCAAACTTGTTGACTGTTGGATCAGGAGGAAGACAAGTGGACTACCACTTGTGACCCCAAGCTTTTTGACTGTAGATTACTTGATTAAATATATTAGGCAACATGTATAACAAGGCTACATTCCTTAAGATTATTTTTAAGATTACTGTAATTTTCTAAATTTATATTGTAATTGTGAAATGAAGGGGAAATATTCTCACATTCTCTTCCAAACTATCAACCTTATGTTAAATATTTTTATTTAACTGGATAAATAATACTTGTAGTTTTACATCGTATATCTATAAGATTTTTCCAAACACTCTACTAATTTTATAAAAATAATAAAGTTTGTTAAGCGATTAATATTGTTCATTTACAAAACTAAAAATAACACTTTTTTTAGTAAGTAATAAAATTGGACCAATAGAGTAGAGATGAGATGTGAACGTAAGGAGTGCTGTTGAAAGGCCGAAGAAATTAAATAAGTAGTGAATCATCTCAGAGGAGATCTTCCATTTGGGGCTGGAAGAGGCCCAAAAGGCCCGGCCAAGTGGCAAATTGTCGTGAGGATTTGAAAAGGGATTGTTAGGGAAAGGAATGCTGTAGGAAATTATTTCAAAATCAGTTAGAACCTTTACGGTGACATTTATTAATTACAAATTAAAATTGGTTTTATTTTTATTTATTTACTGAGTTGTACATATACATTACACTACAGTATTTAGAGTTACAGGGCTTGCTTACTTCTAGGTGCCTCAAAGCAGGGTTTGTAGAGGTCATCTTTACATTTAAATAGATAAATAAATATTTTCAAAGAAATAGTAATCAAAATTTAAACAATGCTGACACATTGCAGAGCAATTTAAATATCAAAGAGTACAAACAAAATGTGTGAATATTTAAACCTTGACAACAAAAACATAGAATTACATTGACAATTAAAAATTATTTATAATTTACTTAATAAGAACAAAATATTTCCCAATGTTAACGATTGAAAAAAGATAAACAATTCAATCTAAGTTTAAACTATATTGGATTATGCAGAGATCCAATTTGTAATTTATATCTGCACCAATGATGACCAAGTTGTTATTCTATTTACAAACATGAAATATAACAATGACACTAAGGAAAATAAATGCGACTGAAAAAATGAAAATCCCTACATATCTCTAGAATATATACTATTAATTGTATTTACTTCATCAAATTCTAAAAAGGAATGCTTTAAATTTTTCAGGAAAGCTCCTAAACTTTTGCTATTTTTTATGTTTTTATACATTATGTAACACTGTAGGAGCCACAAAATTCTCTAGGTTTTAATGCTTAAATATAACACGCTGTCTTAAAAAAGACAACAAATAAATTGCAATGAATGTCTGAAGTATGTTTCATTTTGAAAGTAGCCTTGATACCATAATGACAAATAGGATCTTAAGATTTAGATAACCTGTCAAGCAAGCTTGCTTGCTTTAGTTATGACTACCATGGCTAACATAAACTCTTGCCACACTTCATATAATACTTAAACATGTAATTTTGAGTTGGCATTTCATGAAAAAGAAGTTTTTTTTTGTAATATATTTTAATGCCAAATAAAACACGGACGTGTTCACGTGTACTCGACGAAACCAAACGAGCCAATGTTTGGCTCTGAATAAACTCTAATAACATAGGGTTTGCTATGGACATTCGTGAAGTTCAACGAACTCTAGTTTTTTAAATTATTCATATGATAAATCAAAACTTTATACAATATATATACTGTATATCATTAATAATACAAACATTCTTACAGAATTAACAAAAAATAATATTTTTAGGTTAATAATAATGTTTTTTAACGTGATAATCTTTTCTCAATATATTCAAACACGTCAGCATGTGAGGGTGAAGCGACCTTGAGCTATCCTCTAACGAGTAACGGGCAAGTGGTTTATGTATTCACCTAAGGGCAACAAACATCGTTTGCATGGCTAAAAATAAACAAAATTTATAATAAATTTAAATAAAAGAATCTTCCCCGATGCGTTCTGTTATTCTGCAGCCTCATCTTCTTGATTAGTACTTAATTGCAGATTTTAAGGTGTTCTATAATAATTATAGTTTTTATATTTTCTAAAAATTTAATTTAACAAAATATGTTTGTTTATTTTAATTAAGATCAATGCAGTGAGCATTACTATCAGAAAGAAAATAAAAGTATTTTATCAGAATTTTTTTATGTATGCAAAAATTTTGAATATTTTTATCCCATTCCTTGATGTAGTCTTTGCATATTTAACGAAAAACTTAACTTATAAAGGGATGTTTGAACACAAGAAAATATCAAGAAGTACATTATTGGTTCATTACTTTCCCCGGGGGTTGGCATTCAAATATGTATGGGGTATGCAGAGCCATCTTAAGGGGGATTATGAAGTCAAGAACGCGAGGTCTCCCCCTATCGTCGCCACGTGGCCTTTATTCCCTTGTTGACGACAACTGTGGAGTCTTACACAGTTTAAGGTGAGGTAATATGTGCGGAACGCGATGTGTGAGTGTAGATAAACTGCGACCAGAGAAAGTTCTGAGCCTGGTTACCTTAGGTAAGGTCTGGAAGTCGGTGTAGCTTGTTACCGGTATAGGGCCTATCACTTTTATTTTGATGGTATGTTCATTACTGAACAAAAGTTTATTTCTTTGTTTAATTGAATAGGTTGGAAAACTTAAACATCGTGATAGTAAAGATTTACGCAAATTGGCAGTTATAATATTTGTTTTCCTTAATAGTACCTGTAAATTTAATTTACTATGAAATATGACTTTATTTTGATTACTTTAATCGCTGCGTCTCAAACAATAGATTGAAACTGTTTCCACCAATAATTTAGTGGACTCTAGTTTATGCCAGCTTTGGTTATTTACTATTAGAGCTAGTTGTTAATGACTGGGGTCAGATACAAATTGGCGATGCCTTGTCATTAGCACACACTGACTAGTCAGCTACTGCCGGGTCATGAATATACAAACAGCTGATAATTACTGACATTACCATAACACACAGCTGACTAACATGTGTGGGCTGGGGAGGGTCAGCTGTTGTAGGGTGGGGGCTAGGCACTACAATAGTTATGATACTGGGTGTAACTGCAAGTTTAATAGCGAGTTTTCCTATGGTTAACATCTTCCACTGGCTCAGATAAAAAGCTTTTGTCCAGGGGTTCTTTTGGCAGGGATCGGGTGGCATATAGTCGGTTCATAGTCGGTGATCCAGCTCCCCAGACGAAAATTCAATTTAATTCTTAGATTTTTTACAAAAAGGATAGGCCGATTTCTTTATTCTGCCCATTTCCCATAAACAATTGATATGTCCGGGGAATTTACTCAGAAAGAGTAAGGGGGAATACCAGAACAGTACAAGGTAAAAAGTAGCAAAAGATTTAGCACAGCTTCCATTCAAACTAGGTTTTAGATAAAAGCGTCCAGTAAAGGCTCGAATTCGAACCTGCTCTATTATCTCTAACTCAGACTCAAAAGTCCTGACGCCTAAAGGCCGGTTTTCACATAGGGTATCGTGCTCCTACTGTGCTTCTATCGTGTCGTGTCATGTGGAATCGAAAAATTATCTAATCCATTTATTTTGTATGGGAAAGCAGTTTGAGATTTTCACATTACCTGTCGTGCTCCCACCGCGCTCATGTTGTGCTGTTTTCGATCGCTCGGTGGAAATGACCGGTAGGCAGTCTGAGCACGACAGGCGCACGGTAGGTCAAGTGAAAATGCCTTACATGTCGCCCTACGTCGCCGCATCGGCGCCCGACCCCTGCTTTTCCTAGTTCGGGTCTTCCCAGCCTCCTCCGAAAATTGCCGATCGATTGCATTTTTGAATTTAAACTGTCTCTACACTGTAGAAGGAGATTTTCGAACATCGGATATCCTGAACAATTACGGAACTTTTCAGAGTCATCTCAACGGTTTGTGAAACTTCCCTTCCTCTTCTCTAGTTCGATACAGAGGGTTAACCCAATATAGTTTCGGCCGTTTCTTCTTATTTATTTATTTATTTTTTCAACTATAGAATAAACCGCTCAAGCAATAACAACATCCGTAACGTCCTGATCCATTTCGGTGAAAGAGTTGTGAGTTATATATTCCAAAGCCGCGTTTACACTATATAGCAAAACATGCTATATACCAAAACATGCTATAAAGCAAATATTATACAAGAAATGCTATTTATAGCAAAACAACAAATGAACGAATGTTATGTGTAACATGTTAGCCTATATGTAACATTTCGAGCTAGATATAGCTATTTTGGCTATATGTAGCAGATATTCTGTTTCTGTGAAGGAAGACTGGAGAACGACAGGGACACGATAGGAGCATGACAGTAGCCGGGTCAGATAAAAAGCTTTTGTCCAGGGGTTCTTTTGGCAGGGATCGGGTGGCATATAGTCGGTTTATAGTCGGTGATCCAGCTCCCCAGACGAAAATTCAATTTAATTCTTAGATTTTTTACAAAAAGGATAGGCCGATTTCTTTATTCTGCCCATTTCCCATAAACAATTGATATGTCCGGGGAATTTACTCAGAAAGAGTAAGGGGGAATACCAGAACAGTACAAGGTAAAAAGTAGCAAAAGATTTAGCACAGCTTCCATTCAAACTAGGTTTTAAATAAAAGCGTCCAGTAAAGGCTCGAATTCGAACCTGCTCTATTATCTCTAACTCAGACTCAAAAGTCCTGACGCCTAAAGGCCGGTTTTCACATAGGGTATCGTGCTCCTACTGTGCTCCTATCGTGTCGTGTCATGTGGAATCGAAAAATTATCTAATCCATTTATTTTGTATGGGAAAGCAGTTTGAGATTTTCACATTACCTGTCGTGCTCCCACCGCGCTCATGTTGTGCTGTTTTCGATCGCTCGGTGGAAATGACCGGTAGGCAGTCTGAGCACGACAGGCGCACGGTAGGTCAAGTGAAAATGCCTTACATGTCGCCCTACGTCGCCGCATCGGCGCCCGACCCCTGCTTTTCCTAGTTCGGGTCTTCCCAGCCTCCTCCGAAAATTGCCGATCGATTGCATTTTTGAATTTAAACTGTCTCTACACTGTAGAAGGAGATTTTCGAACATCGGATATCCTGAACAATTACGGAACTTTTCAGAGTCATCTCAACGGTTTGTGAAACTTCCCTTCCTCTTCTCTAGTTCGATACAGAGGGTTAACCCAATATAGTTTCGGCCGTTTCTTCTTATTTATTTATTTATTTTTTCAACTATAGAATAAACCGCTCAAGCAATAACAACATCCGTAACGTCCTGATCCATTTCGGTGAAAGAGTTGTGAGTTATATATTCCAAAGCCGCGTTTACACTATATAGCAAAACATGCTATATACCAAAACATACTATAAAGCAAATATTATACAAGAAATGCTATTTATAGCAAAACAACAAATGAACGAATGTTATGTGTAACATGTTAGCCTATATGTAACATTTCGAGCTAGATATAGCTATTTTGGCTATATGTAGCAGATATTCTGTTTCTGTGAAGGAAGACTGGAGAACGACAGGGACACGATAGGAGCATGACAGTAGCCGGGTCCCTACTGCTGAAAACGCACGACATGGACACGGTAGGAGCACAGTACGAGCACGGTACCCTATGTGAAAACCGGCCTTAACCCAACCGTCTTCCCATTCCAAACACCTTACGATGCAGAGGCAATATTGGGAGAATAATTGATAATTACACTTCACAAACGTGCAATTTGAGAAACGAACCAGATGATGAATATAGATAGTCCGAAGATTATTCTTTCATTTAATCCGCGAACCCAAACACATGAGTTGAATGATTTACCATTCGGCCACCCGTTCCCCATATTTTGTAGCATATTTCGAAATTTGGCATCGCTTAGTTTTGAACTCTCTCAATCTGAATTAATGTCCACTCGATAGTTTCCAACAACATATTCAGTATCTATTGTTCTATTGGTTGTTAATATCAGCTGTTATGCCAATTTTGCAACTGAACAAGTTCGACTGCACATATTCCGTACTCCATAGACGTACGAGGGCACTGTCAGTCACAAGGTCCTGTAAAATGTCCAACTATTCAAAACAACAAGTTGGTATTAACACCAACTTTATACTGAGTTGACGGTCGATATTTATTTTACTCGTTGAATAAAGTTCACGCACAGGCCTGAGACCCTAGTGAAGTGGAAAGTGTAGTTTTCACTGTACTTATTCAAAAGAGAGAGGGATTAATTTGTTAATTTTCCACAGTTATTAAATATAAAATGTAGGCCTACAGCAAATCTCATTCACTTACTAGGTTACAATATTTTTAACAAATCACTCTTAACTATAAGCTGTGAACTTAGCAGAGCTGAATATGAGATTAGAGACTGTGTTCCAAAGTACCAGCAAAACGTAAAGGGATATTGTACCCTCCTCCCTCGGTTTCCCCAGATCGCCTGAAGGTATAGGTCACGTCCGACTGTGACAACCCCTAAACTGAATCTGACAGCTACGCCGACAGAATAACACCCCGCCCCCTTTCACGGTACAGTGCATTTTAACAAGGCAATTCGGTTAGATTTGTGTGATACTTGATGAGAGAGATGTCTAACGTTTAGATCGAAGTTAAAAAAATGTTTTATGAATGCTTCAGTGCAAACTATACAATAGTCAATGGAAACTTGGATCTTCAGTACATCTATAAAGTACACTATGACCCACTAACAACATTATGTTAATTAATCTTTGTAATTCTTAAATTGCATAAATATGAACAGCAATCAAATACTAAATCGATAACTGTCGGCACTAGTGATGCAGTGCTGTAACCCAGCTACTTGTGTACAATGTGTTTTGAAGATTTTAGGCGATAAGTTTCATGCTCGGTCCTCTCAATACCGACATGGCGTCCGTTCAATGGTTGCCATCGACATGGACTATTAGAGAAGTCTGGATTGTCCATGTTAGATGGTAGTCAAGGTTTAGGTGTTGTGTAGGGGAGAGAACGGAGTGTGTAACAGGTCCACCAAATTGACGATTAAATTAATTAAATTAAATAAAATATAAATTAGTTTAATGAAGAAATAGATACATTTAATTAAAACAAATACCGAACATTCAAATAATATTCGGAAATCATTGTAAAGTAATAGCCAACAAGTATAGAGAATTGGGTAGACATATTTATTCCATGGCAGTCCTTCGAGACGTAAACAAAATTCCGATCATTGTCGTCGAGACAGATAACAGACCTGTTCAGTCTGGTGTCGTATGGGACGAGTCGATCTGGGGGGGTGTCAGTGTGACTCAATTTAACGGTCGAGTCCAATGTAGATGGGATACGTTATTAGTTGACAAAAGGATCGCAAGAAGCAGCACCAACCAGGGCAAAAAGCACATGCTCAGGGTGGAAGCTAGCCTCTAACCCAGAATTGTCGTTTCTAACGGACAGAGACAACGGACTGGCAAGCCACGCCAGCGTCGTTCACTCCAAGCCAGACTCATGTAGCATCAACATCTACGTTGTTACCGCGGGTGACCGCTTGAGTTTAAAACCGAATAATATAAAAAAATGTAGTGATCGTGCATTAAGTCAAGATTCGTTTTTACAATTTAATCACAATAAAGTAAATAAATATATGATGTCCAAGTGAGAATCGTTTTTATGTACTTTAAATTGAAACTGAAGACCACGAGGGGCTACAGACAAAGAAACTTAAAGATAAGTTCTAGTTTGTAATTAAGTTAAATATGTTTCTAGTAATCAGTATCAAGTAAATAACTTTCATTTTTGTAATATTTAAATTCATATATAAATTTAAAGTAAAAGAATGTAATAAATTGACTTTTTAAATCTAGAGTTTTAATTATTGTAATTTACAGCCTCACCGATTTACCCATAAAAAACGACCATGAGATACTATAAATAAATTTAATTTGAATAATATTTTATCAAATTAATAAAAAACTTAATCTAATGTAACTCATCTTGAGAGGAAGCAGGTTACAAGTGTCAGGCATGTTATTGAGCTGAACATCAGATCAGTACTTCGTGGTTCGGATTCCATATAAAGCTGTAATTTCCTTAGTTGCCCTGGCTATTGAGCTTTTAATGAATAGCTCTTTCTGAAGAACAGTCGACCCTTAGTTAGTAACAATGACTATACTCGTTCATGTACACTCATAACACTCATTCGCCCCTCATATTTGCTATCTACGATCGGCATCTTAAAATATAGTAATAATTATAACAGAAAAAATAAGTTATGAACTGATAAAATATTTATTCATAGGCAATATTAATTCATTATAGAAAATTTTGAGGCTATAATTATTATTTTTGTTCAGGATTTTTAAGAAATAAAAGTTAAGACTTATAATACAAGTAAATGGGTTGTTAAGTGTTATTTATTGAGTGCTACGCGTTACTTGGTATAGTTCTAGCAATAAGATGCGTATATCAAGGGGTCCCATTAAGTGAGATGAAGGTCGTAGTCAGCAGTATGTAAGAGGGTTATCAAGCAGTGGCTTCCGCGGTCGCGTGACAGGCTTGTACAGTCTACCAAGCCGACATGTACGGTCAGTCTGAGTGGACGGCTTACAATGGATCCCATTGAGGGAGATGAAGGTCGTAGTCAGCAGTGTGTGAGAGGTTTATCAGGCAGTGGGTGCCGGGGTCGCGGGTGGTGGCTTGCACATTCTACCATGGCCATCATGGCACGGTCAGTCTGAGTGGACGGCTATCAATGGATCCCATTGAGGGAGATGAAGGTCGTAGTCAGCAGTGTGTAAGAGGGTTATCAGGCAGTGCTGCCGGGGTCACGAAATATGGCTTGTAGTCTACCAAGCCGATATGGCACGGTTAGTCTGAGTGGACGGCTATCAATGGATCGCATTGAGGGATATGAAGGTCGTAGTCAGTAGTGTGTAAGAGGGCAGTGGCTTGTACAGTCTACCAAGCCGACATGGCACGGTCAGTCTTAGTGGACGGCTATCAATGGATCCCATTGAGGGAGATGAAGGTCGTAGTCAGCAGTGTGTAAGAGGGTCATCAGGCAGTGGGTGCCGGGGTCACGAAATATGGCTTGTACAGTCTACCAAGCCGACATGGCACGGTCAGTCTGAGTGGACGGCTATCAATGGATCCTATTGAGGGAGATGAAGGTCGTAGTCAGCAGTGTGTAATAGGGCAGTGGCTTGTACAGTCTACCAAGCCGCCATGATACGGTCAGTCTGAGTGGAAGGTTATCAATGGGTCCCATCGAGTGAGATATAGGTCGTAGTCAGCAATGTGTGAGATGATTATCAGGCAGTGGGTGCCGGGGTCGCGGGAGAGGCTTGTACAGTCTACCAAGCCGCCATGTCACGGTCAGACTGAGTGGAAGGCTATCAATGGGTCCCATCGAGTGAGACGATGGTGGTAGTCAGCAGTTTGTGAGGAGAGGGTTATCAGATAGTGGGTGCCGGGATCACGGGAGATGGCTTGTACAGTCTACCAAGCCGCCATGGCATGGTCAGCCTGAGTGGAAGGCTATCAATGGGTCCCATCGAGTGAGATATAGGTCGTAGTCAGCAGTGTGTGTGAGGGTTATCAGGCAGTAGGTGCCGGGGTCGTGGTAGAGGCTTGTACAGTCTACCAAGCCGTCATGGCACGGTCAGCCTGAGTGGAAGGCTATCAATGGGTCCCATCGAGTGAGATATAGGTCGTAGTCAGCAGTGTGTGTGAGGGTTATCAGGCAGTGGGTGCCGGGGTCACGGGAGATGGCATGTACAGTCTTCCAAGCCGTCATTGCACGACCAGTCTGAGTGGACGGCTATCATTAATTGTATAGACATCAAATACCGAATTTGTCTTTTGTCGTTCATTCACTTTGGGTGAGAACATTCATAGTTAGTTAGATTGGGACTGACAGGAGCTAATCAGGGGATATCAAGTATAAAAAGAAGTGTTGAAATACACAGTAACTTAGTTGATTCTAGAAATCAGGATCATGTGATTTCTTTATTTATTGCCGCAATTTATTTTATAAAATATGTTTATATTATTTATAATAATTATTATTATAAGTGTGGATGGGTGGGAGGATCCTACGTCATACACATGTAGGTGGGTGAAAGGACCATGTAACGTTGTAATTGTGTGTGGGTCTTCATGAACATTCCTTGCCCAGCAACATACACGTACGACTTAAAGTTGAAATGCTCTCCCAATAAAGGAAGGGAGACCAAACAATTTTACTACTTAGAGTTAAAATAGCATACATATTTACACATTTTGGAAAGAGTCCAACAGATATAAGGAGGTAGATGAATATACAACCGTTTAAATCAATGTTGATCCTTTCAATAAAACAAGCTCAGCCAATAATGACTTAAGTGAACATTTTAAAAACTGAAAAAAATACGGAAGTTACAACATATTCATAAAGAAATGCCGATTAAAATCATTTACTTGTTTCATTAGGTTACTTTTAGAAAATTAAAAATCTTTCTAAATGGTGTAAAACTCCACCACAATGATCATCCACAGTACCTGGGAGTAACGTTAAATCGATCGCTGACGTTTAAAAGCCATCTTAAGGAAACAGCAGCTAAAATTAAAACCAGGGCAAATGTATTACATCATATGCTGGAATAACTTGGGACCCTACGTACTACTGCTTTGTCACTTGTTTATTCAGCTGCTGAATACAGTGCTCCCGTTGTGATTAAATAGCGCACATACAAAAGCGATCGATGTCCAACTTAATATGGTCATGAGAGCTATTAGTGGTATTCTCATGGCAACTCCACTACCTTGGCTCCCAGTGCTGTGCAATATAGCTCCTCCAGAAATAAGACATCAGGAGGCACTACGTAAAGAATTCAATAAGATCTTGCATGCCCCGCACCTCCCCATTACACAGGATCTCCCACGTCAGAACGGTTATAGCGTGGAACAGTTGTAACGGACGAAATAAGTTCTTTATTAACGATCTGTCAATAACAGTAGGTGGGATGAACCTCCTTCGTAGGGAGTGGACATTGTTGAATCGGTTCCGAACTGGAGTGGGCAGATGTAACTATTGGAAATACAACTGGGGATTGACAGTAGATCAGCCATGTGAATGTGATTGCGGGGAATCTACCCAAACAATGGATCACATAGTTTCAAAATGCCCCTTGCGCTGTTTTACGGAGGGTTCAACTAGCATAAATAGAATCAGTGAGGCAGGTCTTAAATGGCGTGATGGACTGGATTTAGTTTTGTGACAGGAGATCATTAGTTATTTATTTTTAGTTTTTATTATAGTGTAATGACTTTTGGACTTTTTGTCCAACTGTAAAACTCACATTTTACATAATTTTAAATAAAAAAAGTTAGCTGACAAAAACCTTACGATATACAGTATTTTTAAGTAAAATATCATTTTCATATTCCACTATAAAAAATATTCAAATGCAGACCAATTTTAAAATTGTCTTATATTATTTTAATATATATTAAACTTATACGATACTTTTACTAATTCTTTTCCCAGTGCACTTAAGTTGCAATTGAAAATAAATTCTCAAATTATAGATCGCTAAGAATACTTTTTCTGAATCGTAGAGAGCAATTAATTAGTCTTTTAGTGTTAGTGTAGGATAACAATAAAGCTCGTTAAGGTGAGAATTTCACGGGAAAAGTACAGAAACTCCGTATCTAACATCTAATAGTTTTTTAAAGTCTGCACCAACTTATATTTGAAATTAGGTTGTATAAAGAAACATAATAGATAAAAATGGAGATACTGTAGATATGAGTAAAATTAAATCACTTCCATGAACAGGCACGTGAAGTAATATATTATTGTAATAGGCTTACATCAATAAGAATTTACTTAAAAAAATAAAACACAACCCAAATCCAAACCAATAAATAACTTGGCTATACATAGCTTTTTATATTAAAGAAGTATGCCTTACTCAGCTATGAAACTCAGAATAAAAATAATTATGTATTATATTTTATATGAATGTAAATTTACCACAATTATGGTACAAGATTGTAATTTATGGCACGAGAGAAAACTTTAATTTTATTATAATCAGTTGTATAATAATAATATAATTATATAATAATTATATAAAAAATTGTATAGTAAAATAATCAATTGTATTGCTAAGTCTATGAAATGGAAAACATAAAAATTATATATATATATATATATATGTGCGCGCGCGCGCGCGCGCGTGTGTGTGTGTGTGTGTGTGTGTGTGTGTGTGTGTGTGTGTGTGTGTGTGTGTGTGTGTGTGCGCGCGTGTGCGCGCGCGCGCGCGCGCCCGCTTTAAAATTTAATTATAGACAATTTTCTCTAGTACATCAATATTCATCTTCTTAAAAAATTTATACATCTATACAAACAACGTTAAACTAAACAATAAAACATTACACATTGAACAACATAAACAAAAAAATATGTATATTTTTTTTAAGTAAAACAACATTATCAGTTATCCATCATGTAAACATAGAATGTACTGCAAATATGTGTAGGCAATGTGGTAAATTGTTTATATTTCAATCGTGTAAAATTAAGTGGCAGCGGTGGGATTCGAACCCACGCCTCCGAAGAGACTGGTGCCTTAAACCAGCGCCTTAGACCGCTCGGCCACGCTACCCTGTATGACATAGATGTGTTTTCTCTTAAAGAAGAATTATAACGTTCTATAATCTTTATCAGTTGCTAAACAAGTATATCCAATTAATTGTTTAAAGGACTTAAATCTATTCACATGCTCAACAGTTGTAGTCATACTCCATTTTGGGAACAATATATTCAAGAATTTAACCACTGAACTTGGATAGTTAATTTATTTTAAGCTATTCAGTGACCAACACGTAAAAACCGTCATACAATTGTGGCATATAACGTAAAAACAATACTAAGTATGTCTAAGACATAAAAAAACGTATCGTTGGTCTAAACACGATATAAGGCAATGTTATTCATCGGTTGAAAATCACATTCTTATCCTAAGCTAAGCAAATGGTGTTCCTTGAGTAGGTCCCGCAAGCGTTCATATGTGGCCTTAGGCTGTTAATCCTCGCAACAACTCCAGCTGACACATTCACATCCTGACGTTAAGAAGGGATAATGGCGCAATCAAACAGGATAAGACGTGTAGTCTCATCCCTCAGTTCATACAGCTGTAAACAAATAATATTTAGTATATTTCAAACACCAGCAAATGATTTATGAGATCAACTTGACAAAACATTTATCGAATTAAAAATATATACGTAATATTGTTATTTTCAATTTATATATAACAATTGTTATTTCATATTATATATAGGTTTTATTTTATTTGACGGTACTGTGACAGTAAAAAAGTTAAAAGTTAAGGATCGTCTTATTTTGCCAGGTGAAGTTAGGACTAATAAGCCCTCTCTAACACTTGACCAGGGGACCAACGGCTTACGGGTGATTTCCGAACCACCACCAGTGACCGAGATCGCTTAGACGGTCACCTATCCAAGGGACAGCCACGCTCGATGTCGCTTGACTCCGTTATCTTGCGATAACATTGCAACCCTCCGATCAAGGCTACTGGCTACAATAATTATTTTGCTTTTTTAAGTGTATTAGTAAGTGTTTACTAACGTATATGGTTAACGACAAACTTATAAAATGATCATATATAACAATATATATATATATATATATATATATATATATATATATATATATATATATATATATATATATATATATTAGGATGTAATAAAATTAAAAAACTGAGTACCCTTATATATTTTTATTAAAAATCAATACACAACATGTTTCAACTTTTTGGTCATTTTCAAGTGTAAATTAAGTAATTAGGTATGCAATAATTCTTTAAATAAAATTGTAAAACATGTGGTTTTTGTAAATATTGATGTATATGGATAAGTTGGTGATATTTTTAGTTATAATTTTTAATGTTTCGAATCTTATCAAAAATAGGGTTTGTATAATTGATTTGTGTGTTCAACATGTTCATTGGATTTTCTTGTTGTGCTAAATATATATGTAATTCTTCTGTTGCATTCATTTTCTTGTCCTTTTTCATAAAATTTAATATTTTCATGTTTTCTTCCATTTTTGTGTACGTGTGGTCTGTAGAGAGCAAGTGTTCTGCGAATGTGGATTTCATTGTAGTTGTATTATAGCTTCTGAGAGCTTGTATATGTTCTTGAAAGCGTGTTTTGAATGGTCTTCCAGTTTGTCCAATGTAGAATTTATCACAGTCTGTACAATTAATTTTGTAAATACCTGATTTGCTGTAAATGTTGTCATTATTATTTTCTTTTTGAGATTTTTTATCCAAAATGTTGAATGTGTTGTTGCGTGTGGTGAAACTTAGTTTGTAATTTGTATTTTGAAAGGTTTTTCGAATAGCTTTATTTAGGCTTGTGTTATATGGTACGTTTATAAATTTGATCTTCTTTGGGTCTTGATTTGTTGAGCTGTTATTTCTTCTTTTTGTTTCTTATTAGTTTGTCAATCATGTTTGGTTTGTATCCGTTTTTTATTGCCAAATATTTTATTATATTTTTTCTTCAGTGAAGTGTTTCTCGTTCATTGGTATGTTTATTAGACGATTTATCATAGAATGGAAAGTTGATAACTTGTGTTGCCAGAGATGATTGGATGTAGATGGTATTATAAGGTCGGTTTGTGTAGGTTTTCTGTAGATTTTGAATGAATGTTTATTTTTGATTTTGGTAATTGATAGATCCAAATAATTGATTACATCAGTTTGGGCTTCTTTAGTGAATTGTATTTTGGGGAACATAGAATTTAAATTAGATAAAAAATCATTACTTTCTTCCAATATAATATAATATAATATAATATATATTATATTGGAATATAATATATATTATATATATAAAAATATATATTATATATATATATATATAAATAATATATATAAAAATATAAGGGTACTCAGTTTTTTAATTTTATTACATCCTAAAGTACGTAAGTAGCCCTAATTTTTAACTTTATATTATATAAAGTTATATTATATATAAGGAGTATATATATATATATATATATATATATATATATATATATATATATATATATATATATATATATATATATTCCTTATAGAAAAACAATCACATGCAGTTAAAACAAATATTTAGTCCTTAAATGAAGCTTGAACAATGGTCATACACAAATAATTCATAATTATTCTATGAACAGCATATTATCACTTAAAATACTTCCGGTATTAAAAAATGATTTAACCAACCGGAAATGATTTTTAAATGTTTTAATTAAAATAAGAATACAGTAAATAAATAAATAAAATAAAGCAAATAGTTATTAAATTGATTAAGAACAACCTAATAATAACACCATGCCGTAGGTTTGTTTAGTCATAATTAGTATATTTTGTTTATTAAATGGCTCTGTCATTTGTATTCACTATGTAATTCTTCTCAGTTGTGTTTTATAATATTCACTGAGTTGTGTTTACACTCAGTTATGTATTTTTATAGGTCATACCAACAAAGTTAAATAAATAAAAAGTATTTGTTTTTAAATGACTACAAAATCAGCTGTTTTTTTTTTTTATATATAATGTTTGACTCCATGTTAAACATGTTATATTACAATTTTTTTAACTCCAGTTTTCTTTTACAATGTGTTATAATTAATTATATATTTACATATATTTACTAGCATTATTATTTTATTACATATACAAACTTAGCCACAACTCATTTAGTTAGTTTCTGTAAATTTTACTTTCATTTGATTTAACGAAGTAAAGCAAATTGTCAATTGTTTTGTAGTCAGCTGTTACGATTTCCCAGCTGTTGCTTACAATTTGTTTACTAACAACATTCAAGCCACAGTATCGTAATAAAGGAATTAATTGCACACAAGATATTTTACTATTGCACATTTGCCTGTATTTCCTGGTCAGTCGTGAAATATGTCAGAATTGGTAGAGGTCGATGTCGAGAGACATGCCATCATCAGGTCCTCGGACATGAGTGAACTGATGCAGGATGATGCTGTGGCCACGGCCAGGCAGGCCTTGGAGATCAGCGACCACGACACTCCCAGGGACATCGCTTCCTTCATCAAGAAGGAGTTCGACCGTAAGTACAACCCCACGTGGCACTGCTTCGTAGGGAGGAACTTCGGCAGTTCGGTGGCTCACGAGGTCCGCCACTACATCTACTTCTACATCGGTCAGATGGGTGTTCTGCTGTTCAAAAGTGGGTAGGACCTCACTTAGCTCACCGAGTGAAGTCGACAATCAGTATGTTATGTGCCTGAAAGAATGTCAAATACACTTCAGTTGTAGAAGATTATTCCTATATAGAATCCATTATAGTCAAAAATACATTTACTTTATAAGTAATTGACTCTTCTTTTATTTAATTTTTAATATTTATTTGGTTATAATAAAGGTTATAGTACAATGCCATATAATCTTTTTTAATCATTAAAAGAACTTGGGTTTCGCTTACTTTAAACTTGCAGTCCTGAAAGGTCATTCACCAGTCCTGTCATTTGAGTTGACGGTTTGCTCAACAAGACCCCTCAAGCGTACATGACTCAGATTTTAATCTGGTGCCTTACGTAGTTGACAAAATAATATATGTTTAGGAAGAGTAGTTAGTTCTGAAATGCTTTCTCATGTTAGGAATTATGGCTTCAGAAAATTCTAGGTTTTAGTAAATACCACGTAAACCTGTTACATCAATACCGTACTAATGAATATTGTAGTGAAATTAATTCTAGCTATTTTAAATATGTAAGAATTCCAGAAATATTGTAAATATTAATCTTTGAGTCAGTGCTTTAAGAATATAAAAAACATTAATTAAAATTTGTTCCCGCTCAAACTAGAAATGAATTATATTGGTCTAAGAGGTTTAAAATATTAATAACCATAAATATATTGTAGAGCAGGGTTGTATTAAAAACAATTTTATATTGTGAACCATTAATAATTATGACTACAAATACAAGTTTACAGATTTGTAAACGTGAGCCATCTAAAGCTAATAATAATTTGTATTAAGGCTGTCGTAATTTTGTTTTGTATGTAAGCAAAGTGTGCTATACACTCAAAAATGTTCTCTAAAACTGTGTTCCGTAGCAGAAGTTTTGTTTAGGTGGTATGAATACGGTAGTGGTGATAAACGATGAGAATCTGGGGGAAGCAGTGCAGCAAGTAGCAGTCCACAGCTTGCGGTCATGTGTTATGCATGTATTTCGGTCCTTACTGAGCCAATAATCCTTGCAGTATCTCACTCCTAGCCCCTACCGTTGTCTCTAGGTAGCAGCCTCCCACCACACTAACTACTAACCTCGGCAAACATACTTGTGGGTATGCGTTGTGCATGTATTTCAGTCCTTACTGAGCCAATAATCCTTGCAGTATCTCACTCCTAGCCCCTACCGTTGTCTCTAGGTAGCAGCCTCCCACCACACTAACTACTAACCTCGGCAAACATACTTGTGGGTATGCGTTGTGCATGTATTTCGGTCCTTACTGAGCCAATGATCCTTGCAGTATCTCACTCCCAGCCCCTACCGTTGTCTCTAGGTAGCAGCCTCCCACCACACTAACTACTAACCTCGGCAAACATACTTGTGGGTATGCGTTGTGCATGTATTTCAGTCCTTACTGAGCCAATGATCCTTGCAGTATCTCACTCCCAGCCCCTACCGTTGTCTCTAGGTAGCAGCCTCCCACCACACTAACTACTAACCTCGGCCAACATACGTGCAGTTATGAGTTATGCATGTATTTCGGTCCTTACTGAGCCAATGATCCTTGCAGTATCTCACTCCCAGCCCCTACCGTTGTCTCTAGGTAGCAGCCTCCCACCACACTAACTACTAACCTCGGCAAACATACTTGTGGGTATGCGTTGTGCATGTATTTCAGTCCTTACTGAGCCAATAATCCTTGCAGTATCTCACTCCTAGCCCCTACCGTTGTCTCTAGGTAGCAGCCTCCCACCACACTAACTACTAACCTCGGCAAACATACTTGTGGGTATGTGTTGAGCATGTATTTCAGTCCTTACTGAGCCAATAATCCTTGCAGTATCTCACTCCTAGCCCCTACCGTTGCTCTAGGTAGCAGCCTCCCACCACACTAACTACTAACCTCGGCAAACATACTTGTGGGTATGTGTTGTGCATGTATTTCAGTCCTTACTGAGCCAATAATCCTTGCAGTATCTCACTCCTAGCCCCTACCGTTGTCTCTAGGTAGCAGCCTCCCACCACACTAACTACTAACCTCGGCAAACATACTTGTGGGTATGCGTTGTGCATGTATTTCGGTCCTTACTGAGCCAATGATCCTTGCAGTATCTCACTCCTAGCCCCTACCGTTGTCTCTAGGTAGCAGCCTCCCACCACACTAACTACTAACCTCGGCAAACATACTTGTGGGTATGCGTTGTGCATGTATTTCGGTCATTACTGAGCCAATGATCCTTACAGTATCTCACTCTCAGCCCCTACCGTTGTCTCTAGGTAGCAGCCTCCCACCACACTAACTACTAACCTCGGCAAACATACTTGTGGGTATGCGTTGTGCATGTATTTCAGTCCTTACTGAGCCAATAATCCTTGCAGTATCTCACTCCTAGCCCCTACCGTTGTCTCTAGGTAGCAGCCTCCCACCACACTAACTACTAACCTCGGCAAACATACTTATGGGTATGCGTTGTGCATGTATTTCGGTACTTACTGAGCCAATGATCCTTGCAGTATCTCACTCCCAGCCCCTACCGTTGTCTCTAGGTAGCAGCCTCCCACCACACTAACTACTAACCTCGGCCAACATATTTGCGGTTATGTGTTATGCATGTATTTCGTTCCTTACTGAGCCAATGATCCTTGCAGTATCTCACTCCCAGCCCCTACCGTTGTCTCTAGGTAGCAGCCTTTCTATACCACACTAACTACTAACCTCGGCCAACATATTTGCGGTTATGCGTTATGCATGTATTTCGGTCATTACTGAGCCAATGATCCTTGCACTCTCTCACTCCCAACCCCTACCGTTGTCTCTAGGTAGCAGCCTCCCACCACACTAACTACTAACCTCGGCCAACATATTTGCGGTTATGTGTTATGCATGTATTTCGTTCCTTACTGAGCCAATGATCCTTGCAGTATCTCACTCCCAGTCCCTACCGTTGTCTCTAGGTAGCAGCCTTTCTATACCACACTAACTACTAACCTCGGCAAACATACTTGTGGGTATGCGTTGTGCATGTATTTCAGTCCTTACTGAGCCAATGATCCTTGCACTCTCTCACTCCCAACCCCTACCGTTGTCTCTAGGTAGCAGCCTCCCACCACACTAACTACTAACCTCGGCCAACATACTTGCGGTCATGTGTTATGAATGCATTTCGGTCCTTACTGAGCCAATGGTCCTTGCAGTATCTCACTCCCAGCCCCTACCGTTGTCTCTAGATGTCAGCGTTGTCTCTAGGTAGCAGCCTCCCACCACACTAACTACTAACCTTGGCCAACATGCTTGCGGTCATGAGTTATGCATGTGTTTTGATCCTTACTGAGCCAATGGTCCTTGCAGTACTTCACTCCCAGCCCCTGAAGTTGTCTTCAGTCACCTCTCAGTAGTGCTTGCAGGTGCTGACCACCCCTTCTAGACAGGCACTCTTCTCTCGTTATATCTCGTAGTGCCACCATTCGTAGCTGGAGATGACAGGTGTGTGGAATCCTGTAGGAAGTCCTTGCAGGAGCTGACCCTCCCACTTGACTCTCACACCTCCCCCGCTATATCTTGCAATGCCACACTCCCCTGTTATTTATAGCCCTGTATGATTGTGGGGCCGACTAATCAATTCCAGTAGGCACAGGCTGTTACCTTTTTAACCGAAAACGCAGATGGCGTTAACGGGAACATTGTGAGTTCTTTAATGGAGGGCTCCATCAATCATCGTTTGTTAACTGTATTAGTTAACTGGGGCTTAATAGTGTTCTTGGCTACATTAACTCAAGAATATTTTAAAATAATTGAAAATTAAGTTTAAAACAATGCTATAGTTTAGTTAATATTGTTTAAAGTATTGAATACCCGCTAATAAGTCCTAAAATAAGGTTATGCAGTAATATTATGTTTTTCGATTGTGGGTAGTGTTTAGCCTAAAAATATATAAAAATAATATTTATCATTTGTACTAAGCATACTACAAACGACTTCTTTCGTGACAACATTTTATAAATCTATATACAGATTAATTTTATTAAATTTTGATAATAATTAGTTACAGTTCGCGAGGAGTTCCTATTTTTCAAATAATTTTCAGAATATTTAAGCTTCTTAGTAAATATTTTATACTGTTAGTGCTAGAGTTAAATAAATAATAACAAGAGATATTATTCATAAATCTGGTATGTTAATTAATATGGATACGTAAATAATAAACATCCGATACTAACTCCAAATTATGATAGCTAGTCCAGCTTATTTACTAAAGTGATAATATAATCCCCAAAGATTAATATTACTTAACTACATGCATCTTTAATTGAATTTGTTCAAAATACTGTAACATTGCAGTATCGTTCATTGTTATTTTAAAATTATATTCGAATTGCTTACTCTTCTGAGCTATTCTTATCTGCAACTTTCTTAAATTTGATGCAAAATTTGTCTCATAAATTTAAAATACAATATCTACCAGTTTTGATTATTAGTGTTTGATAGCGCTGTTCGACTTGTGTCGCGAAACTATTGCCGTTTTACTTTCATATTTCGTTGGGGTCCGTTGTCTGAGTCCGTTGTTCTTCAAGTGAAAATAAAATCATAACATCTCAAGAAATTTTCGCAACTTGTAATATTAATACTTAACCATGCGTTTTCCAAAGACTACAAAAAATACGTTTCATGAAGTGTAAAACGAAGATAACATTTAAAAAAAAGGGAAAAAAACATGGTGAATTAATTTGAGTAGACTATAATTGCTAAAAACGGAAATTTCCCAGCTGGAACAATCAATTTATCTCCAAGTCTGTCCAATTTTTTTTTTTTAATTGATGCTTAATCACGCAAACCTTACAATGTTATTGACCGTGATTTAGGATTGGTATAGTGTTAAAAGTACTATTACAGCAAAATGCAAAGTGTAAGGTAGTGGAAAGTTATTTTTAGTCTTTAGGTAATGGCAGTGGTCTGAAGGGCGGGGGGGTCGCTAACAGTCCAGTCACGTGACAGACATTGAAACACCACTCAACACTGCTGTCACCTGTTTCGAATCAAACTTCAATTTGTGGACAGGGTTTCCACAATTTATAGGGAGGAAGGTGTCGCTCTCGAAACACATTTCATACAAATACTTCTCTGATTTAATTTTAATTTCTTTTTAATTATTGATACTTGTGATGACTAATGAATTTACTTAAATTCCAAGGTTGATTTCATTATTTCATTGAAAATGTAACTGGCGAATTCTTATTTTTTCCGTTTTATTTAAATAGGACGATTCCTTAAAATATTTCAGACTGTATTATATAGAACATGTTAAACCATAATCATTATGTTATTACCACAGTAATTTCTTAAGTTCACTTTTATTTTATTGCTTTTGGAAATAGTCGGAATAACGAGGCACTCAACAAGTGTTAACAGTGTAGTATTATAATAGTAGAGTATTATTAAACAGGAAAGTCACCAAACATTACCATCATATACTAAGAGCTCTTTTTTTAGATTTAAAGTTAACGTGAATATCAAACTAATAACTAAAGCTTCCGGTAACGACCGCTTCAAGGTGTTATTTAGGTAACGACCGCTTCAAGGTGTTATTTAGGTAACGACCGCTTCAAGGTGTTATTTAGGTAACGACCGCTTCAAGGTGTTATTTAGGTAACGACCGCTTCAAGGTGTTATTTAGGTAACGACAGCTTCAAGGTGTTATTTAGGTAACGACCGCGTCAATGTGTTATTTAGGTAACGACCGCTTCAAGGTGTTATTTAGGTAACGACCGCTTCAAGGTGTTATTTAGGTAACGACCGCTTCAAGGTATTATTTAGGTAACGACCGCTTCAAGGTGTTATTTAGGTAACGACCGCGTCAATGTGTTATTTAGGTAACGACCGCTTCAAGGTGTTATTTAGGTAACGACCGCTTCAAGGTGTTATTTAGGTAACGACCGCTTCAAGGTGTTATTTAGGTAACGGCCGCTTCAAGGTGTTATTTAGGTAACGACCGCTTCAAGGTGTTATTTAGGTAACGACCGCTTCAAGGTGTTATTTAGGTAACGACCGCGTCAATGTGTTATTTAGGTAACGACCGCTTCAAGGTGTTATTTAGGTAACGACCGCTTCAAGGTGTTATTTAGGTAACGACCGCTTCAAGGTATTATTTAGGTAACGACTGCTTCAAGGTGTTATTTAGGTAACGACCGCTTCAAGGTGTTATTTAGGTAACGACCGCTTCAAGGTGTTATTTAGGTAACGACCGCTTCAAGGTGTTATTTAGGTAACGACCGCTTCAAGGTGTAATTTAGGTAACGACCGCTTCAAGGTGTTATTTAGGTAACGACCGCTTCAAGGTGTTATTTAGGTAACGACCGCTTCAAGGTGTTATTTAGGTAACGACCGCGTCAATGTGTTATTTAGGTAACGACCGCGTCAAGGTGTTATTTAGGTAACGACCGCGTCAATGTGTTATTTAGGTAACGACCGCTTCAAGGTGTTATTTAGGTAACGACCGCGTCAATGTGTTATTTAGGTAACGACCGCTTCAAGGTGTTATTTAGGTAACGACCGCGTCAATGTGTTATTTAGGTAACGACCGCTTCAAGGTGTTATTTAGGTAACGACCGCTTCAAGGTGTTATTGGCAGTATTTACATCACCAAACGTTTAGCCCATGCTGTGATGTGGCATCCTCAGTGGCATCTCGGAGACAGCTTGGGTGAAACGTTTATTGAACATTTGTCGATGTAAATATTGTAGATAACACCTTGACGTGGTCGTTACCGGAAGCTTTAGTTATTAGTAATGACACCGGCCGCTTAAGTCTACGAAATAAGATGAAACTTAAACATTTCAAATAGCATTTAAAGTATGATTGTACCTTCATATTTTGATCTCAAACAAAACTGGACAAATGTATCAAATTGAAGTACAATAGCCATTACGTTGACTTAGATCACTTTTATACAAACATACTTGTGAACATTGACGACCGTATTCATTGACAGTACTGAGGATCATTCATGACACCGTCAGCAATTTGATGAGTCTCCTCTATAGCTTATAGCTCTTACCTTGGTAGATAAGTCCACACTCTATTACACTCACTGAGTTATAGTAAGCAGTAAGTTGTAAGGTAGTTCACGTGGTAACTTATAACTACCTATTTAAGCTGTTCTAGCTCTCCCTTTATATCCTCTCAACACTCACTACCAATCTTCTAGTTTATGTTATTAAAACAGAAATATTTTTGGTATGAATTTGTGTGTGCTATTAGTTGTCTATGACTTTTACATTTATTTATAAAACTACTATACCAGTTTTGAAGAACGCATTGATGCTTGATGTTCAATGTATTAGCGAATTAATGGAAATAGAGAGGTATAACAGGGCTGTTCCCTGAGGATCAATGGCTGGGTTCCCTTGGGAACGTGTGGATTACCTCCATGTGCCGTGTGGTCACTGTCCCTTCAGTGTAAAGCCTAACCTACTTCTCATTTGGTTGCTTATGTAATCGACCATACTCCTTAAAATTATGCCAACTCCTAAATGTAAATTATCAACAGTTAAATTTTTGTTGAAATTAAATAAATATTGTTAATGGTTGAACAAAATTTATTATTGTCATTTGAAATGAACTGTAAATACGGCAAGAAGCGCAGGTAATGCTCGTTAAATTATATTGAATTCAGTGACAGTCCGTAGGGTATATTACCCAAGTAAGTTTGTGCTTTTTACAGCCAAGTGCCGAGAGTTTGCCATTATTACACATTATTTATAATTTACTGTCGATAGGACACTATGAGAAACAGTTGACCTAATTAGTAACAAAGAATACTTTTAACTCGTCAACACTCAATAACAACCCTTATCCAACTCTACCTTGATGTTTGGCATTTTTATTTGCATCTAACGAAATGTTACTTCAATACAGACTAGCCCCAATTATATCATAGCATTATTCCAAATTATTAAATAGTTTTTATTCCAAACAAAGAGGAATTGTTTATTTGTTTATAAACAATTAAATGTGTTCCTAATTCCAATTCTGTCTTATTATAATTGTTAGACCGTGTTAGTGTTTTTTTGTTTTTGTCAATGAGTATTTGTTTACTTTATTTAAAAAAAATACACTTTCACTAGCAAACAAACCTCCCAGAATAATACGGGTCAATTCAAGTGGAGTTGATTTGTCAATAATACGGGTCAATTCAAGTTGAGTTGATTTGTCAATAATACGGGTCAATTCAAGTTGAGTTGATTTGTCAATAATACGGGTCAATACAAGTTGAGTTGATTTGTCAGTAATACGGGTCAATTCAAGTTGAGTTGATTTGTCAGTAATACGGGTCAATATTTGTCAATAATACGGGTCAATTCAAGTTGAGTTGATTTGTCAATAATACGGGTCAATTCAAGTTGAGTTGATTTGTCAATAATACGGGTCAATTCAAGTTGAGTTGATTTGTCAATAATACGGGTCAATTCAAGTTGAGTTGATTTGTCAGTAATACGGGTCAATTCAAGTTGAGTTGATTTGTCAGTAATACGGGTCAATTCAAGTTGAGTTGATTTGTCAGTAATACGGGTCAATTCAAGTTGAGTTGATTTGTCAATAATACGGGTCAATTCAAGTTGAGTTGATTTGTCAATAATACGGGTCAATTCAAGTTGAGTTGATTTGTCAATAATACGGGTCAATTCAAGTTGAGTTGATTTGTCAATAATACGGGTCAATTCAAGTTGAGTTGATTTGTCAATAATACGGGTCAATTCAAGTTGAGTTGATTTGTCAATAATACGGGTCAATTCAAGTTGAGTTGATTTGTCAGTAATACGGGTCAATTCAAGTTGAGTTGATTTGTCAGTAATACGGGTCAATTCAAGTTGAGTTGATTTGTCAGTAATACGGGTCAATTCAAGTTGAGTTGATTTGTCAATAATACGGGTCAATTCAAGTTGAGTTGATTTGTCAATAATACGGGTCAATTCAAGTTGAGTTGATTTGTCAGTAATACGGGTCAATTCAAGTTGAGTTGATTTGTCAGTAATACGGGTCAATTCAAGTTGAGTTGATTTGTCAGTAATACGGGTCAATTCAAGTTGAGTTGATTTGTCAGTAATACGGGTCAATTCAAGTTGAGTTGATTTGTCAGTAATACGGGTCAATTCAAGTTGAGTTGATTTGTCAATAATACGGGTCAATTCAAGTTGAGTTGATTTGTCAATAATACGGGTCAATTCAAGTTGAGTTGATTTGTCAATAGTTTATTTAATTTGTGTTTATATTTTACTTGAATATAAAAGAAGTTTTTAAACAATTTGCAACGCTAATGTATATTTGAAAAGTATTAAATTCTGTCAATACAATTATTGTACTTAGCACTTATATAAGTTTATTTATTCTAACTTAATGTTTAGGAATTGGAATTTAAATAGTTTCATTACTTGAAGTATTACTAATGTTTAACACTGGCATTAGTTCGTTGAATTCTGCTTTTATTATGATTCCCAAGTTGTTGAATGTGATTAGAGTATAAAGGTACAACGTAATAACCTTTTATTACTTATTAATATTTTTTATGGACGCTTTAAACAAAGACATTGTCAATGAATAATCTGAATCCATTTAAAGTTATGGTTTACGATTTCAATAATACTAATGACAAGATTTCTTTGTTTTATTGTTTCCCATGACCATTACTACACCGTGACAGGTAATAATGTTAACGATTTCAATAATACTAATGACAAGATTTCTTTGTTTTATTGTTTCCCATGACCATTACTACGACACCGTGACAGGTAATAATGTTTACGATTTCAATAATACTAATGACAAGATTTCTTTGTTTTATTGTTTCCCATGACCATTACTACGACACCGTGACAGGTAATAATGTTTACGATTTCAATAATACTAATGACAAGATTTCTTTGTTGTATTGTTTCCCATGACCATTACTACGACACCGTGACAGGTAATAATGTTTACGATTTCAATAATACTAATGACAAGATTTCTTTGTTGTATTGTTTCCCATGACCATTACTACGACACCGTGACAGGTAATAATGTTTACGATTTCAATAATACTAATGACAAGATTTCTTTGTTGTATTGTTTCCCATGACCATTACTACGACACCGTGACAGGTAATAATGTTTACGATTTCAATAATACTAATGACAAGATTTCTTTGTTTTATTGTTTCCCATGACCATTACTACGACACCGTGACAGGTAATAATGTTTACGATTTCAATAATACTAATGACAAGATTTCATTGTTTTATTGTTTCCCATGACCATTACTACGACACCGTGACAGGTAATAACGTTTACGATTTCAATAATACTAATGACAAGATTTCATTGTTTTATTGTTTCCCATGACCATTACTACGACACCGTGACAGGTAATAATGTTTACGATTTCAATAATACTAGTGACAAGATTTCTTTGTTTTATTGTTTCCCATGACCATTACTACGACACCGTGACAGGTAATAATGTTTACCAAGTATGTACTGACAACCCTGCTTGAATAGAAAGTATTCATATATTCATATTCTCCCCCAGGAATGTTTAGAACTTTCACTTCTGTGAGAGGTCGAGTCGAGGGCCCTTGTTTGCGCACACGGCAACAATGCTGGAGTAACAAGGCCAAAACAAACAAGGACCGTTGTCATGACAACTGGAGCCGGAATATGTCAGTCGCTACTTCCTCTCTCTGTCATTATTGAGATTGACTCCACGCCGGGCGTCGGCCCTCATAGTTAATTGTTGACCCGTGGTAGTCGTAAGTGCTGAGCGAGATATGTTAACACATCCTTAATATGTATAACGTGTTATAGTAAATTACCATATTGACTGTAACGGATAAGTAAAAAAAAACATAACTACTGGAATATAACCATTATCATCTCCATTTTGGGATTTTGACAATCTGTTTGGGTGACGAGTACTTACTGTTTCCAATTACTCAGTACAGCAAAGTTGCATACAAACGAATGACATAGTTTAGCTTTCCTATGTGTAGGGAAACTCCATTTTAGCTTACCTCGGTTATGGAATAAAGAGGCATTATAATTTTTAAACACATAGAATAGTACACTTTTGAAACACTAGGTCAAAACAGTTCTCACTTGTTCATATATTTATATGGTGATATTTACTGTATTATACATTTATACTGTAGAAATAATCAATAAAAAATAAACCGTTGATTCGAATGTTCTCAAAAGGAAACAAATGTCCCAACCAGACTTGTTAGTTTTTCGTAATCAAGCCAATACTACGTGGTTCGGATGCCATTTCAGACTGTAGGCCTCTTAGTTGTCATGGCTATTGGGCTATTAATAAATGGCACTTTCTTAAGGAAATTATTAAGATCGTTAACACATATTTTACGATACGTTTATAATACATATCCTTAAAGTTTAATCGACACATATATTTATCGAATAAGTATAGCCTAGTGAAGAAGATTATGTTGACTGTCATAATGGTTAAAATATTGTTTTATAAATTTTGATAATTTATAGAGGAATAAATATTGTTTCATTATTCTGGGTTGCAACCAAAAATTAGAATTGTATTATAAATCATCTGAGAGCGAGAGAAGAACACAGCCCACTTGTTTATTTTGCACCTTGAACCAATACTCTGATTGATCAAGCTTGGAGTGCCTCTCCTGTTGACGACACTGAAGCTGATTTGTCTTGGTCTGACCAATGTGCAACCTCGTGCCTTTTGAAGTACTCTATGAACTCACCGACTCTGTAGGTTGGCGATCGCGTTGTGTGCATGAACTATGATGCGGAAAGCATGTTTGAAACCTTAAGGAAAGTGCGAATGAACAAGATTCGAGGAAGACCGTCTCACTGACGCCAGCCACAAGAACGCCTTGGCCTGCGGATGCCGGAATGAACGTGAGCCATATTTCTCTACAGATGCAAGGAAACGTAGTGAGTCAACCATTTTCTTATATTAAGGTCCTCCTAAAAGTCATTTAATAATTTCCCAATTATCGTTCAGAATGCTAGTCACAACTTTCATTCGTTAAAGTAAGTGTATTTGATTAACTAAATTATCTTACATATTGTATGATATGTATGATACTTCACTACAAACAAAGAACATCAAAGCAGATATAATGTTAAACAAGAGATGATTCACGTCTTGTTGAATACGGTTTGTCGCAAAATTAAGGAAGGAATCCGAGTCGGGCGCTACCAGCACAGACGTCAGATTTAATATAAACTCCCTTCCGGGTCCGGAACTAATAAGCGTTTATTGTAACAAGCAGGAAGTGCTGAGGCTAATATTGCAGGGGACGAACGAGGAGTCTGACAGGGAGAGATGTGACTTGGCAGTCGTCAGTCGTCATTTGGGTCTAGCACTCGTAACGACGATGAAGGACACTAGGGTAGTACAGGGGTGTTTCTACACAACGCGCCACAGCAACTGGAAGGATTTTTGTTATTAATTAATATTATTTTAATACATTTTCAATCATACTGACATTTGCCACCCACATATTTGTAATCTACATTTTGACTAAGGGCATAATAGCAAAAAAATCCAGCATAAACGTAACTCTGCAAGAGTATAGTCAATCTAAACTTGCAATAAAAACACTAAAAGTAAAAATATTAAAAATGATACAAATGAGATTTATGTTTCCAAGCACTTTGAGGTTGAAAATATTTAGTGAAGTTATTATTTTGTAAAAATTAAAAATATAAGTTTAAATGGAAATAGACAAATATGGATATAACAAAGTTAGTGTTAATCAAATTATAACTAATTAGAAAATTCAAATAAGTGTTTCCAGATAGGAAAGCTCAAGACCGTTGAAGACCTTTCACGTTTCCTGGTGTGTTTTCCATTTGACAATATCCTCTTATGTTGTCTTATCGAAAAGTACGGATGGAATTCACTCGCGTTATTTTTATGTCTAATTAAATCCTAATATCCTAGAATTACTTAAATTTTTGTCAATTATTTATAGTAATAATACTTTTATATTCTTAAACATGCTTGTTCAAATCAAATATGCATGTTGACAGGTATACACTTGTTTAAAAATCAACATGTCAGTATAAAAGTACAATAAAATGCAAATTGGTCAAACCAAGGCTTTAATAGAGCAATGGCCGAGTATTTAAGTGTGTTATTTAGCACTGCGGGTCTGGCGGAATATGGTGCGCATTTGGCTGAGCACCAAAAACCTGGGAGATTTGTTATGATTACAATAATTGGCAAAACTACACGGAACTGCCGTTAGCCACACGGCAGCCATATTGTTGCGGGCTTGTTTCTGCTGCGTTCTATGTGCTCAGCATGTACATTTTTATATAGACATATTATTTGGCGAACAGAAAATCAAATATTTAAAACAACTTTTGTGTTTTTAATTTATTAACCCTAAAAGTTAAAATTAAATGTTATAATTTCATTAACATGTTTACTAAAATACAGGTACATTAAATTTAGATGTGAGACGCTGACACAGATTGTGCGTACAAGGCGAATACGAATGTAGGATGAGTGGGATGACCTGTGTAGTCTGGTTACTAAGTTCGACTTATGCTCATAAAGAGCCACTCATATGTGCTCACATCAAGTATAACTACAACTTGCTGGCTACTGTGTGGCCACTAGCCTTTACAACCATGGCAACTAAGGGACATATGGCTTAACGTGGAATCCGAACCAGGTAGTATTGATCTGTTTTCGTCAAACTTACAAATTCTAGATTTCGTTAGTAGTGTCAACGCCGTAGACAAGTATTGAGTGCAGAACCAATCAACTAAATCTCCACAACACATTGTCTCCAAGTAGAACGGTTATAGCACTGCGTCATGAATGCCGATGGTGATGAATTAATTTAATCAATTAATTCGTGTTAGTAAATTTATATTTGTATTTTTAATTAATTATTTTAGTTGAAAATGTTAAATATTTAATTTGAACATTTAAAAATTGTGTTTGATAATTTCGATATCTACCAATTAAATACAATTATTTAACTAATGTTTAATATATTGTTTAAGCTTGGTTTTAACTAGCATGATTATTCACCATATGTCTGACTATGAACAGTGTCATGTTGGAAACAAAGTTCAATGTTGAGGTGATAGCTCCCCTGGTTTATTTGTGTAATTTACCTCCATATTCTGAAGCGGCTTAAGTTTTATTTATTCCCTGAATTTTTTTTTCTTTTGTGAACACGCAGTGCTCCAACCTTTCCATAAATGTTTTGTTCTTGTCAAAAAGAAAATATTACTAATATATCTGGGAATAATTTAAAATAAATGTTTTGACATGTTAAATTCCGAAAAATTAATTGATTTACGAAAAACTATTCTACCATTACATATACAGTATAATTTATCATTTCATGAGCTTTTAGTTAGCATTTTTTTATTATAACTCTTCAAGGACCAAAGTCCGTCATACCGGACATCTTGTGGAAGGGATCACATTTTATAGACCTTTAAAGATATAGAACTCGTCTGTGATGGAGACATCTTCCTTTCTTTTATCTACAATTACAGTATTGATAAAATATATATTCTCAAACTGAGAGATGTAAATCTGTACGTTATGGTACCATAAGTGTATCTTCCTCCAAATTACACAGTTACGTTTATGATACTGTCTTGATTGTCACGATAAGACTTGTTCACTCTGCCAGACTTCCACGTCATCGAACACTAACCCTATGTGACTGAAGACCTGTTCACTCTGCCAGACTTCCACGTCATCGAACACTAACCCTATGTGACTGAAGACCTGTTCACTCTGCCAGACTTCCACGTCATCGAACACTAACCCTATGTGACTGAAGACCTGTTCACTCTGGCAGACTTCCACGTCATCGAACACTGACCCTATGTGACTGAAGACCTGTTCACTCTGCCAGACTTCCACGTCATCGAACACTGACCCTATGTGACTGAAGACCTGTTCACTCTGCCAGACTTCCACGTCATCGAACACTAACCCTATGTGACTGAATACCTGTTCACTCTGTCAGACTTCCACGTCATCAAACACTGACTGAAAGTGGTAGGAAGATATATTGCTCACTGCTGTCATTCATAACGGCTCATTATAATTAAGTAAGTTAAATAATTTAAACTAAGTTTTTAATTGTGTGTTTTAAATAAATTTATAGTAATATTTTTTGATATGGCTGTTCGACTTGTGTCGCTTAACTATTGCCGTTTTACTTTCATATTTCGTTGGGGTCCGTTGTCTGAGTCCGTTGTTCTTCAAGTGAAAATAAAATCATAACATCTCAAGCAATTTTCGCAACTTAACCTTTGCAATATTAATACTTAACCATGCGTTTTTCAAAGACTACAAAAAATACGTTTCATGAAACGTAAAACCAAGATAACATTTAAATAAAAAGTGAAAAACAAACAAAAACATGGTGAATTAATTTGAGTAGACTATAATTGCTAAAAGCGGAAATTTCCCGGCTGGAACAATCAATTTATCTCCAAGTCTGTCCAATTAATGGCAGTAGAAACTAAAACAACTAACTGACCTAGTGACCAATTCCATCAGGATATTTTGAAAAAAAGATTAAATAACATTTAAGAGAGTTTATTCATAAATTTTTAAAATTCTTCTATCACAAAACGTGTGGCGTAGTGCTATAACAGATGCTGTGATAAATATCTTAGTGATAGTCTTGGTTCTCAGTACTCACAGTGCCGTTACGGTTAGTGTTGGTTCTATGGATTGTATTGGCGTAGACACCGCTGGCGTAACCGTATTGGATTGTGCCAGGGTTCGGATGTTGTTTTGTCAGTTAGCCGAACATCTGACCAATACTATGTCGTTCGGATGTTGTTTTGTCAGTTAGCCGAACATCTGACCAATACTATGTCGTTCGGATGTTGTTTTGTCAGTTAGCCGAACATCTGACCAATACTATGTCGTTCGGATGTTGTTTTGTCAGTTAGCCGAGCATATGACCAATACTTTGTCGTTCGGATGTTGTTTTGTCAGTTAGCCGAACATCTGACCAATACTATGTCGTTCGGATGTTGTTTTGTCAGTTAGCCGAACATCTGACCAATACTATGTCGTTCGGATGTTGTTTTGTCAGTTAGCCGAACATCTGACCAATACTATGTCGTTCGGATGTTGTTTTGTCAGTTAGCCGAGCATATGACCAATACTATGTCGTTCGGATGTTGTTTTGTCAGTTAGCCGAACATCTGACCAATACTATGTCGTTCGGATGTTGTTTTGTCAGTTAGCCGAACATCTGACCAATACTATGTCGTTCGGATGTTGTTTTGTCAGTTAGCCGAACATATGACCAATACTATGTCGTTCGGATGTTGTTTTGTCAGTTAGCCGAGCATCTGACCAATACTATGTCGTTCGGATGTTGTTTTGTCAGTTAGCCGAACATCTGACCAATACTATGTCGTTCGGATGTTGTTTTGTCAGTTAGCCGAACATCTGACCAATACTATGTCGTTCGGATGTTGTTTTGTCAGTTAGCCGAACATATGACCAATACTATGTCGTTCGGATGTTGTTTTGTCAGTTAGCCGAACATCTGACCAATACTATGTCGTTCGGATGTTGTTTTGTCAGTTAGCCGAACATCTGACCAATACTATGTCGTTCGGATGTTGTTTTGTCAGTTAGCCGAACATATGACCAATACTATGTCGTTCGGATGTTGTTTTGTCAGTTAGCCGAACATCTGACCAATACTATGTCGTTCGGATGTTGTTTTGTCAGTTAGCCGAACATCTGACCAATACTATGTCGTTCGGATGTTGTTTTGTCAGTTAGCCGAACATATGACCAATACTATGTCGTTCGGATGTTGTTTTGTCAGTTAGCCGAACATATGACCAATACTATGTCGTTCGGATGTTGTTTTGTCAGTTAGCCGAACATATGACCAATACTATGTCGTTCGGATGTTGTTTTGTCAGTTAGCCGAGCATCTGACCAATACTATGTCGTTCGGATTCCACGTTAAGCTGAAGGTCGCTTAGTTTCCCTTGCTATTGGAATATTAATAAATGGGAATGTTTGAGAGTAAATCGATCTGAGTTAGTTATCAGACTACACAGGTTATATACACTCCTTAAAAATACACAACAAGGTTGGGTCGATGTCTCAAGTTCAATAAGTGGCACAAAGAATTGGCACTTTTCCCCATATTAAACACGAAAAAAATAAAAAGTTTGAAAATTACCAGTTTGATTACCAAATATGTTTTCTTGGCATAACTAAAAAAAACTAGTCCAGTTTAAGACATGCGATTTTTACTAAAATATTTCATATTGTAATTTACATCTTTTCTGAAAATTTAATAAAAATCGTTAGAGCCGTTTTTGAGATAGTTCCATTATGTATATTTTTTGCCCACAAAAATAAAAAAAACCAAACATTTCAAAAAAATGCTTGATGGAGCTGATGTCAAAATTTGTGTTATTATTGTTTGTTAAAACTAATTTTAAGTTTTAATTAAGATATTTTCCTCTCGTTGTTATTTTATCAGAACAAAGACAAGTCTAAACTTACGACCCCTAAGATACCGTCAGAGCTTACCACCAATGTGAGCCTTGCCGTTTGCTTAGCTCAGCTGATCTGTAATCCTCGTCTAATGACGTCATCAGCCTGACTCCCACGCACCAGTAAACAGCTGATGTGTGGCCCCGACAATGGCTGCAATAAGGACGGATTATCCCCGCCGCTTCTTGGATCTCCTCGACATTAGCCACGGGCAACTAGCCACAATAACTTGGTTAGAAGTATCATGGGGGAAAATGAAATATACAAAATGAGAATTCCTCTAATTGAATAATACTTAAATCAGTCGAAAGTACCAAAAGATATTTATATTTCCTCTTAAAAAGTGTTGCTAAATATATAAAAGTAACAACAATTCAGCAGTGACGATTTAAACAAAAATTTACTATATTAAGCAGGAACTTGAAAAACTTTTTCCACATACAGTCAATTGTAGAATACCAACCAGTCACGTTCGGTGTTGTTGACCCACCCATCATCCCAGAAAAGTACACACTCACTCACTCAGACACGTACACTGGTGTTGATTGAACACACTCACCAACGGCATATGACTTGATGTACCTTCCCACCCATCCAGGACATACGACTTGATAAATTTCCCACCCACCTATGACGTACGACTTGATTGACTCTCCACCCACCCATGACATTCGACTTTATTGACCTTCCCACCCACCTATGACAAACAGATTAACGGACTTTCCACCCACCCATGACACACGGCTTGATTGACTCTCCACGCACCCATGACATACGACTTGATGGACTTTCCACCTATCCATGACATACGACTTGATGAACTTTCCACCCACCCATGACATACGACTTTATTGACCTTCCCCCCCACCTATGACAAACAGCTTAACGGACTTTCCACCCACCCATGACATACAGCTTGATTGACTCTCCACCCGCCCATGACATACGACTTGATGGACTTACCACCTATCCAT